>CM075880.1:13847694-14368682 GCA_038021265.1 Cyprinella venusta | reverse complement strand
TTCAAAATTTTTCGGCCAAAAACAACAGTGTTACCCCTTTTGTTTTTTTTTTCGGGTCAAAACTTTGACGTCCGATATCTCGGCTCTGGAAGGGTCTAGAGCCGCCATTTTTGCGCGCTGGTCGAAGTCTCGTGGCCCTCTGTCAGAATCCAGAGTTTCAAGAAGATCGGAGGGGGTCAAAATTTCGGCCAAAAACGACAGTGTTACCCCTTATGTTTTTTTTTCAGGTCAAAACTTTGACATCCGATATCTCGGCTCTGGAAGGGTCTAGAGCCTCCATTTTTGCGCGCTGGTCGAAGTCTCGTGGCCCTCTGTCAGAATCCAGAGTTTCAAGAAGATCGGAGGGGGTCAAAATTTCGGCCAAAAACAACAGTGTTACCCCTTATGTTTTTTTTTCGGGTCAAAACTTTGACGTCCGATATCTCGGCTCTGGAAGGGTCTAGAGCCTCCATTTTTGCGCGCTGGTCGAAGTCTTGTGGCCCTCTGTCAGAATCCAGAGTTTCAAGAAGATCGGAGGGGGTCAAAATTTCGGCCAAAAACAACAGTGTTACCCCTTATGTTTTTTTTTCGGGTCAAAACTTTGACGTCCGATATCTCGGCTCTGGAAGGGTCTAGAGCCTCCATTTTTGCGCGCTGGTCGAAGTCTCGTGGCCCTCTGTCAGAATCCAGAGTTTCAAGAAGATCGGAGGGGGTCAAAATTTCGGCCAAAAATGACAGTGTTACCCCTTATGTTTTTTTTTTCGGGTCAAAACTTTGACATCCGATATCTCGGCTCTGGAAGGGTCTAGAGCCTCCATTTTTGCGCGCTGGTCGAAGTCTCGTGGCCCTCTGTCAGAATCCAGAGTTTCAAGAAGATCGGAGGGGGTCAAAATTTTGGCCAAAAACGACAGTGTCACCCCTTATGTTTTTTTTTTCGGGTCAAAACTTTGACATCCGATATCTCGGCTCTGGAAGGGTCTAGAGCCTCCATTTTTGCGCACTGGTCGAAGTCTCGTGGCCCTCTGTCAGAATCCAGAGTTTCAAGAAGATCGGAGGGGGTCAAAATTTCGGCCAAAAACGACAGTGTTACCCCTTATGTTTTTTTTTCGGGTCAAAACTTTGACGTCCGATATCTCGGCTCTGGAAGGGTCTAGAGCCTCCATTTTTGCGCGCTGGTCGAAGTCTCGTGGCCCTCTGTCAGAATCCAGAGTTTCAAGAAGATCGGAGGGGGTCAAAATTTCGGCCAAAAACAACAGTGTTACCCCTTTTGTTTTTGTTTTCGGGTCAAAACTTTGACGTCCGATATCTCAGCTCTGGAAGGGTCTAGAGCCTCCATTTTTGCGCGCTGGTCGAAGTCTTGTGGCCCTCTGTCAGAATCCAGAGTTTCAAGAAGATCGGAGGGGGTCAAAATTTCGGCCAAAAACGACAGTGTTACCCCTTATGTTTTTTTTTCAGGTCAAAACTTTGACATCCGATATCTCGGCTCTGGACGGGTCTAGAGCCTCCATTTTTGCGCGCTGGTCGAAGTCTCGTGGCCCTCTGTCAGAATCCAGAGTTTCAAGAAGATCGGAGGGGGTCAAAATTTCGGCCAAAAACGACAGTGTTACCCCTTATGTTTTTTTTTTCAGGTCAAAACTTTGACATCCGATATCTTGGCTCTGGAAGGGTCTAGAGCCTCCATTTTTGCACGCTGGTCGAAGTCTCGTGGCCCTCTGTCAGAATCCAGAGTTTCAAGAAGATCGGAGGGGGTCAACATTTCGGCCAAAAACGACAGTGTTACCCCTTATGTTTTTTTTTTCAGGTCAAAACTTTGACATCCGATATCTCGGCTCTGGAAGGGTCTAGAGCCTCCATTTTTGCGCGCTGGTCGAAGTCTCGTGGCCCTCTGTCAGAATCCAGAGTTTCAAGAAGATCGGAGGGGGTCAAAATTTCGGCCAAAAACGACAGTGTTACCCCTTATGTTTTTTTTTTCAGGTCAAAACTTTGACATCCGATATCTCGGCTCTGGAAGGGTCTAGAGCCTCCATTTTTGCGCGCTGGTCGAAGTCTCGTGGCCCTCTTTCAGAATCCAGAGTTTCAAGCAGATCGGAGGGGGTCAAAATTTCGGCCAAAAACAACAGTGTTACCCCTTTTGTTTTTTTTTCGGGTCAAAACTTTGACGTCCGATATCTCGGCTCTGGAAGGGTCTAGAGCCTCCCTTTTTGCGCGCTGGTCGAAGTCTCGTGGCCCTCTGTCAGAATCCAGAGTTTCAAGAACATCGGAGGGGGTCAAAATTTCGGCCAAAAACAACAGTGTTACCCCTTATGTTTTTTTTTTCGGGTCAAAACTTTGACGTCCGATATCTCGGCTCTGGAAGGGTCTAGAGCCTCCATTTTTGCGCGCTGGTCGAAGTCTCGTGGCCCTCTGTCAGAATCCAGAGTTTCAAGAAGATCGGAGGGGGTCAAAATTTCGGCCAAAAACGACAGTGTTACCCCTTATGTTTTTTTTTCAGGTCAAAACTTTGACATCCGATATCTCGGCTCTGGAAGGGTCTAGAGCCTCCATTTTTGCGCGCTGGTCGAAGTCTCGTGGCCCTCTGTCAGAATCCAGAGTTTCAAGAAGATCGGAGGGGGTCAAAATTTCGACCAAAAACGACAGTGTTACCCCTTATGTTTTTTTTTTTTCAGGTCAAAACTTTGACATCCGATATCTCGGCTCTGGAAGGGTCTAGAGCCTCCATTTTTGCGCGCTGGTCGAAGTCTCGTGGCCCTCTGTCAGAATCCAGAGTTTCAAGAAGATCGGAGGGGGTCAAAATTTCGGCCAAAAATGACAGTGTTACCCCTTATGTTTTTTTTTTTCGGGTCAAAACTTTGACATCCGATATCTCGGCTCTGGAAGGGTCTAGAGCCTCCATTTTTGCGCGCTGGTCGAAGTCTCGTGGCCCTCTGTAAGAATCCAGAGTTTCAAGAAGATCGGAGGGGGTCAAAATTTCGGCCAAAAACGACAGTGTTACCACTTATGTTTTTTTTTTCAGGTCAAAACTTTGACATCCGATATCTCGGCTCTGGAAGGGTCTAGAGCCTCCATTTTTGCGCGCTGGTCGAAGTCTCGTGGCCCTCTGTCAGAATCCAGAGTTTCAAGAAGATCGGAGGGGGTCAAAATTTCGGCCAAAAACGACAGTGTTACCCCTTATGTTTTTTTTTCGGGTCAAAACTTTGACATCCGATATCTCGGCTCTGGAAGGGTCTAGAGCCTCCATTTTTGCGCGCTGGTCGAAGTCTCGTGGCCCTCTGTCAGAATCCAGAGTTTCAAGAAGATCGGAGGGGGTCAAAATTTCGGCCAAAAACAACAGTGTTACCCCTTATGTTTTTTTTTCAGGTCAAAACTTTGACATCCGATATCTCGGCTCTGGACGGGTCTAGAGCCTCCATTTTTGCGCGCTGGTCGAAGTCTCGTGGCCCTCTGTCAGAATCCAGAGTTTCAAGAAGATCGGAGGGGGTCAAAATTTCGGCCAAAAATGACAGTGTTACCCCTTATGTTTTTTTTTTCAGGTCAAAACTTTGACATCCGATATCTCGGCTCTGGAAGGGTCTAGAGCCTCCATTTTTGCGCGCTGGTCGAAGTCTCGTGGCCCTCTGTCAGAATCCAGAGTTTCAAGAAGATCGGAGGGGGTCAAAATTTCGGCCAAAAACGACAGTGTTACCCCTTATGTTTTTTTTTTCAGGTCAAAACTTTGACATCCGATATCTCGGCTCTGGAAGGGTCTAGAGCCTCCATTTTTGCGCGCTGGTCGAAGTCTCGTGGCCCTCTGTCAGAATCCAGAGTTTCAAGAAGATCGGAGGGGGTCAAAATTTTGGCCAAAAACGACAGTGTCACCCCTTATGTTTTTTTTTCGGGTCAAAACTTTGACATCCGATATCTCGGCTCTGGAAGGGTCTAGAGCCTCCATTTTTGCGCACTGGTCGAAGTCTCGTGGCCCTCTGTCAGAATCCAGAGTTTCAAGAAGATCGGAGGGGGTCAAAATTTCGGCCAAAAACGACAGTGTTACCCCTTATGTTTTTTTTTCGGGTCAAAACTTTGACGTCCGATATCTCGGCTCTGGAAGGGTCTAGAGCCTCCATTTTTGCGCGCTGGTCGAAGTCTCGTGGCCCTCTGTCAGAATCCAGAGTTTCAAGAAGATCGGAGGGGGTCAAAATTTCGGCCAAAAACAACAGTGTTACCCCTTTTGTTTTTTTTTTCGGGTCAAAACTTTGACGTCCGATATCTCAGCTCTGGAAGGGTCTAGAGCCTCCATTTTTACGCGCTGGTCGAAGTCTTGTGGCCCTCTGTCAGAATCCAGAGTTTCAAGAAGATCGGAGGGGGTCAAAATTTCGGCCAAAAACGACAGTGTTACCCCTTATGTTTTTTTTTCAGGTCAAAACTTTGACATCCGATATCTCGGCTCTGGAAGGGTCTAGAGCCTCCATTTTTGCGCGCTGGTCGAAGTCTCGTGGCCCTCTGTCAGAATCCAGAGTTTCAAGAAGATCGGAGGGGGTCAAAATTTCGGCCAAAAACGACAGTGTTACCCCTTATGTTTTTTTTTCGGGTCAAAACTTTGGCGTCCGATATCTCGGCTCTGGAAGGGTCTAGAGCCTCCATTTTTGCGCGCTGGTCGAAGTCTCGTGGCCCTCTGTCAGAATCCAGAGTTTCAAGAAGATCGGAGGGGGTCAAAATTTCGGCCAAAAACGACAGTGTTACCCCTTATGTTTTTTTTTCAGGTCAAAACTTTGACGTCCGATATCTCGGCTCTGGAAGGGTCTAGAGCCTCCATTTTTGCGCGCTGGTCGAAGTCTCGTGGCCCTCTGTCAGAATCCAGAGTTTCAAGAAGATCGGAGGGGGTCAAAATTTCGGCCAAAAACGACAGTGTTACCCCTTATGTTTTTTTTTCAGGTCAAAACTTTGACATCCGATATCTCGGCTCTGGAAGGGTCTAGAGCCTCCATTTTTGCGCGCTGGTCGAAGTCTCGTGGCCCTCTGTCAGAATCCAGAGTTTCAAGAAGATCGGAGGGGGTCAAAATTTTGGCCAAAAACGACAGTGTTACCCCTTATGTTTTTTTTTCGGGTCAAAACTTTGACATCCGATATCTCGGCTCTGGAAGGGTCTAGAGCCTCCATTTTTGCGCGCTGGTCGAAGTCTCGTGGCCCTCTGTCAGAATCCAGAGTTTCAAGAAGATCGGAGGGGGTCAAAATTTCGGCCAAAAACGACAGTGTTACCCCTTATGTTTTTTTTTCGGGTCAAAACTTTGACGTCCGATATCTCGGCTCTGGAAAGGTCTAGAGCCTCCATTTTTGTGCGCTGGTCGAAGTCTCGTGGCCCTCTGTCAGAATCCAGAGTTTCAAGAAGATCGGAGGGGGTCAAAATTTCAGCCAAAAACAACAGTGTTACCCCTTATGTTTTTTTTTCAGGTCAAAACTTTGACATCCGATATCTCGGCTCTGGACGGGTCTAGAGCCTCCATTTTTGCGCGCTGGTCGAAGTCTCGTGGCCCTCTGTCAGAATCCAGAGTTTCAAGAAGATCGGAGGGGGTCAAAATTTCGGCCAAAAATGACAGTGTTACCCCTTATGTTTTTTTTTTTCGGGTCAAAACTTTGACATCCGATATCTCGGCTCTGGAAGGGTCTAGAGCCTCCATTTTTGCGCGCTGGTCGAAGTCTCGTGGCCCTCTGTCAGAATCCAGAGTTTCAAGAAGATCGGAGGGGGTCAAAATTTCGGCCAAAAACGACAGTGTTACCCCTTATGTTTTTTTTTTCAGGTCAAAACTTTGACATCCGATATCTCGGCTCTGGAAGGGTCTAGAGCCTCCATTTTTGCGCGCTGGTCGAAGTCTCGTGGCCCTCTGTCAGAATCCAGAGTTTCAAGAAGATCGGAGGGGGTCAAAATTTTGGCCAAAAACGACAGTGTCACCCCTTATGTTTTTTTTTCGGGTCAAAACTTTGACATCCGATATCTCGGCTCTGGAAGGGTCTAGAGCCTCCATTTTTGCGCACTGGTCGAAGTCTCGTGGCCCTCTGTCAGAATCCAGAGTTTCAAGAAGATCGGAGGGGGTCAAAATTTCGGCCAAAAACGACAGTGTTACCCCTTATGTTTTTTTTTTCGGGTCAAAACTTTGACGTCCGATATCTCGGCTCTGGAAGGGTCTAGAGCCTCCATTTTTGCGCGCTGGTCGAAGTCTCGTGGCCCTCTGTCAGAATCCAGAGTTTCAAGAAGATCGGAGGGGGTCAAAATTTCGGCCAAAAACAACAGTGTTACCCCTTTTGTTTTTTTTTTCGGGTCAAAACTTTGACGTCCGATATCTCAGCTCTGGAAGGGTCTAGAGCCTCCATTTTTACGCGCTGGTCGAAGTCTTGTGGCCCTCTGTCAGAATCCAGAGTTTCAAGAAGATCGGAGGGGGTCAAAATTTCGGCCAAAAACGACAGTGTTACCCCTTATGTTTTTTTTTCAGGTCAAAACTTTGACATCCGATATCTCGGCTCTGGACGGGTCTAGAGCCTCCATTTTTGCGCGCTGGTCGAAGTCTCGTGGCCCTCTGTCAGAATCCAGAGTTTCAAGAAGATCGGAGGGGGTCAAAATTTCGGCCAAAAACGACAGTGTTAGCCCTTATGTTTTTTTTTTCAGGTCAAAACTTTGACATCCGATATCTTGGCTCTGGAAGGGTCTAGAGCCTCCATTTTTGCACGCTGGTCGAAGTCTCGTGGCCCTCTGTCAGAATCCAGAGTTTCAAGAAGATCGGAGGGGGTCAAAATTTCGGCCAAAAATGACAGTGTTACCCCTTATGTTTTTTTTTTCGGGTCAAAACTTTGACATCCGATATCTCGGCTCTGGAAGGGTCTAGAGCCTCCATTTTTGCGCGCTGGTCGAAGTCTCGTGGCCCTCTGTCAGAATCCAGAGTTTCAAGAAGATCGGAGGGGGTCAAAATTTTGGCCAAAAACGACAGTGTCACCCCTTATGTTTTTTTTTTCGGGTCAAAACTTTGACATCCGATATCTCGGCTCTGGAAGGGTCTAGAGCCTCCATTTTTGCGCACTGGTCGAAGTCTCGTGGCCCTCTGTCAGAATCCAGAGTTTCAAGAAGATCGGAGGGGGTCAAAATTTCGGCCAAAAACGACAGTGTTACCCCTTATGTTTTTTTTTCGGGTCAAAACTTTGACGTCCGATATCTCGGCTCTGGAAGGGTCTAGAGCCTCCATTTTTGCGCGCTGGTCGAAGTCTCGTGGCCCTCTGTCAGAATCCAGAGTTTCAAGAAGATCGGAGGGGGTCAAAATTTCGGCCAAAAACAACAGTGTTACCCCTTTTGTTTTTGTTTTCGGGTCAAAACTTTGACGTCCGATATCTCAGCTCTGGAAGGGTCTAGAGCCTCCATTTTTGCGCGCTGGTCGAAGTCTTGTGGCCCTCTGTCAGAATCCAGAGTTTCAAGAAGATCGGAGGGGGTCAAAATTTCGGCCAAAAACGACAGTGTTACCCCTTATGTTTTTTTTTCAGGTCAAAACTTTGACATCCGATATCTCGGCTCTGGAAGGGTCTAGAGCCTCCATTTTTGCGCGCTGGTCGAAGTCTCGTGGCCCTCTGTCAGAATCCAGAGTTTCAAGAAGATCGGAGGGGGTCAAAATTTCGGCCAAAAACGACAGTGTTACCCCTTATGTTTTTTTTTCAGGTCAAAACTTTGACATCCGATATCTCGGCTCTGGAAGGGTCTAGAGCCTCCATTTTTGCGCGCTGGTCGAAGTCTCGTGGCCCTCTGTCAGAATCCAGAGTTTCAAGAAGATCGGAGGGGGTCAAAATTTCGGCCAAAAACGACAGTGTTACCCCTTATGTTTTTTTTTTCAGGTCAAAACTTTGACATCCGATATCTTGGCTCTGGAAGGGTCTAGAGCCTCCATTTTTGCACGCTGGTCGAAGTCTCGTGGCCCTCTGTCAGAATCCAGAGTTTCAAGAAGATCGGAGGGGGTCAAAATTTCGGCCAAAAACGACAGTGTTACCCCTTATGTTTTTTTTTTCAGGTCAAAACTTTGACATCCGATATCTCGGCTCTGGAAGGGTCTAGAGCCTCCATTTTTGCGCGCTGGTCGAAGTCTCGTGGCCCTCTGTCAGAATCCAGAGTTTCAAGAAGATCGGAGGGGGTCAAAATTTCGGCCAAAAACGACAGTGTTACCCCTTATGTTTTTTTTTTCAGGTCAAAACTTTGACATCCGATATCTCGGCTCTGGAAGGGTCTAGAGCCTCCATTTTTGCGCGCTGGTCGAAGTCTCGTGGCCCTCTTTCAGAATCCAGAGTTTCAAGCAGATCGGAGGGGGTCAAAATTTCGGCCAAAAACAACAGTGTTACCCCTTTTGTTTTTTTTTTCGGGTCAAAACTTTGACGTCCGATATCTCGGCTCTGGAAGGGTCTAGAGCCTCCCTTTTTGCGCGCTGGTCGAAGTCTCGTGGCCCTCTGTCAGAATCCAGAGTTTCAAGAAGATCGGAGGGGGTCAAAAATTCGGCCAAAAACGACAGTGTTACCCCTTATGTTTTTTTTTTCAGGTCAAAACTTTGACATCCGATATCTCGGCTCTGGAAGGGTCTAGAGCCGCCATTTTTGCGCGCTGGTCGAAGTCTCGTGGCCCTCTGTCAGAATCCAGAGTTTCAAGAAGATCGGAGGGGGTCAAAATTTCGGCCAAAAACGACAGTGTTACCCCTTATGTTTTTTTTTCAGGTCAAAACTTTGACATCCGATATCTCGGCTCTGGAAGGGTCTAGAGCCTCCATTTTTGCGCGCTGGTCGAAGTCTCGTGGCCCTCTGTCAGAATCCAGAGTTTCAAGAAGATCGGAGGGGGTCAAAATTTCGCCCAAAAACAACAGTGTTACCCCTTATGTTTTTTTTTCGGGTCAAAACTTTGACGTCCGATATCTCGGCTCTGGAAGGGTCTAGAGCCTCCATTTTTGCGCGCTGGTCGAAGTCTTGTGGCCCTCTGTCAGAATCCAGAGTTTAAAGAAGATCGGAGGGGGTCAAAATTTCGGCCAAAAACAACAGTGTTACCCCTTATGTTTTTTTTTCGGGTCAAAACTTTGACGTCCGATATCTCGGCTCTGGAAGGGTCTAGAGCCTCCATTTTTGCGCGCTGGTCGAAGTCTCGTGGCCCTCTGTCAGAATCCAGAGTTTCAAGAAGATCGGAGGGGGTCAAAATTTCGGCCAAAAATGACAGTGTTACCCCTTATGTTTTTTTTTTCGGGTCAAAACTTTGACATCCGATATCTCGGCTCTGGAAGGGTCTAGAGCCTCCATTTTTGCGCGCTGGTCGAAGTCTCGTGGCCCTCTGTCAGAATCCAGAGTTTCAAGAAGATCGGAGGGGGTCAAAATTTTGGCCAAAAACGACAGTGTCACCCCTTATGTTTTTTTTTCGGGTCAAAACTTTGACATCCGATATCTCGGCTCTGGAAGGGTCTAGAGCCTCCATTTTTGCGCACTGGTCGAAGTCTCGTGGCCCTCTGTCAGAATCCAGAGTTTCAAGAAGATCGGAGGGGGTCAAAATTTCGGCCAAAAACGACAGTGTTACCCCTTATGTTTTTTTTTTCGGGTCAAAACTTTGACGTCCGATATCTCGGCTCTGGAAGGGTCTAGAGCCTCCATTTTTGCGCGCTGGTCGAAGTCTTGTGGCCCTCTGTCAGAATCCAGAGTTTCAAGAAGATCGGAGGGGGTCAAAATTTCGGCCAAAAACAACAGTGTTACCCCTTTTGTTTTTGTTTTCGGGTCAAAACTTTGACGTCCGATATCTCAGCTCTGGAAGGGTCTAGAGCCTCCATTTTTGCGCGCTGGTCGAAGTCTTGTGGCCCTCTGTCAGAATCCAGAGTTTCAAGAAGATCCGAGGGGGTCAAAATTTCGGCCAAAAACGACAGTGTTACCCCTTATGTTTTTTTTTCAGGTCAAAACTTTGACATCCGATATCTCGGCTCTGGAAGGGTCTAGAGCCTCCATTTTTGCGCGCTGGTCGAAGTCTCGTGGCCCTCTGTCAGAATCCAGAGTTTCAAGAAGATCGGAGGGGGTCAAAATTTCGGCCAAAAACGACAGTGTTACCCCTTATGTTTTTTTTTCAGGTCAAAACTTTGACATCCGATATCTCGGCTCTGGACGGGTCTAGAGCCTCCATTTTCGCGCGCTGGTCGAAGTCTCGTGGCCCTCTGTCAGAATCCAGAGTTTCAAGAAGATCGGAGGGGGTCAAAATTTCGGCCAAAAACGACAGTGTTACCCCTTATGTTTTTTTTTCAGGTCAAAACTTTGACATCCGATATCTTGGCTCTGGAAGGGTCTAGAGCCTCCATTTTTGCACGCTGGTCGAAGTCTCGTGGCCCTCTGTCAGAATCCAGAGTTTCAAGAAGATCGGAGGGGGTCAAAATTTCGGCCAAAAACGACAGTGTTACCCCTTATGTTTTTTTTTTCAGGTCAAAACTTTGACATCCGATATCTCGGCTCTGGAAGGGTCTAGAGCCTCCATTTTTGCGCGCTGGTCGAAGTCTCGTGGCCCTCTGTCAGAATCCAGAGTTTCAAGAAGATCGGAGGGGGTCAAAATTTCGGCCAAAAACGACAGTGTTACCCCTTATGTTTTTTTTTTTCAGGTCAAAACTTTGACATCCGATATCTCGGCTCTGGAAGGGTCTAGAGCCTCCATTTTTGCGCGCTGGTCGAAGTCTCGTGGCCCTCTTTCAGAATCCAGAGTTTCAAGCAGATCGGAGGGGGTCAAAATTTCGGCCAAAAACAACAGTGTTACCCCTTTTGTTTTTTTTTCGGGTCAAAACTTTGACGTCCGATATCTCGGCTCTGGAAGGGTCTAGAGCCTCCCTTTTTGCGCGCTGGTCGAAGTCTAGTGGCCCTCTGTCAGAATCCAGAGTTTCAAGAACATCGGAGGGGGTCAAAATTTCGGCCAAAAACAACAGTGTTACCCCTTATGTTTTTTTTTTCGGGTCAAAACTTTGACGTCCGATATCTCGGCTCTGGAAGGGTCTAGAGCCTCCATTTTTGCGCGCTGGTCGAAGTCTCGTGGCCCTCTGTCAGAATCCAGAGTTTCAAGAAGATCGGAGGGGGTCAAAATTTCGGCCAAAAACGACAGTGTTACCCCTTATGTTTTTTTTTCAGGTCAAAACTTTGACATCCGATATCTCGGCTCTGGAAGGGTCTAGAGCCTCCATTTTTGCACGCTGGTCGAAGTCTCGTGGCCCTCTGTCAGAATCCAGAGTTTCAAGAAGATCGGAGGGGGTCAAAATTTCGACCAAAAACGACAGTGTTACCCCTTATGTTTTTTTTTTTTTCAGGTCAAAACTTTGACATCCGATATCTCGGCTCTGGAAGGGTCTAGAGCCTCCATTTTTGCGCGCTGGTCGAAGTCTCGTGGCCCTCTGTCAGAATCCAGAGTTTCAAGAAGATCGGAGGGGGTAAAAATTTCGGCCAAAAATGACAGTGTTACCCCTTATGTTTTTTTTTTTCGGGTCAAAACTTTGACATCCGATATCTCGGCTCTGGAAGGGTCTAGAGCCTCCATTTTTGCGCGCTGGTCGAAGTCTCGTGGCCCTCTGTCAGAATCCAGAGTTTCAAGAAGATCGGAGGGGGTCAAAATTTCGGCCAAAAACGACAGTGTTACCACTTATGTTTTTTTTTTTCAGGTCAAAACTTTGACATCCGATATCTCGGCTCTGGAAGGGTCTAGAGCCTCCATTTTTGCGCGCTGGTCGAAGTCTCGTGGCCCTCTGTCAGAATCCAGAGTTTCAAGAAGATCGGAGGGGGTCAAAATTTCGGCCAAAAACGACAGTGTTACCCCTTATGTTTTTTTTTCGGGTCAAAACTTTGACATCCGATATCTCGGCTCTGGAAGGGTCTAGAGCCTCCATTTTTGCGCGCTGGTCGAAGTCTCGTGGCCCTCTGTCAGAATCCAGAGTTTCAAGAAGATCGGAGGGGGTCAAAATTTCGGCCAAAAACAACAGTGTTACCCCTTATGTTTTTTTTTCAGGTCAAAACTTTGACATCCGATATCTCGGCTCTGGACGGGTCTAGAGCCTCCATTTTTGCGCGCTGGTCGAAGTCTCGTGGCCCTCTGTCAGAATCCAGAGTTTCAAGAAGATCGGAGGGGGTCAAAATTTCGGCCAAAAATGACAGTGTTACCCCTTATGTTTTTTTTTTCGGGTCAAAACTTTGACATCCGATATCTCGGCTCTGGAAGGGTCTAGAGCCTCCATTTTTGCGCGCTGGTCGAAGTCTCGTGGCCCTCTGTCAGAATCCAGAGTTTCAAGAAGATCGGAGGGGGTCAAAATTTCGGCCAAAAACGACAGTGTTACCCCTTATGTTTTTTTTTTCAGGTCAAAACTTTGACATCCGATATCTCGGCTCTGGAAGGGTCTAGAGCCTCCATTTTTGCGCGCTGGTCGAAGTCTCGTGGCCCTCTGTCAGAATCCAGAGTTTCAAGAAGATCGGAGGGGGTCAAAATTTTGGCCAAAAACGACAGTGTCACCCCTTATGTTTTTTTTTCGGGTCAAAACTTTGACATCCGATATCTCGGCTCTGGAAGGGTCTAGAGCCTCCATTTTTGCGCACTGGTCGAAGTCTCGTGGCCCTCTGTCAGAATCCAGAGTTTCAAGAAGATCGGAGGGGGTCAAAATTTCGGCCAAAAACGACAGTGTTACCCCTTATGTTTTTTTTTCGGGTCAAAACTTTGACGTCCGATATCTCGGCTCTGGAAGGGTCTAGAGCCTCCATTTTTGCGCGCTGGTCGAAGTCTCGTGGCCCTCTGTCAGAATCCAGAGTTTCAAGAAGATCGGAGGGGGTCAAAATTTCGGCCAAAAACAACAGTGTTACCCCTTTTGTTTTTTTTTTCGGGTCAAAACTTTGACGTCCGATATCTCAGCTCTGGAAGGGTCTAGAGCCTCCATTTTTACGCGCTGGTCGAAGTCTTGTGGCCCTCTGTCAGAATCCAGAGTTTCAAGAAGATCGGAGGGGGTCAAAATTTCGGCCAAAAACGACAGTGTTACCCCTTATGTTTTTTTTTCAGGTCAAAACTTTGACATCCGATATCTCGGCTCTGGAAGGGTCTAGAGCCTCCATTTTTGCGCGCTGGTCGAAGTCTCGTGGCCCTCTGTCAGAATCCAGAGTTTCAAGAAGATCGGAGGGGGTCAAAATTTCGGCCAAAAACGACAGTGTTACCCCTTATGTTTTTTTTTTCAGGTCAAAACTTTGACATCCGATATCTCGGCTCTGGACGGGTCTAGAGCCTCCATTTTTGCGCGCTGGTCGAAGTCTCGTGGCCCTCTGTCAGAATCCAGAGTTTCAAGAAGATCGGAGGGGGTCAAAATTTCGGCCAAAAACGACAGTGTTAGCCCTTATGTTTTTTTTTTCAGGTCAAAACTTTGACATCCGATATCTTGGCTCTGGAAGGGTCTAGAGCCTCCATTTTTGCACGCTGGTCGAAGTCTCGTGGCCCTCTGTCAGAATCCAGAGTTTCAAGAAGATCGGAGGGGGTCAAAATTTCGGCCAAAAACGACAGTGTTACCCCTTATGTTTTTTTTTTCAGGTCAAAACTTTGACATCCGATATCTCGGCTCTGGAAGGGTCTAGAGCCTCCATTTTTGCGCGCTGGTCGAAGTCTCGTGGCCCTCTGTCAGAATCCAGAGTTTCAAGAAGATCGGAGGGGGTCAAAATTTCGGCCAAAAACGACAGTGTTACCCCTTATGTTTTTTTTTTCAGGTCAAAACTTTGACATCCGATATCTCGGCTCTGGAAGGGTCTAGAGCCTCCATTTTTGCGCGCTGGTCGAAGTCTCGTGGCCCTCTGTCAGAATCCAGAGTTTCAAGCAGATCGGAGGGGGTCAAAATTTCGGCCAAAAACAACAGTGTTACCCCTTATGTTTTTTTTTCGGGTCAAAACTTTTACGTCCGATATCTCGGCTCTGGAAGGGTCTAGAGCCTCCATTTTTGCGCGCTGGTCGAAGTCTCGTGGCCCTCTGTCAGAATCCAGAGTTTCAAGAACATCGGAGGGGGTCAAAATTTCGGCCAAAAACAACAGTGTTACCCCTTATGTTTTTTTTTCGGGTCAAAACTTTGACGTCCGATATCTCGGCTCTGGAAGGGTCTAGAGCCTCCATTTTTGCGCGCTGGTCGAAGTCTCGTGGCCCTCTGTCAGAATCCAGAGTTTCAAGAAGATCGGAGGGGGTCAAAATTTCGGCCAAAAACGACAGTGTTACCCCTTATGTTTTTTTTTTCAGGTCAAAACTTTGACATCCGATATCTCGGCTCTGGAAGGGTCTAGAGCCTCCATTTTTGCGCGCTGGTCGAAGTCTCGTGGCCCTCTGTCAGAATCCAGAGTTTCAAGAAGATCGGAGGGGGTCAAAATTTCGGCCAAAAATGACAGTGTTACCCCTTATGTTTTTTTTTTCGGGTCAAAACTTTGACATCCGATATCTCGGCTCTGGAAGGGTCTAGAGCCTCCATTTTTGCGCGCTGGTCGAAGTCTCGTGGCCCTCTGTCAGAATCCAGAGTTTCAAGAAGATCGGAGGGGGTCAAAATTTCGGCCAAAAACGACAGTGTTACCACTTATGTTTTTTTTTTCAGGTCAAAACTTTGACATCCGATATCTCGGCTCTGGAAGGGTCTAGAGCCTCCATTTTTGCGCGCTGGTCGAAGTCTCGTGGCCCTCTGTCAGAATCCAGAGTTTCAAGAAGATCGGAGGGGGTCAAAATTTCGGCCAAAAACGACAGTGTTACCCCTTATGTTTTTTTTTCGGGTCAAAACTTTGACGTCCGATATCTCGGCTCTGGAAGGGTCTAGAGCCTCCATTTTTGCGCGCTGGTCGAAGTCTCGTGGCCCTCTGTCAGAATCCAGAGTTTCAAGAAGATCGGAGGGGGTCAAAATTTCGGCCAAAAACGACAGTGTTACCCCTTATGTTTTTTTTTCAGGTCAAAACTTTGACATCCGATATCTCGGCTCTGGAAGGGTCTAGAGCCTCCATTTTTGCGCGCTGGTCGAAGTCTCGTGGCCCTCTGTCAGAATCCAGAGTTTCAAGAAGATCGGAGGGGGTCAAAATTTTGGCCAAAAACGACAGTGTTACCCCTTATGTTTTTTTTTCGGGTCAAAACTTTGACATCCGATATCTCGGCTCTGGAAGGGTCTAGAGCCTCCATTTTTGCGCGCTGGTCGAAGTCTCGTGGCCCTCTGTCAGAATCCAGAGTTTCAAGAAGATCGGAGGGGGTCAAAATTTCGGCCAAAAACGACAGTGTTACCCCTTATGTTTTTTTTTCGGGTCAAAACTTTGACGTCCGATATCTCGGCTCTGGAAGGGTCTAGAGCCTCCATTTTTGCGCGCTGGTCGAAGTCTCGTGGCCCTCTGTCAGAATCCAGAGTTTCAAGAAGATCGGAGGGGGTCAAAATTTCAGCCAAAAACAACAGTGTTACCCCTTATGTTTTTTTTTTCAGGTCAAAACTTTGACATCCGATATCTCGGCTCTGGACGGGTCTAGAGCCTCCATTTTTGCGCGCTGGTCGAAGTCTCGTGGCCCTCTGTCAGAATCCAGAGTTTCAAGAAGATCGGAGGGGGTCAAAATTTCGGCCAAAAATGACAGTGTTACCCCTTATGTTTTTTTTTCGGGTCAAAACTTTGACATCCGATATCTCGGCTCTGGAAGGGTCTAGAGCCTCCATTTTTGCGCGCTGGTCGAAGTCTCGTGGCCCTCTGTCAGAATCCAGAGTTTCAAGAAGATCGGAGGGGGTCAAAATTTCGGCCAAAAACGACAGTGTTACCCCTTATGTTTTTTTTTTTCAGGTCAAAACTTTGACATCCGATATCTCGGCTCTGGAAGGGTCTAGAGCCTCCATTTTTGCGCGCTGGTCGAAGTCTCGTGGCCCTCTGTCAGAATCCAGAGTTTCAAGAAGATCGGAGGGGGTCAAAATTTTGGCCAAAAACGACAGTGTCACCCCTTATGTTTTTTTTTTCGGGTCAAAACTTTGACATCCGATATCTCGGCTCTGGAAGGGTCTAGAGCCTCCATTTTTGCGCACTGGTCGAAGTCTCGTGGCCCTCTGTCAGAATCCAGAGTTTCAAGAAGATCGGAGGGGGTCAAAATTTCGGCCAAAAACGACAGTGTTACCCCTTATGTTTTTTTTTCGGGTCAAAACTTTGACGTCCGATATCTCGGCTCTGGAAGGGTCTAGAGCCTCCATTTTTGCGCGCTGGTCGAAGTCTCGTGGCCCTCTGTCAGAATCCAGAGTTTCAAGAAGATCGGAGGGGGTCAAAATTTCGGCCAAAAACAACAGTGTTACCCCTTTTGTTTTTTTTTTCGGGTCAAAACTTTGACGTCCGATATCTCAGCTCTGGAAGGGTCTAGAGCCTCCATTTTTACGCGCTGGTCGAAGTCTTGTGGCCCTCTGTCAGAATCCAGAGTTTCAAGAAGATCGGAGGGGGTCAAAATTTCGGCCAAAAACGACAGTGTTACCCCTTATGTTTTTTTTTCAGGTCAAAACTTTGACATCCGATATCTCGGCTCTGGAAGGGTCTAGAGCCTCCATTTTTGCGCGCTGGTCGAAGTCTCGTGGCCCTCTGTCAGAATCCAGAGTTTCAAGAAGATCGGAGGGGGTCAAAATTTCGGCCAAAAACGACAGTGTTACCCCTTATGTTTTTTTTTTCAGGTCAAAACTTTGACATCCGATATCTCGGCTCTGGACGGGTCTAGAGCCTCCATTTTTGCGCGCTGGTCGAAGTCTCGTGGCCCTCTGTCAGAATCCAGAGTTTCAAGAAGATCGGAGGGGGTCAAAATTTCGGCCAAAAACGACAGTGTTAGCCCTTATGTTTTTTTTTCAGGTCAAAACTTTGACATCCGATATCTTGGCTCTGGAAGGGTCTAGAGCCTCCATTTTTGCACGCTGGTCGAAGTCTCGTGGCCCTCTGTCAGAATCCAGAGTTTCAAGAAGATCGGAGGGGGTCAAAATTTCGGCCAAAAACGACAGTGTTACCCCTTATGTTTTTTTTTTCAGGTCAAAACTTTGACATCCGATATCTCGGCTCTGGAAGGGTCTAGAGCCTCCATTTTTGCGCGCTGGTCGAAGTCTCGTGGCCCTCTGTCAGAATCCAGAGTTTCAAGAAGATCGGAGGGGGTCAAAATTTCGGCCAAAAACGACAGTGTTACCCCTTATGTTTTTTTTTTCAGGTCAAAACTTTGACATCCGATATCTCGGCTCTGGAAGGGTCTAGAGCCTCCATTTTTGCGCGCTGGTCGAAGTCTCGTGGCCCTCTGTCAGAATCCAGAGTTTCAAGCAGATCGGAGGGGGTCAAAATTTCGGCCAAAAACAACAGTGTTACCCCTTATGTTTTTTTTCGGGTCAAAACTTTTACGTCCGATATCTCGGCTCTGGAAGGGTCTAGAGCCTCCATTTTTGCGCGCTGGTCGAAGTCTCGTGGCCCTCTGTCAGAATCCAGAGTTTCAAGAACATCGGAGGGGGTCAAAATTTCGGCCAAAAACAACAGTGTTACCCCTTATGTTTTTTTTTCGGGTCAAAACTTTGACGTCCGATATCTCGGCTCTGGAAGGGTCTAGAGCCTCCATTTTTGCGCGCTGGTCGAAGTCTCGTGGCCCTCTGTCAGAATCCAGAGTTTCAAGAAGATCGGAGGGGGTCAAAATTTCGGCCAAAAACGACAGTGTTACCCCTTATGTTTTTTTTTTCAGGTCAAAACTTTGACATCCGATATCTCGGCTCTGGAAGGGTCTAGAGCCTCCATTTTTGCGCGCTGGTCGAAGTCTCATGGCCCTCTGTCAGAATCCAGAGTTTCAAGAAGATCGGAGGGGGTCAAAATTTCGGCCAAAAATGACAGTGTTACCCCTTATGTTTTTTTTTCGGGTCAAAACTTTGACATCCGATATCTCGGCTCTGGAAGGGTCTAGAGCCTCCATTTTTGCGCGCTGGTCGAAGTCTCGTGGCCCTCTGTCAGAATCCAGAGTTTCAAGAAGATCGGAGGGGGTCAAAATTTCGGCCAAAAACGACAGTGTTACCACTTATGTTTTTTTTTTTCAGGTCAAAACTTTGACATCCGATATCTCGGCTCTGGAAGGGTCTAGAGCCTCCATTTTTGCGCGCTGGTCGAAGTCTCGTGGCCCTCTGTCAGAATCCAGAGTTTCAAGAAGATCGGAGGGGGTCAAAATTTCGGCCAAAAACGACAGTGTTACCCCTTATGTTTTTTTTTCGGGTCAAAACTTTGACGTCCGATATCTCGGCTCTGGAAGGGTCTAGAGCCTCCATTTTTGCGCGCTGGTCGAAGTCTCGTGGCCCTCTGTCAGAATCCAGAGTTTCAAGAAGATCGGAGGGGGTCAAAATTTCGGCCAAAAACGACAGTGTTACCCCTTATGTTTTTTTTTTCAGGTCAAAACTTTGACATCCGATATCTCGGCTCTGGACGGGTCTAGAGCCTCCATTTTTGCGCGCTGGTCGAAGTCTCGTGGCCCTCTGTCAGAATCCAGAGTTTCAAGAAGATCGGAGGGGGTCAAAATTTCGGCCAAAAACGACAGTGTTAGCCCTTATGTTTTTTTTTCAGGTCAAAACTTTGACATCCGATATCTTGGCTCTGGAAGGGTCTAGAGCCTCCATTTTTGCACGCTGGTCGAAGTCTCGTGGCCCTCTGTCAGAATCCAGAGTTTCAAGAAGATCGGAGGGGGTCAAAATTTCGGCCAAAAACGACAGTGTTACCCCTTATGTTTTTTTTTTCAGGTCAAAACTTTGACATCCGATATCTCGGCTCTGGAAGGGTCTAGAGCCTCCATTTTTGCGCGCTGGTCGAAGTCTCGTGGCCCTCTGTCAGAATCCAGAGTTTCAAGAAGATCGGAGGGGGTCAAAATTTCGGCCAAAAACGACAGTGTTACCCCTTATGTTTTTTTTTTCAGGTCAAAACTTTGACATCCGATATCTCGGCTCTGGAAGGGTCTAGAGCCTCCATTTTTGCGCGCTGGTCGAAGTCTCGTGGCCCTCTGTCAGAATCCAGAGTTTCAAGCAGATCGGAGGGGGTCAAAATTTCGGCCAAAAACAACAGTGTTACCCCTTATGTTTTTTTTCGGGTCAAAACTTTTACGTCCGATATCTCGGCTCTGGAAGGGTCTAGAGCCTCCATTTTTGCGCGCTGGTCGAAGTCTCGTGGCCCTCTGTCAGAATCCAGAGTTTCAAGAACATCGGAGGGGGTCAAAATTTCGGCCAAAAACAACAGTGTTACCCCTTATGTTTTTTTTTCGGGTCAAAACTTTGACGTCCGATATCTCGGCTCTGGAAGGGTCTAGAGCCTCCATTTTTGCGCGCTGGTCGAAGTCTCGTGGCCCTCTGTCAGAATCCAGAGTTTCAAGAAGATCGGAGGGGGTCAAAATTTCGGCCAAAAACGACAGTGTTACCCCTTATGTTTTTTTTTTCAGGTCAAAACTTTGACATCCGATATCTCGGCTCTGGAAGGGTCTAGAGCCTCCATTTTTGCGCGCTGGTCGAAGTCTCATGGCCCTCTGTCAGAATCCAGAGTTTCAAGAAGATCGGAGGGGGTCAAAATTTCGGCCAAAAATGACAGTGTTACCCCTTATGTTTTTTTTTCGGGTCAAAACTTTGACATCCGATATCTCGGCTCTGGAAGGGTCTAGAGCCTCCATTTTTGCGCGCTGGTCGAAGTCTCGTGGCCCTCTGTCAGAATCCAGAGTTTCAAGAAGATCGGAGGGGGTCAAAATTTCGGCCAAAAACGACAGTGTTACCACTTATGTTTTTTTTTTTCAGGTCAAAACTTTGACATCCGATATCTCGGCTCTGGAAGGGTCTAGAGCCTCCATTTTTGCGCGCTGGTCGAAGTCTCGTGGCCCTCTGTCAGAATCCAGAGTTTCAAGAAGATCGGAGGGGGTCAAAATTTCGGCCAAAAACGACAGTGTTACCCCTTATGTTTTTTTTTCGGGTCAAAACTTTGACGTCCGATATCTCGGCTCTGGAAGGGTCTAGAGCCTCCATTTTTGCGCGCTGGTCGAAGTCTCGTGGCCCTCTGTCAGAATCCAGAGTTTCAAGAAGATCGGAGGGGGTCAAAATTTCGGCCAAAAACGACAGTGTTACCCCTTATGTTTTTTTTTTTCAGGTCAAAACTTTGACATCCGATATCTCGGCTCTGGAAGGGTCTAGAGCCTCCATTTTTGCGCGCTGGTCGAAGTCTCGTGGCCCTCTGTCAGAATCCAGAGTTTCAAGAAGATCGGAGGGGGTCAAAATTTCGGCCAAAAACGACAGTGTTACCCCTTATGTTTTTTTTTCGGGTCAAAACTTTGACGTCCGATATCTCGGCTCTGGAAGGGTCTAGAGCCTCCATTTTTGCGCGCTGGTCGAAGTCTCGTGGCCCTCTGTCAGAATCCAGAGTTTCAAGAAGATCGGAGGGGGTCAAAATTTCGGCCAAAAACAACAGTGTTACCCCTTATGTTTTTTTTTCAGGTCAAAACTTTGACATCCGATATCTCGGCTCTGGACGGGTCTAGAGCCTCCATTTTTGCGCGCTGGTCGAAGTCTCGTGGCCCTCTGTCAGAATCCAGAGTTTCAAGAAGATCGGAGGGGGTCAAAATTTCGGCCAAAAACGACAGTGTTACCCCTTATGTGTTTTTTTCAGGTCAAAACTTTGACATCCGATATCTCGGCTCTGGAAGGGTCTAGAGCCTCCATTTTGCGCGCTGGTCGAAGTCTCGTGGCCCTCTGTCAGAATCCAGAGTTTCAAGAAGATCGGAGGGGGTCAAAATTTCGGCCAAAAACGACAGTGTTACCCCTTATGTTTTTTTTTTCAGGTCAAAACTTTGACATCCGATATCTCGGCTCTGGAAGGGTCTAGAGCCTCCATTTTTGCGCGCTGGTCGAAGTCTCGTGGCCCTCTGTCAGAATCCAGAGTTTCAAGAAGATCGGAGGGGGTCAAAATTTCGGCCAAAAACGACAGTGTTACCCCTTATGTTTTTTTTTTTCAGGTCAAAACTTTGACATCCGATATCTCGGCTCTGGAAGGGTCTAGAGCCTCCATTTTTGCGCGCTGGTCGAAGTCTCGTGGCCCTCTGTCAGAATCCAGAGTTTCAAGAAGATCAGAGGGGGTCAAAATTTCGGCCAAAAACAACAGTGTTACCCCTTATGTTTTTTTTTCGGGTCAAAACTTTGACGTCCGATATCTCGGCTCTGGAAGGGTCTAGAGCCTCCATTTTTGCGCGCTGGTCGAAGTCTCGTGGCCCTCTGTCAGAATCCAGAGTTTCAAGAAGATCGGAGGGGGTCAAAATTTCGGCCAAAAACGACAGTGTTACCACTTATGTTTTTTTTCGGGTCAAAACTTTGACGTCCGATATCTCGGCTCTGGAAGGGTCTAGAGCCTCCATTTTTGCGCGCTGGTCGAAGTCTCGTGGCCCTCTGTCAGAATCCAGAGTTTCAAGAAGATCGGAGGGGGTCAAAATTTCGGCCAAAAACGACAGTGTTACCCCTTATGTTTTTTTTTTTCAGGTCAAAACTTTGACATCCGATATCTCGGCTCTGGAAGGGTCTAGAGCCTCCATTTTTGCGCGCTGGTCGAAGTCTCGTGGCCCTCTGTCAGAATCCAGAGTTTCAAGAAGATCGGAGGGGGTCAAAATTTTGGCCAAAAACGACAGTGTTACCCCTTATGTTTTTTTTTCGGGTCAAAACTTTGACATCCGATATCTCGGCTCTGGAAGGGTCTAGAGCCTCCATTTTTGCGCGCTGGTCGAAGTCTCGTGGCCCTCTGTCAGAATCCAGAGTTTCAAGAAGATCGGAGGGGGTCAAAATTTCGGCCAAAAACGACAGTGTTACCCCTTATGTTTTTTTTTCGGGTCAAAACTTTGACGTCCGATATCTCGGCTCTGGAAGGGTCTAGAGCCTCCATTTTTGCGCGCTGGTCGAAGTCTCGTGGCCCTCTGTCAGAATCCAGAGTTTCAAGAAGATCGGAGGGGGTCAAAATTTCGGCCAAAAACAACAGTGTTACCCCTTATGTTTTTTTTTCAGGTCAAAACTTTGACATCCGATATCTCGGCTCTGGACGGGTCTAGAGCCTCCATTTTTGCGCGCTGGTCGAAGTCTCGTGGCCCTCTGTCAGAATCCAGAGTTTCAAGAAGATCGGAGGGGGTCAAAATTTCGGCCAAAAACGACAGTGTTACCCCTTATGTTTTTTTTTCAGGTCAAAACTTTGACATCCGATATCTCGGCTCTGGAAGGGTCTAGAGCCTCCATTTTTGCGCGCTGGTCGAAGTCTCGTGGCCCTCTGTCAGAATCCAGAGTTTCAAGAAGATCGGAGGGGGTCAAAATTTCGGCCAAAAACGACAGTGTTACCCCTTATGTTTTTTTTTCAGGTCAAAACTTTGACATCCGATATCTCGGCTCTGGAAGGGTCTAGAGCCTCCATTTTTGCGCGCTGGTCGAAGTCTCGTGGCCCTCTGTCAGAACCCAGAGTTTCAAGAAGATCGGAGGGGGTCAAAATTTCGGCCAAAAACGACAGTGTTACCCCTTATGTTTTTTTTTCAGGTCAAAACTTTGACATCCGATATCTCGGCTCTGGAAGGGTCTAGAGCCTCCATTTTTGCGCGCTGGTCGAAGTCTCGTGGCCCTCTGTCAGAATCCAGAGTTTCAAGAAGATCAGAGGGGGTCAAAATTTCGGCCAAAAACAACAGTGTTACCCCTTATGTTTTTTTTCGGGTCAAAACTTTGACGTCCGATATCTCGGCTCTTGAAGGGTCTAGAGCCTCCATTTTTGCGCGCTGGTCGAAGTCTCGTGGCCCTCTGTCAGAATCCAGAGTTTCAAGAACATCGGAGGGGGTCAAAATTTCGGCCAAAAACGACAGTGTTACCCCTTATGTTTTTTTTTCAGGTCAAAACTTTGACATCCGATATCTCGGCTCTGGAAGGGTCTAGAGCCTCCATTTTTGCGCACTGGTCGAAGTCTCGTGGCCCTCTGTCAGAATCCAGAGTTTCAAGAAGATCGGAGGGGGTCAAAGTTTCGGCCAAAAACAACAGTGTTACCCCTTATGTTTTTTTTTTTTTCGGGTCAAAACTTTGACGTCCGATATCTCGGCTCTGGAAGGGTCTAGAGCCTCCATTTTTGCGCGCTGGTCGAAGTCTCGTGGCCCTCTGTCAGAATCCAGAGTTTCAAGAAGATCGGAGGTGGTCAAAATTTCGGCCAAAAACGACAGTGTTACCCCTTATGTTTTTTTTTCGGGTCAAAACTTTGACGTCCGATATCTTGGCTCTGGAAGGGTCTAGAGCCTCCATTTTTGCGCGCTGGTCGAAGTCTCGTGGCCCTCTGTCAGAATCCAGAGTTTCAAGAAGATCGGAGGGGGTCAAAATTTCGGCCAAAAACGACAGTGTTACCCATTATGTTTTTTTTTTCAGGTCAAAACTTTGACATCCGATATCTCTGCTCTGGAAGGGTCTAGAGCCTCCATTTTTGCGCGCTGGTCGAAGTCTCGTGGCCCTCTGTCAGAATCCAGAGTTTCAAGAAGATCGGAGGGGGTCAAAATTTCGGCCAAAAACGACAGTGTTACCCCTTATGTTTTTTTTTTTCAGCTCAAAACTTTGACATCCGATATCTCGGCTCTGGAAGGGTCTAGAGCCTCCATTTTTGTGCGCTGGTCAAAGTCTCGTGGCCCTCTGTCAGAATCCAGAGTTTCAAGAAGATCGGAGGGGGTCAAAATTTCGGCCAAAAACAACAGTGTTACCCCTTATGTTTTTTTTTCGGGTCAAAACTTTGACGTCCGATATCTCGGCTCTGGAAGGGTCTAGAGCCTCCATTTTTGCGCGCTGGTCGAAGTCTCGTGGCCCTCTGTCAGAATCCAGAGTTTCAAGAAGATCGGAGGGGGTCAAAATTTCGGCCAAAAACGACAGTGTTACCCCTTATGTTTTTTTTTTCAGGTCAAAACTTTGACATCCGATATCTCGGCTCTGGAAGGGTCTAGAGCCTCCATTTTTGCGCGCTGGTCGAAGTCTCGTGGCCCTCTGTCAGAATCCAGAGTTTCAAGAAGATCGGAGGGGGTCAAAATTTCGGCCAAAAATGACAGTGTTACCCCTTATGTTTTTTTTTTCGGGTCAAAACTTTGACATCCGATATCTCGGCTCTGGAAGGGTCTAGAGCCTCCATTTTTGCGCGCTGGTCGAAGTCTCGTGGCCCTCTGTCAGAATCCAGAGTTTCAAGAAGATCGGAGGGGGTCAAAATTTCGGCCAAAAACGACAGTGTTACCACTTATGTTTTTTTTTTCAGGTCAAAACTTTGACATCCGATATCTCGGCTCTGGAAGGGTCTAGAGCCTCCATTTTTGCGCGCTGGTCGAAGTCTCGTGGCCCTCTGTCAGAATCCAGAGTTTCAAGAAGATCGGAGGGGGTCAAAATTTCGGCCAAAAACGACAGTGTTACCCCTTATGTTTTTTTTTCGGGTCAAAACTTTGACGTCCGATATCTCGGCTCTGGAAGGGTCTAGAGCCTCCATTTTTGCGCGCTGGTCGAAGTCTCGTGGCCCTCTGTCAGAATCCAGAGTTTCAAGAAGATCGGAGGGGGTCAAAATTTCGGCCAAAAACGACAGTGTTACCCCTTATGTTTTTTTTTTTCAGGTCAAAACTTTGACATCCGATATCTCGGCTCTGGAAGGGTCTAGAGCCTCCATTTTTGCGCGCTGGTCGAAGTCTCGTGGCCCTCTGTCAGAATCCAGAGTTTCAAGAAGATCGGAGGGGGTCAAAATTTTGGCCAAAAACGACAGTGTTACCCCTTATGTTTTTTTTTCGGGTCAAAACTTTGACATCCGATATCTCGGCTCTGGAAGGGTCTAGAGCCTCCATTTTTGCGCGCTGGTCGAAGTCTCGTGGCCCTCTGTCAGAATCCAGAGTTTCAAGAAGATCGGAGGGGGTCAAAATTTCGGCCAAAAACGACAGTGTTACCCCTTATGTTTTTTTTTCGGGTCAAAACTTTGACGTCCGATATCTCGGCTCTGGAAGGGTCTAGAGCCTCCATTTTTGCGCGCTGGTCGAAGTCTCGTGGCCCTCTGTCAGAATCCAGAGTTTCAAGAAGATCGGAGGGGGTCAAAATTTCGGCCAAAAACAACAGTGTTACCCCTTATGTTTTTTTTTCAGGTCAAAACTTTGACATCCGATATCTCGGCTCTGGACGGGTCTAGAGCCTCCATTTTTGCGCGCTGGTCGAAGTCTCGTGGCCCTCTGTCAGAATCCAGAGTTTCAAGAAGATCGGAGGGGGTCAAAATTTCGGCCAAAAACGACAGTGTTACCCCTTATGTTTTTTTTTCAGGTCAAAACTTTGACATCCGATATCTCGGCTCTGGAAGGGTCTAGAGCCTCCATTTTTGCGCGCTGGTCGAAGTCTCGTGGCCCTCTGTCAGAATCCAGAGTTTCAAGAAGATCGGAGGGGGTCAAAATTTCGGCCAAAAACGACAGTGTTACCCCTTATGTTTTTTTTTCAGGTCAAAACTTTGACATCCGATATCTCGGCTCTGGAAGGGTCTAGAGCCTCCATTTTTGCGCGCTGGTCGAAGTCTCGTGGCCCTCTGTCAGAATCCAGAGTTTCAAGAAGATCGGAGGGGGTCAAAATTTCGGCCAAAAACGACAGTGTTACCCCTTATGTTTTTTTTTTCAGGTCAAAACTTTGACATCCGATATCTCGGCTCTGGAAGGGTCTAGAGCCTCCATTTTTGCGCGCTGGTCGAAGTCTCGTGGCCCTCTGTCAGAATCCAGAGTTTCAAGAAGATCAGAGGGGGTCAAAATTTCGGCCAAAAACAACAGTGTTACCCCTTATGTTTTTTTTTCGGGTCAAAACTTTGACGTCCGATATCTCGGCTCTTGAAGGGTCTAGAGCCTCCATTTTTGCGCACTGGTCGAAGTCTCGTGGCCCTCTGTCAGAATCCAGAGTTTCAAGAAGATCGGAGGGGGTCAAAATTTCGGCCAAAAACGACAGTGTTACCCCTTATGTTTTTTTTTCAGGTCAAAACTTTGACATCCGATATCTCGGCTCTGGAAGGGTCTAGAGCCTCCATTTTTGCGCACTGGTCGAAGTCTCGTGGCCCTCTGTCAGAATCCAGAGTTTCAAGAAGATCGGAGGGGGTCAAAGTTTCGGCCAAAAACAACAGTGTTACCCTTTATGTTTTTTTTTTTCGGGTCAAAACTTTGACGTCCGATATCTCGGCTCTGGAAGGGTCTAGAGCCTCCATTTTTGCGCGCTGGTCGAAGTCTCGTGGCCCTCTGTCAGAATCCAGAGTTTCAAGAAGATCGGAGGTGGTCAAAATTTCGGCCAAAAACGACAGTGTTACCCCTTATGTTTTTTTTTCGGGTCAAAACTTTGACGTCCGATATCTTGGCTCTGGAAGGGTCTAGAGCCTCCATTTTTGCGCGCTGGTCGAAGTCTCGTGGCCCTCTGTCAGAATCCAGAGTTTCAAGAAGATCGGAGGGGGTCAAAATTTCGGCCAAAAACGACAGTGTTACCCCTTATGTTTTTTTTTTTCAGGTCAAAACTTTGACATCCGATATCTCGGCTCTGGAAGGGTCTAGAGCCTCCATTTTTGCGCGCTGGTCGAAGTCTCGTGGCCCTCTGTCAGAATCCAGAGTTTCAAGAAGATCGGAGGGGGTCAAAATTTCGGCCAAAAACGACAGTGTTACCCCTTATGTTTTTTTTTTCAGCTCAAAACTTTGACATCCGATATCTCGGCTCTGGAAGGGTCTAGAGCCTCCATTTTTGCGCGCTGGTCAAAGTCTCGTGGCCCTCTGTCAGAATCCAGAGTTTCAAGAAGATCGGAGGGGGTCAAAATTTCGGCCAAAAACAACAGTGTTACCCCTTATGTTTTTTTTTTCGGGTCAAAACTTTGGCGTCCGATATCTCGGCTCTGGAAGGGTCTAGAGCCTCCATTTTTGCGCGCTGGTCGAAGTCTCGTGGCCCTCTGTCAGAATCCAGAGTTTCAAGAAGATCGGAGGGGGTCAAAATTTCGGCCAAAAACGACAGTGTTACCCCTTATGTTTTTTTTTCAGGTCAAAACTTTGACGTCCGATATCTCGGCTCTGGAAGGGTCTAGAGCCTCCATTTTTGCGCGCTGGTCGAAGTCTCGTGGCCCTCTGTCAGAATCCAGAGTTTCAAGAAGATCGGAGGGGGTCAAAATTTCGGCCAAAAACGACAGTGTTACCCCTTATGTTTTTTTTTCGGGTCAAAACTTTGACGTCCGATATCTCGGCTCTGGAAGGGTCTAGAGCCTCCATTTTTGCGCGCTGGTCGAAGTCTCGTGGCCCTCTGTCAGAATCCAGAGTTTCAAGAAGATCGGAGGGGGTCAAAATTTCGGCCAAAAACGACAGTGTTACCCCTTATGTTTTTTTTTTCAGGTCAAAACTTTGACATCCGATATCTCGGCTCTGGAAGGGTCTAGAGCCTCCATTTTTGCGCGCTGGTCGAAGTCTCGTGGCCCTCTGTCAGAATCCAGAGTTTCAAGAAGATCGGAGGGGGTCAAAATTTTGGCCAAAAACGACAGTGTTACCCCTTATGTTTTTTTTTCGGGTCAAAACTTTGACATCCGATATCTCGGCTCTGGAAGGGTCTAGAGCCTCCATTTTTGCGCGCTGGTCGAAGTCTCGTGGCCCTCTGTCAGAATCCAGAGTTTCAAGAAGATCGGAGGGGGTCAAAATTTCGGCCAAAAACGACAGTGTTACCCCTTATGTTTTTTTTTCGGGTCAAAACTTTGACATCCGATATCTCGGCTCTGGAAGGGTCTAGAGCCTCCATTTTTGCGCGCTGGTCGAAGTCTCGTGGCCCTCTGTCAGAATCCAGAGTTTCAAGAAGATCGAAGGGGGTCAAAATTTCGGCCAAAAACAACAGTGTTACCCCTTATGTTTTTTTTTCAGGTCAAAACTTTGACATCCGATATCTCGGCTCTGGACGGGTCTAGAGCCTCCATTTTTGCGCGCTGGTCGAAGTCTCGTGGCCCTCTGTCAGAATCCAGAGTTTCAAGAAGATCGGAGGGGGTCAAAATTTCGGCCAAAAACGACAGTGTTACCCCTTATGTTTTTTTTTCAGGTCAAAACTTTGACATCCGATATCTCGGCTCTGGAAGGGTCTAGAGCCTCCATTTTTGCGCGCTGGTCGAAGTCTCGTGGCCCTCTGTCAGAATCCAGAGTTTCAAGAAGATCGGAGGGGGTCAAAATTTCGGCCAAAAACGACAGTGTTACCCCTTATGTTTTTTTTTCAGGTCAAAACTTTGACATCCGATATCTCGGCTCTGGAAGGGTCTAGAGCCTCCATTTTTGCGCGCTGGTCGAAGTCTCGTGGCCCTCTGTCAGAATCCAGAGTTTCAAGAAGATCGGAGGGGGTCAAAATTTCGGCCAAAAACGACAGTGTTACCCCTTATGTTTTTTTTTTCAGGTCAAAACTTTGACATCCGATATCTCGGCTCTGGAAGGGTCTAGAGCCTCCATTTTTGCGCGCTGGTCGAAGTCTCGTGGCCCTCTGTCAGAATCCAGAGTTTCAAGAAGATCAGAGGGGGTCAAAATTTCGGCCAAAAACAACAGTGTTACCCCTTATGTTTTTTTTTCGGGTCAAAACTTTGACGTCCGATATCTCGGCTCTTGAAGGGTCTAGAGCCTCCATTTTTGCGCGCTGGTCGAAGTCTCGTGGCCCTCTGTCAGAATCCAGAGTTTCAAGAAGATCGGAGGGGGTCAAAATTTCGGCCAAAAACGACAGTGTTACCCCTTATGTTTTTTTTTTCAGGTCAAAACTTTGACATCCGATATCTCGGCTCTGGAAGGGTCTAGAGCCTCCATTTTTGCGCACTGGTCGAAGTCTCGTGGCCCTCTGTCAGAATCCAGAGTTTCAAGAAGATCGGAGGGGGTCAAAGTTTCGGCCAAAAACAACAGTGTTACCCTTTATGTTTTTTTTTTTCGGGTCAAAACTTTGACGTCCGATATCTCGGCTCTGGAAGGGTCTAGAGCCTCCATTTTTGCGCGCTGGTCGAAGTCTCGTGGCCCTCTGTCAGAATCCAGAGTTTCAAGAAGATCGGAGGTGGTCAAAATTTCGGCCAAAAACGACAGTGTTACCCCTTATGTTTTTTTTTCGGGTCAAAACTTTGACGTCCGATATCTTGGCTCTGGAAGGGTCTAGAGCCTCCATTTTTGCGCGCTGGTCGAAGTCTCGTGGCCCTCTGTCAGAATCCAGAGTTTCAAGAAGATCGGAGGGGGTCAAAATTTCGGCCAAAAACGACAGTGTTACCCCTTATGTTTTTTTTTTCAGGTCAAAACTTTGACATCCGATATCTCGGCTCTGGAAGGGTCTAGAGCCTCCATTTTTGCGCGCTGGTCGAAGTCTCGTGGCCCTCTGTCAGAATCCAGAGTTTCAAGAAGATCGGAGGGGGTCAAAATTTCGGCCAAAAACGACAGTGTTACCCCTTATGTTTTTTTTTTTCAGCTCAAAACTTTGACATCCGATATCTCGGCTCTGGAAGGGTCTAGAGCCTCCATTTTTGCGCGCTGGTCAAAGTCTCGTGGCCCTCTGTCAGAATCCAGAGTTTCAAGAAGATCGGAGGGGGTCAAAATTTCGGCCAAAAACAACAGTGTTACCCCTTATGTTTTTTTTTCGGGTCAAAACTTTGGCGTCCGATATCTCGGCTCTGGAAGGGTCTAGAGCCTCCATTTTTGCGCGCTGGTCGAAGTCTCGTGGCCCTCTGTCAGAATCCAGAGTTTCAAGAAGATCGGAGGGGGTCAAAATTTCGGCCAAAAACGACAGTGTTACCCCTTATGTTTTTTTTTCAGGTCAAAACTTTGACGTCCGATATCTCGGCTCTGGAAGGGTCTAGAGCCTCCATTTTTGCGCGCTGGTCGAAGTCTCGTGGCCTTCTGTCAGAATCCAGAGTTTCAAGAAGATCGGAGGGGGTCAAAATTTCGGCCAAAAACGACAGTGTTACACCTTATGTTTTTTTTTTCGGGTCAAAACTTTGACGTCCGATATCTCGGCTCTGGAAGGGTCTAGAGCCTCCATTTTTGCGCGCTGGTCGAAGTCTCGTGGCCCTCTGTCAGAATCCAGAGTTTCAAGAAGATCGGAGGGGGTCAAAATTTCGGCCAAAAACAACAGTGTTACCCCTTATGTTTTTTTTTTCGGGTCAAAACTTTGAAGTCCGATATCTCGGCTCTGGAAGGGTCTAGAGCCTCCATTTTTGCGCGCTGGTCGAAGTCTCGTGGCCCTCTATCAGAATCCAGAGTTTCAAGAAGATCGGAGGGGGTCAAAATTTCGGCCAAAAACGACAGTGTTACCTCTTATGTTTTTTTTTTCAGTTCAAAACTTTGACATCCGATATCTCGGCTCTGGACGGGTCTAGAGCCTCCATTTTTGCGCGCTGGTCGAAGTCTCGTGGCCCTCTGTCAGAATCCAGAGTTTCAAGAAGATCGGAGGGGGTCAAAATTTCGGCCAAAAACGACAGTGTTACCCCTTATGTTTTTTTTTTCAGGTCAAAACTTTGACATCCGATATCTCGGCTCTGGAAGGGTCTAGAGCCTCCATTTTTGCGCGCTGGTCGAAGTCTCGTGGCCCTCTGTCAGAATCCAGAGTTTCAAGAAGATCGGAGGGGGTCAAAATTTCGGCCAAAAACGACAGTGTTACGCCACGAGACTTCGACCAGCGCGCAAAAATGGAGGCTCTAGACCCTTCCAGAGCCGAGATATCGAATGTCAAAGTTTTGACCTGAAAAAAAAACATAAGGGGTAACACTGTCGTTTTTGGCCGAAATTTTGACCCCCTCCGATCTTCTTGAAACTCTGGATTCTGACAGAGGGCCACGAGACTTCGACCAGCGCGCAAAAATGGAGGCTCTAGACCCTTCCAGAGCCGAGATATCGGACGTCAAAGTTTTGACCCGAAAAAAAAACATAAGGGGTAACACTGTCGTTTTTGGCCGAAATTTTGACCCCCTCCGATCTTCTTGAAACTCTGGATTCTGACAGAGGGCCACGAGACTTCGACCAGCGCGCAAAAATGGAGGCTCTAGACCCTTCCAGAGCCGAGATATCGGACGTCAAAGTTTTGACCCGAAAAAAAAACATAAGGGGTGACACTGTCGTTTTTGGCCGAAATTTTGACCCCCTCCGATCTTCTTGAAACTCTGGATTCTGACAGAGGGCCACGAGACTTCGACCAGCGCGCAAAAATGGAGGCTCTAGACCCTTCCAGAGCCGAGATATCGGATGTCAAAGTTTTGACCCGAAAAAAAAAACATAAGGGGTAACACTGTCATTTTTGGCCGAAATTTTGACCCCCTCCGATCTTCTTGAAACTCTGGATTCTGACAGAGGGCCACGAGACTTCGACCAGCGCGCAAAAATGGAGGCTCTAGACCCTTCCAGAGCCGAGATATCGGATGTCAAAGTTTTGACCTGAAAAAAAAAACATAAGGGGTAACACTGTCGTTTTTGGCCGAAATTTTGACCCCCTCTGATCTTCTTGAAACTCTGGATTCTGACAGAGGGCCACGAGACTTCGACTAGCGCGCAAAAATGGAGGCTCTAGACCCTTCCAGAGCCGAGATATCGGATGTCAAAGTTTTGACCTGAAAAAAAAACATAAGGGGTAACACTGTCGTTTTTGGCCGAAATTTTGACCCCCTCCGATCTTCTTGAAACTCTGGATTCTGACAGAGGGCCACGAGACTTCGACCAGCGCGCAAAAATGGAGGCTCTAGACCCTTCCAGAGCCGAGATATCGGATGTCAAAGTTTTGACCTGAAAAAAAAAACATAAGGGGTAACACTGTCGTATTTGGCCGAAATTTTGACCCCCTCCGATCTTCTTGAAACTCTGGATTCTGACAGAGGGCCACGAGACTTCGACCAGCGCGCAAAAATGGAGGCTCTAGACCCTTCCAGAGCCGAGATATCGGATGTCAAAGTTTTGACCTGAAAAAAAAAACATAAGGGGTAACACTGTCGTTTTTGGCCGAAATTTTGACCCCCTCCGATCTTCTTGAAACTCTGGATTCTGACAGAGGGCCACGAGACTTCGACCAGCGCGCAAAAATGGAGGCTCTAGACCCTTCCAGAGCCGAGATATCGGATGTCAAAGTTTTGACCCGAAAAAAAAACATAAGGGGTAACACTGTTGTTTTTGGCCGAAATTTTGACCCCCTCCGATGTTCTTGAAACTCTGGATTCTGACAGAGGGCCACGAGACTTCGACCAGCGCGCAAAAATGGAGGCTCTAGACCCTTCCAGAGCCGAGATATCGGATGTCAAAGTTTTGACCTGAAAAAAAAAACATAAGGGGTAACACTGTCGTTTTTGGCCGAAATTTTGACCCCCTCCGATGTTCTTGAAACTCTGGATTCTGACAGAGGGCCACGAGACTTCGACCAGCGCGCAAAAATGGAGGCTCTAGACCCTTCCAGAGCCGAGATATCGGACGTCAAAGTTTTGACCCGAAAAAAAAACATAAGGGGTAACACTGTCGTTTTTGGCCGAAATTTTGACCCCCTCCGATCTTCTTGAAACTCTGGATTCTGACAGAGGGCCACGAGACTTCGACCAGCGCGCAAAAATGGAGGCTCTAGACCCTTCCAGAGCCGAGATATCGGATGTCAAAGTTTTGACCTGAAAAAAAAAAACATAAGGGGTAACACTGTCGTTTTTGGCCGAAATTTTGACCCCCTCCGATCTTCTTGAAACTCTGGATTCTGACAGAGGGCCACGAGACTTCGACCAGCGCGCAAAAATGGAGGCTCTAGACCCTTCCAGAGCCGAGATATCGGACGTCAAAGTTTTGACCTGAAAAAAAAAACATAAGGGGTAACACTGTTGTTTTTGGCCGAAATTTTGACCCCCTCCGATCTTCTTGAAACTCTGGATTCTGACAGAGGGCCACGAGACTTCGACCAGCGCGCAAAAATGGAGGCTCTAGACCCTTCCAGAGCCGAGATATCGGATGTCAAAGTTTTGACCTGAAAAAAAAAACATAAGGGGTAACACTGTCGTTTTTGGCCGAAATTTTGACCCCCTCCGATCTTCTTGAAACTCTGGATTCTGACAGAGGGCCACGAGACTTCGACCAGCGCGCAAAAATGGAGGCTCTAGACCCTTCCAGAGCTGAGATATCGGATGTCAAAGTTTTGACCTGAAAAAAAAACATAAGGGGTAACACTGTCGTTTTTGGCCGAAATTTTGACCCCCTCCGATCTTCTTGAAACTCTGGATTCTGACAGAGGGCCATGAGACTTCGACCAGCGCGCAAAAATGGAGGCTCTAGACCCTTCCAGAGCCGAGATATCGGATGTCAAAGTTTTGACCTGAAAAAAAATACATAAGGGGTAACACTGTCGTTTTTGGCCGAAATTTTGACCCCCTCCGATCTTCTTGAAACTCTGGATTCTGACAGAGGGCCACGAGACTTCGACCAGCGCGCAAAAATGGAGGCTCTAGACCCGTCCAGAGCCGAGATATCGGATGTCAAAGTTTTGACCTGAAAAAAAAACATAAGGGGTAACACTGTCGTTTTTGGCCGAAATTTTGACCCCCTCCGATCTTCTTGAAACTCTGGATTCTGATAGAGGGCCACGAGACTTCGACCAGCGCGCAAAAATGGAGGCTCTAGACCCTTCCAGAGCCGAGATATCGGACTTCAAAGTTTTGACCCGAAAAAAAAACATAAGGGGTAACACTGTTGTTTTTGGCCGAAATTTTGACCCCCTCCGATCTTCTTGAAACTCTGGATTCTGACAGAGGGCCACGAGACTTCGACCAGCGCGCAAAAATGGAGGCTCTAGACCCTTCCAGAGCCGAGATATCGGACGTCAAAGTTTTGACCCGAAAAAAAAACATAAGGGGTAACACTGTCGTTTTTGGCCGAAATTTTGACCCCCTCCGATCTTCTTGAAACTCTGGATTCTGACAGAGGGCCACGAGACTTCGACCAGCGCGCAAAAATGGAGGCTCTAGACCCTTCCAGAGCCGAGATATCGGACGTCAAAGTTTTGACCCGAAAAAAAAACATAAGGGGTAACACTGTTGTTTTTGGCCGAAATTTTGACCCCCTCCGATCTTCTTGAAACTCTGGATTCTGACAGAGGGCCACGAGACTTCGACCAGTGCGCAAAAATGGAGGCTCTAGACCCTTCCAGAGCCGAGATATCGGATGTCAAAGTTTTGACCTGAAAAAAAAACATAAGGGGTAACACTGTCGTTTTTGGCCGAAATTTTGACCCTCTCCGATCTTCTTGAAACTCTGGATTCTGACAGAGGGCCACGAGACTTCGACCAGCGCGCAAAAATGGAGGCTCTAGACCCTTCCAGAGCCGAGATATCGGACGTCAAAGTTTTGACCTGAAAAAAAAAACATAAGGGGTAACACTGTCGTTTTTGGCCGAAATTTTGACCCCCTCCGATCTTCTTGAAACTCTGGATTCTGACAGAGGGCCACGAGACTTCGACCAGCGCGCAAAAATGGAGGCTCTAGACCCTTCCAGAGCCGAGATATCGGATGTCAAAGTTTTGACCTGGAAAAAAAACATAAGGGGTAACACTGTCGTTTTTGGCCGAAATTTTGACCCCCTCCGATCTTCTTGAAACTCTGGATTCTGACAGAGGGCCACAAGACTTCGACCAGCGCGCAAAAATGGAGGCTCTAGACCCTTCCAGAGCCGAGATATCGGACGTCAAAGTTTTGACCCGAAAAAAAACATAAGGGGTAACACTGTTGTTTTTGGCCGAAATTTTGACCCCCTCCGATCTTCTTGAAACTCTGGATTCTGACAGAGGGCCACGAGACTTCGACCAGCGCGCAAAAATGGAGGCTCTAGACCCTTCCAGAGCCGAGATATCGGACGTCAAAGTTTTGACCCGAAAAAAAACATAAGGGGTAACACTGTCGTTTTTGGCCGAAATTTTGACCCCCTCCGATGTTCTTGAAACTCTGGATTCTGACAGAGGGCCACGAGACTTCGACCAGCGCGCAAAAATGGAGGCTCTAGACCCTTCCAGAGCCGAGATATCGGATGTCAAAGTTTTGACCCAAAAAAAAAAACATAAGGGGTAACACTGTCATTTTTGGCCGAAATTTTGACCCCCTCCGATCTTCTTGAAACTCTGGATTCTGACAGAGGGCCACGAGACTTCGACCAGCGCGCAAAAATGGAGGCTCTAGACCCTTCCAGAGCCGAGATATCGGATGTCAAAGTTTTGACCTGAAAAAAAAAAAAACATAAGGGGTAACACTGTCGTTTTTGGCCGAAATTTTGACCCCCTCCGATCTTCTTGAAACTCTGGATTCTGACAGAGGGCCACGAGACTTCGACCAGCGCGCAAAAATGGAGGCTCTAGACCCGTCCAGAGCCGAGATATCGGATGTCAAAGTTTTGACCTGAAAAAAAAAACATAAGGGGTAACACTGTCGTTTTTGGCCGAAATTTTGACCCCCTCCGATCTTCTTGAAACTCTGGATTCTGACAGAGGGCCACGAGACTTCGACCAGCGCGCAAAAATGGAGGCTCTAGACCCTTCCAGAGCCGAGATATCGGATGTCAAAGTTTTGACCTGAAAAAAAACATAAGGGGTAACACTGTCGTTTTTGGCCGAAATTTTGACCCCCTCCGATCTTCTTGAAACTCTGGATTCTGACAGAGGGCCACGAGACTTCGACCAGCGCGCAAAAATGGAGGCTCTAGACCCTTCCAGAGCCGAGATATCGGATGTCAAAGTTTTGACCTGAAAAAAAAAAAACATAAGGGGTAACACTGTCGTTTTTGGCCGAAATTTTGACCCCCTCCGATCTTCTTGAAACTCTGGATTCTGACAGAGGGCCACGAGACTTCGACCAGCGCGCAAAAATGGAGGCTCTAGACCCGTCCAGAGCCGAGATATCGGATGTCAAAGTTTTGACCTGAAAAAAAAACATAAGGGGTAACACTGTCGTTTTTGGCCGAAATTTTGACCCCCTCCGATCTTCTTGAAACTCTGGATTCTGACAGAGGGCCACGAGACTTCGACCAGCGCGCAAAAATGGAGGCTCTAGACCCTTCCAGAGCCGAGATATCGGATGTCAAAGTTTTGACCTGAAAAAAAAACATAAGGGGTAACACTGTCGTTTTTGGCCGAAATTTTGACCCCCTCCGATCTTCTTGAAACTCTGGATTCTGACAGAGGGCCACAAGACTTCGACCAGCGCGCAAAAATGGAGGCTCTAGACCCTTCCAGAGCCGAGATATCGGACGTCAAAGTTTTGACCCGAAAAAAAAACATAAGGGGTAACACTGTTGTTTTTGGCCGAAATTTTGACCCCCTCCGATCTTCTTGAAACTCTGGATTCTGACAGAGGGCCACGAGACTTCGACCAGCGCGCAAAAATGGAGGCTCTAGACCCTTCCAGAGCCGAGATATCGGACGTCAAAGTTTTGACCCGAAAAAAAAACATAAGGGGTAACACTGTCGTTTTTGGCCGAAATTTTGACCCCCTCCGATCTTCTTGAAACTCTGGATTCTGACAGAGGGCCACGAGACTTCGACCAGCGCGCAAAAATGGAGGCTCTAGACCCTTCCAGAGCCGAGATATCGGATGTCAAAGTTTTGACCCGAAAAAAAAAAACATAAGGGGTAACACTGTCGTTTTTGGCCGAAATTTTGACCCCCTCCGATCTTCTTGAAACTCTGGATTCTGACAGAGGGCCACGAGACTTCGACCAGCGCGCAAAAATGGAGGCTCTAGACCCTTCCAGAGCCGAGATATCGGATGTCAAAGTTTTGACCTGAAAAAAAACATAAGGGGTAACACTGTCGTTTTTGGCCGAAATTTTGACCCCCTCCGATCTTCTTGAAACTCTGGATTCTGACAGAGGGCCACGAGACTTCGACCAGCGCGCAAAAATGGAGGCTCTAGACCCTTCCAGAGCCGAGATATCGGATGTCAAAGTTTTGACCTGAAAAAAAAAAAACATAAGGGGTAACACTGTCGTTTTTGGCCGAAATTTTGACCCCCTCCGATCTTCTTGAAACTCTGGATTCTGACAGAGGGCCACGAGACTTCGACCAGCGCGCAAAAATGGAGGCTCTAGACCCTTCCAGAGCCGAGATATCGGATGTCAAAGTTTTGACCTGAAAAAAAAAAAAACATAAGGGGTAACACTGTCGTTTTTGGCCGAAATTTTGACCCCCTCCGATCTTCTTGAAACTCTGGATTCTGACAGAGGGCCACGAGACTTCGACCAGCGCGCAAAAATGGAGGCTCTAGACCCGTCCAGAGCCGAGATATCGGATGTCAAAGTTTTGACCTGAAAAAAAAACATAAGGGGTAACACTGTCGTTTTTGGCCGAAATTTTGACCCCCTCCGATCTTCTTGAAACTCTGGATTCTGACAGAGGGCCACGAGACTTCGACCAGCGCGCAAAAATGGAGGCTCTAGACCCTTCCAGAGCCGAGATATCGGACGTCAAAGTTTTGACCTGAAAAAAAAACATAAGGGGTAACACTGTCGTTTTTGGCCGAAATTTTGACCCCCTCCGATCTTCTTGAAACTCTGGATTCTGACAGAGGGCCACAAGACTTCGACCAGCGCGCAAAAATGGAGGCTCTAGACCCTTCCAGAGCCGAGATATCGGACGTCAAAGTTTTGACCCGAAAAAAAAACATAAGGGGTAACACTGTTGTTTTTGGCCGAAATTTTGACCCCCTCCGATCTTCTTGAAACTCTGGATTCTGACAGAGGGCCACGAGACTTCGACCAGCGCGCAAAAATGGAGGCTCTAGACCCTTCCAGAGCCGAGATATCGGACGTCAAAGTTTTGACCCGAAAAAAAAACATAAGGGGTAACACTGTCGTTTTTGGCCGAAATTTTGACCCCCTCCGATCTTCTTGAAACTCTGGATTCTGACAGAGGGCCACGAGACTTCGACCAGCGCGCAAAAATGGAGGCTCTAGACCCTTCCAGAGCCGAGATATCGGATGTCAAAGTTTTGACCCGAAAAAAAAAAACATAAGGGGTAACACTGTCGTTTTTGGCCGAAATTTTGACCCCCTCCGATCTTCTTGAAACTCTGGATTCTGACAGAGGGCCACGAGACTTCGACCAGCGCGCAAAAATGGAGGCTCTAGACCCTTCCAGAGCCGAGATATCGGATGTCAAAGTTTTGACCTGAAAAAAAACATAAGGGGTAACACTGTCGTTTTTGGCCGAAATTTTGACCCCCTCCGATCTTCTTGAAACTCTGGATTCTGACAGAGGGCCACGAGACTTCGACCAGCGCGCAAAAATGGAGGCTCTAGACCCTTCCAGAGCCGAGATATCGGATGTCAAAGTTTTGACCTGAAAAAAAAAAAACATAAGGGGTAACACTGTCGTTTTTGGCCGAAATTTTGACCCCCTCCGATCTTCTTGAAACTCTGGATTCTGACAGAGGGCCACGAGACTTCGACCAGCGCGCAAAAATGGAGGCTCTAGACCCTTCCAGAGCCGAGATATCGGATGTCAAAGTTTTGACCTGAAAAAAAAACATAAGGGGTAACACTGTCGTTTTTGGCCGAAATTTTGACCCCCTCCGATCTTCTTGAAACTCTGGATTCTGACAGAGGGCCACAAGACTTCGACCAGCGCGCAAAAATGGAGGCTCTAGACCCTTCCAGAGCCGAGATATCGGACGTCAAAGTTTTGACCCGAAAAAAAAACATAAGGGGTAACACTGTTGTTTTTGGCCGAAATTTTGACCCCCTCCGATCTTCTTGAAACTCTGGATTCTGACAGAGGGCCACGAGACTTCGACCAGCGCGCAAAAATGGAGGCTCTAGACCCTTCCAGAGCCGAGATATCGGACGTCAAAGTTTTGACCCGAAAAAAAAACATAAGGGGTGACACTGTCGTTTTTGGCCGAAATTTTGACCCCCTCCGATCTTCTTGAAACTCTGGATTCTGACAGAGGGCCACGAGACTTCGACCAGCGCGCAAAAATGGAGGCTCTAAACCCTTCCAGAGCCGAGATATCGGATGTCAAAGTTTTGACCCGAAAAAAAAAAACATAAGGGGTAACACTGTCATTTTTGGCCGAAATTTTGACCCCCTCCGATCTTCTTGAAACTCTGGATTCTGACAGAGGGCCACGAGACTTCGACCAGCACGCAAAAATGGAGGCTCTAGACCCTTCCAGAGCCGAGTTATCGGATGTCAAAGTTTTGACCTGAAAAAAAAACATAAGGGGTAACACTGTCGTTTTTGGCCGAAATTTTGACCCCCTCCGATCTTCTTGAAACTCTGGATTCTGACAGAGGGCCACGAGACTTCGACCAGCGCGCAAAAATGGAGGCTCTAGACCCTTCCAGAGCCGAGATATCGGACGTCAAAGTTTTGACCCGAAAAAAAAACATAAGGGGTAACACTGTCGTTTTTGGCCGAAATTTTGACCCCCTCCGATCTTCTTGAAACTCTGGATTCTGACAGAGGGCCACGAGACTTCGACCAGCGCGCAAAAATGGAGGCTCTAGACCCTTCCAGAGCCGAGATATCGGATGTCAAAGTTTTGACCTGAAAAAAAAACATAAGGGGTAACACTGTCGTTTTTGGCCGAAATTTTGACCCCCTCCGATCTTCTTGAAACTCTGGATTCTGACAGAGGGCCACGAGACTTCGACCAGTGCGCAAAAATGGAGGCTCTAGACCCTTCCAGAGCCGAGATATCGGACGTCAAAGTTTTGACCCGAAAAAAAACATAAGGGGTAACACTGTTGTTTTTGGCCGAAATTTTGACCCCCTCCGATCTTCTTGAAACTCTGGATTCTGACAGAGGGCCACGAGACTTCGACCAGCACGCAAAAATGGAGGCTCTAGACCCTTCCAGAGCCGAGATATCGGATGTCAAAGTTTTGACCTGAAAAAAAAACATAAGGGGTAACACTGTCGTTTTTGGCCGAAATTTTGACCCCCTCCGATCTTCTTGAAACTCTGGATTCTGACAGAGGGCCACGAGACTTCGACCAGCGCGCAAAAATGGAGGCTCTAGACCCTTCCAGAGCCGAGATATCGGATGTCAAAGTTTTGACCTGAAAAAAAAACATAAGGGGTAACACTGTCGTTTTTGGCCGAAATTTTGACCCCCTCCGATCTTCTTGAAACTCTGGATTCTGACAGAGGGCCACGAGACTTCGACCAGCGCGCAAAAATGGAGGCTCTAGACCCTTCCAGAGCCGAGATATCGGATGTCAAAGTTTTGACCTGAAAAAAAAAAAAACATAAGGGGTAACACTGTCGTTTTTGGCCGAAATTTTGACCCCCTCCGATCTTCTTGAAACTCTGGATTCTGACAGAGGGCCACGAGACTTCGACTAGCGCGCAAAAATGGAGGCTCTAGACCCTTCCAGAGCCGAGATATCGGATGTCAAAGTTTTGACCTGAAAAAAAAACATAAGGGGTAACACTGTCGTTTTTGGCCGAAATTTTGACCCCCTCCGATCTTCTTGAAACTCTGGATTCTGACAGAGGGCCACGAGACTTCGACCAGCGCGCAAAAATGGAGGCTCTAGACCCTTCCAGAGCCGAGATATCGGATGTCAAAATTTTGACCTGAAAAAAAAAACATAAGGGGTAACACTGTCGTTTTTGGCCGAAATTTTGACCCCCTCCGATTTTCTTGAAACTCTGGATTCTGACAGAGGGCCACGAGACTTCGACCAGCGCGCAAAAATGGAGGCTCTAGACCCTTCCAGAGCCGAGATATCGGATGTCAAAGTTTGGACCTGAAAAAAAAACATAAGGGGTAACACTGTCGTTTTTGGCCGAAATTTTGACCCCCTCCGATCTTCTTGAAACTCTGGATTCTGACAGAGGGCCACGAGACTTCGACCAGCGCGCAAAAATGGAGGCTCTAGACCCTTCCAGAGCCGAGATATCGGACGTCAAAGTTTTGACCCGAAAAAAAAACATAAGGGGTAACACTGTTGTTTTTGGCCGAAATTTTGACCCCCTCCGATGTTCTTGAAACTCTGGATTCTGACAGAGGGCCACAAGACTTCGACCAGCGCGCAAAAATGGAGGCTCTAGACCCTTCCAGAGCCGAGATATCGGATGTCAAAGTTTTGACCTGAAAAAAAAACATAAGGGGTAACACTGTCGTTTTTGGCCGAAATTTTGACCCCCTCCGATGTTCTTGAAACTCTGGATTCTGACAGAGGGCCACGAGACTTCGACCAGCGCGCAAAAATGGAGGCTCTAGACCCTTCCAGAGCCGAGATATCGGACGTCAAAGTTTTGACCCGAAAAAAAAACATAAGGGGTAAAACTGTCGTTTTTGGCCGAAATTTTGACCCCCTCCGATCTTCTTGAAACTCTGCATTCTGACAGAGGGCCACGAGACTTCGACCAGCGCGCAAAAATGGAGGCTCTAGACCCTTCCAGAGCCGAGATATCGGATGTCAAAGTTTTGACCTGAAAAAAAAAACATAAGGGGTAACACTGTCGTTTTTGGCCGAAATTTTGACCCCCTCCGATCTTCTTGAAACTCTGGATTCTGACAGAGGGCCACGAGACTTCGACCAGCGCGCAAAAATGGAGGCTCTAGACCCTTCCAGAGCCGAGATATCGGACGTCAAAGTTTTGACCCGAAAAAAAACATAAGGGGTAACACTGTTGTTTTTGGCCGAAATTTTGACCCCCTCCGATCTTCTTGAAACTCTGGATTCTGACAGAGGGCCACGAAACTTCGACCAGCGCGCAAAAATGGAGGCTCTAGACCCTTCCAGAGCCGAGATATCGGATGTCAAAGTTTTGACCTGAAAAAAAAAACATAAGGGGTAACACTGTCGTTTTTGGCCGAAATTTTGACCCCCTCCGATCTTCTTGAAACTCTGGATTCTGACAGAGGGCCACGAGACTTCGACCAGCGCGCAAAAATGGAGGCTCTAGACCCTTCCAGAGCCGAGATATCGGATGTCAAAGTTTTGACCTGAAAAAAAATACATAAGGGGTAACACTGTCGTTTTTGGCCGAAATTTTGACCCCCTCCGATCTTCTTGAAACTCTGGATTCTGACAGAGGGCCACGAGACTTCGACCAGCGCGCAAAAATGGAGGCTCTAGACCCGTCCAGAGCCGAGATATCGGATGTCAAAGTTTTGACCTGAAAAAAAAACATAAGGGGTAACACTGTCGTTTTTGGCCGAAATTTTGACCCCCTCCGATCTTCTTGAAACTCTGGATTCTGATAGAGGGCCACGAGACTTCGACCAGCGCGCAAAAATGAAAGGCTCTAGACCCTTCCAGAGCCGAGATATCGGATGTCAAAGTTTTGACCCGAAAAAAAAACATAAGGGGTAACACTGTTGTTTTTGGCCGAAATTTTGACCCCCTCCGATCTTCTTGAAACTCTGGATTCTGACAGAGGGCCACGAGACTTCGACCAGTGCGCAAAAATGGAGGCTCTAGACCCTTCCAGAGCCGAGATATCGGACATCAAAGTTTTGACCCGAAAAAAAAAACATAAGGGGTAACACTGTCGTTTTTGGCCGAAATTTTGACCCCCTCCGATCTTCTTGAAACTCTGGATTCTGACAGAGGGCCACGAGACTTCGACCAGCGCGCAAAAATGGAGGCTCTAGACCCTTCCAGAGCCGAGATATCGGACGTCAAAGTTTTGACCCGAAAAAAAAAAAAATAAGGGGTAACACTGTTGTTTCTGGCCGAAATTTTGACCCCCTCCGATCTTCTTGAAACTCTGGATTCTGACAGAGGGCCACGAGACTTCGACCAGTGCGCAAAAATGGAGGCTCTAGACCCTTCCAGAGCCGAGATATCGGATGTCAAAGTTTTGACCTGAAAAAAAAACATAAGGGGTAACACTGTCGTTTTTGGCCGAAATTTTGACCCCCTCCGATCTTCTTGAAACTCTGGATTCTGACAGAGGGCCACGAGACTTCGACCAGCGCGCAAAAATGGAGGCTCTAGACCCTTCCAGAGCCGAGATATCGGACGTCAAAGTTTTGACCCGAAAAAAAAACATAAGGGGTAACACTGTTGTTTTTGGCCGAAATTTTGACCCCCTCCGATCTTCTTGAAACTCTGGATTCTGACAGAGGGCCACGAGACTTCGACCAGCGCGCAAAAATGGAGGCTCTAGACCCGTCCAGAGCCGAGATATCGGATGTCAAAGTTTTGACCTGAAAAAAAAAAACATAAGGGGTAACACTGTCGTTTTTGGCCAAAATTTTGACCCCTCCGATCTTCTTGAAACTCTGGATTCTGACAGAGGGCCACGAGACTTTCGACCAGCGCGCAAAAATGGAGGCTCTAGACCCTCCAGAGCCGAGATATCGGATGTCAAAGTTTTGACCTGAAAAAAAAACATAAGGGGTAACACTGTCGTTTTTGGCCGAAATTTTGACCCCCTCCGATCTTCTTGAAACTCTGGATTCTGACAGAGGGCCACAAGACTTCGACCAGCGCGCAAAAATGGAGGCTCTAGACCCTTCCAGAGCCGAGATATCGGACGTCAAAGTTTTGACCCGAAAAAAAAACATAAGGGGTAACACTGTTGTTTTTGGCCGAAATTTTGACCCCCTCCGATCTTCTTGAAACTCTGGATTCTGACAGAGGGCCACGAGACTTCGACCAGCGCGCAAAAATGGAGGCTCTAGGACCCTTCCAGAGCCGAGATATCAGACGTCAAAGTTTTGACCCGAAAAAAAAACATAAGGGGTAACACTGTCGTTTTTGGCCGAAATTTTGACCCCCTCCGATCTTCTTGAAACTCTGGATTCTGACAGAGGGCCACGAGACTTCGACCAGCGCGCAAAAATGGAGGCTCTAGACCCTTCCAGAGCCGAGATATCGGACGTCAAAGTTTTGACCCGAAAAAAAAACATAAGGGGTAACACTGTCGTTTTTGGCCGAAATTTTGACCCCCTCCGATCTTCTTGAAACTCTGGATTCTGACAGAGGGCCACGAGACTTCGACCAGCGCGCAAAAATGGAGGCTCTAGACCATTCCAGAGCCGAGATATCGGACGTCAAAGTTTTGACCCGAAAAAAAAACATAAGGGGTAACACTGTCATTTTTGGCCGAAATTTTGACCCCCTCCGATCTGCTTGAAACTCTGGATTCTGACAGAGGGCCACGAGACTTCGACCAGCGCAAAAATGGAGGCTCTAGACCCTTCCAGAGCCGAGATATCGGATGTCAAAGTTTTGACCTGAAAAAAAAACATAAGGGGTAACACTGTCGTTTTTGGCCGAAATTTTGACCCCCTCCGATCTTCTTAAAACTCTGGATTCTGACAGAGGGCCACGAGACTTCGACCAGCGCAAAAATGGAGGCTCTAGACCCTTCCAGAGCCGAGATATCGGATGTCAAAGTTTTGACCTGAAAAAAAAACATAAGGGGTAACACTGTCGTTTTTGGCCGAAATTTTGACCCCCTCCGATCTTCTTAAAACTCTGGATTCTGACAGAGGGCCACGAGACTTCGACCAGCGCGCAAAAATGGAGGCTCTAGACCCTTCCAGAGCCGAGATATCGGATGTCAAAGTTTTGACCCGAAAAAAAAACATAAGGGGTAACACTGTCGTTTTTGGCTGAAATTTTGACCCCCTCCGATCTTCTTGAAACTCTGGATTCTGACAGAGGGCCACGAGACTTCGACCAGCGCGCAAAAATGGAGGCTCTAGACCCTTCCAGAGCCGAGATATCGGATGTCAAAGTTTTGACCCGAAAAAAAAAAACATAAGGGGTAACACTGTCATTTTTGGCCGAAATTTTGACCCCCTCCGATCTTCTTGAAACTCTGGATTCTGACAGAGGGCCACGAGACTTCGACCAGCGCGCAAAAATGGAGGCTCTAGACCCTTCCAGAGCCGAGATATCGGATGTCAAAGTTTTGACCTGAAAAATAAAAAACATAAGGGGTAACACTGTCATTTTTGGCTGAAATTTTGACCCCCTCCGATCTTCTTGAAACTCTGGATTCTGACAGAGGGCTATGAGACTTCGACTAGCGCGCAAAAATGGAGGCTCTAGACCCTTCCAGAGCCGAGATATCGGATGTCAAAGTTTTGACCTGAAAAAAAAACATAAGGGGTAACACTGTCGTTTTTGGCCGAAATTTTGACCCCCTCCGATCTTCTTGAAACTCTGGATTCTGACAGAGGGCCACGAGACTTCGACCAGCGCGCAAAAATGGAGGCTCTAGACCTTTCCAGAGCCGAGATATCGGATGTCAAAGTTTTGACCTGAAAAAAAAAAACATAAGGGGTAACACTGTCGTTTTTGGCCGAAATTTTGACCCCCTCCGATCTTCTTGAAACTCTGGATTCTGACAGAGGGCCACGAGACTTCGACCAGCGCGCAAAAATGGAGGCTCTAGACCCTTCCAGAGCCGAGTTATCGGATGTCAAAGTTTTGACCTGAAAAAAAAAACATAAGGGGTAACACTGTCGTTTTTGGCCGAAATTTTGACCCCCTCCGATCTTCTTGAAACTCTGGATTCTGACAGAGGGCCACGAGACTTTGACCAGCGCGCAAAAATGGAGGCTCTAGACCCTTCCAGAGCCGAGATATCGGACGTCAAAGTTTTGACCCGAAAAAAAAACATAAGGGGTAACACTGTTGTTTTTGGCCGAAATTTTGACCCCCTCCGATGTTCTTGAAACTCTGGATTCTGACAGAGGGCCACGAGACTTCGACCAGCGCGCAAAAATGGAGGCTCTAGACCCTTCCAGAGCCGAGATATTGGATGTCAAAGTTTTGACCTGAAAAAAACAACATAAGGGGTAACACTGTCGTTTTTGGCCGAAATTTTGACCCCCTCCGATCTTCTTGAAACTCTGGATTCTGACAGAGGGCCACGAGACTTCGACCAGCGCGCAAAAATGGAGGCTCTAGACTCTTCCAGAGCCGAGATATCGGACGTCAAAGTTTTGACCCGAAAAAAAAACATAAGGGGTAACACTGTCGTTTTTGGCCGAAATTTTGACCCCCTCCGATCTTCTTGAAACTCTGGATTCTGACAGAGGGCCACGAGACTTCGACCAGCGCGCAAAAATGGAGGCTCTAGACCCTTCCAGAGCCGAGATATCGGATGTCAAAGTTTTGACCTGAAAAAAAAAAACATAAGGGGTAACACTGTCGTTTTTGGCCGAAATTTTGACCCCCTCCGATCTTCTTGAAACTCTGGATTCTGACAGAGGGCCACGAGACTTCGACCAGCGCGCAAAAATGGAGGCTCTAGACCCTTCCAGAGCCGAGATATCGGACGTCAAAGTTTTGACCCGAAAAAAAACATAAGGGGTAACACTGTTGTTTTTGGCCGAAATTTTGACCCCCTCCGATCTTCTTGAAACTCTGGATTCTGACAGAGGGCCACGAGACTTCGACCAGCACGCAAAAATGGAGGCTCTAGACCCTTCCAGAGCCGAGATATCGGATGTCAAAGTTTTGACCTGAAAAAAAAACATAAGGGGTAACACTGTCGTTTTTGGCCGAAATTTTGACCCCCTCCGATCTTCTTGAAACTCTGGATTCTGACAGAGGGCCACGAGACTTCGACCAGCGCGCAAAAATGGAGGCTCTAGACCCTTCCAGAGCCGAGATATCGGATGTCAAAGTTTTGACCTGAAAAAAAAACATAAGGGGTAACACTGTCGTTTTTGGCCGAAATTTTGACCCCCTCCGATCTTCTTGAAACTCTGGATTCTGACAGAGGGCCACGAGACTTCGACCAGCGCGCAAAAATGGAGGCTCTAGACCCTTCCAGAGCCGAGATATCGGATGTCAAAGTTTTGACCTGAAAAAAACAACATAAGGGGCAGTGGTGGACGAAGTACACATACCATGTACTTGAGTAAAAGTAAAGATACTCAAGGTAAAATATTACTCAAGTAAAAGTTGAAGTGCTGCCTTTGAACATTCACTTGAGTAAAAGTACAAAAGTATTTGCCTTCAAATGTACTTGAGTATCCAAGTACTTTTATTTTTTTATAGCTATAATGTCCTATTGTAATTTGTCACAAGACTCTTGCTTAACTCAATCTAAGTGAAGACTAATGACACTTTTGGCACACCAATCTATTAATGAAATGATATTAATTAGTCTGACACTACCGGTCAAAAGTTTAAGATCGGTAAGATTTTTTATGTTTTTAAAAGAAGTCTCTTCTGCTCACCAAGGCTGCAACTTTTTGATAAAAAAAAAAAACAGTAATATTGTGAAATATTATGACAATTTAAAATGACTTTTAATATATATTAAAATGTAATTTATTCCTCTGAAGAAAAGCTGAATTTTCAGCATCATTACTCCAGTCTTCAGTGTCACATGATCCTTCACAAATCACTCTAATATGATGATTTGCTGCTCAAGAAACATGTATGATTATTATCCATGTTGAAAACAGTTTTTTACATTTTTATTTCAGGATTCTTTGATCAATAGAAAGTTCAAAGAACAGCATTTATTTAATATTTTTATTTATTTTATATTTTATTTATTTTTATTTAACTGGTTCCAGTTAGTGTTACTATATTAAATATACTATATTAAATATACTATATACTATACTATATTACTATATTAACTATATTAAATCCATGGTGAATGTTGCCGGTCTGTGGACGTAAAGTATTAGGCCCTACTAGTTTATTCACGGCACAATGTTTCTTCTGGTTTCCATGACAGCGCTGTTTGATCCAATAGAGATCTACGGTTAATAACGGAGAAATGTGAATGCATCTCACTAGTTATCGCAACGATGTGTTGGCCGCGTCAGCGCGAATTTTGCCGGCAGGAAAAATGGTCCAAGCAATCGTTCGGTTTGTATGCGTACCGAACCGGAAGCCTCGAACCGAAACGGTTCAATACCAATATATGTACCGTTACACCCCTAATATATGTTATGGGAGCAGCCAATTTCCCTCCAAAATTAAACACAAAAACGTATTAGCCTAATGCAGTGTTTCTGCTAGGCTACTCCCCAGAAAAAAAGTTATTATATGCACGTCATTTTAGTGGCAACGTAAGCAATGTACATTATGAGTCAATACTTACCGATATTGCTCCAATAATACTGCTCTTTGTCCCGCTTAAAATCATTGTCAACGCGATTTGTTTGGAACTATTGAGAGCTACACGAATAACGTGACCGGGCGGCGGCGAGATCACTGTAACAACCATCTATGTACGCAACTCTCATATTAAACGGCTCTGGTTTGCGCTTAGTAGATAAAGCCAAGGCAAGTTCAAAACAAAGCGCGTGCGCTGTACTGTGATTGGCTCGTTTGACCAGTTACGTTTTTATCCACTCATAAATAAAAAAAAGGAACGACTGATTTTGAAAATGTAGTAGAGTAAAAAGTAAGATATTTGACTTTGAAATGTAGTGGAGTTAAAGTAAAAGTCTCCCAAAATTTAAATACTTGAGTAAAGTACAGATACGCAAAAAAGCTACTTAAGTACAGTAACGAATTACATGTACTTCGTTACTGTCCACCACTGATAAGGGGTAACACTGTCGTTTTTGGCCGAAATTTTGACCCCCTCCGATCTTCTTGAAACTCTGGATTCTGACAGAGGGCCACGAGACTTCGACCAGCGCGCAAAAATGGAGGCTCTAGACTCTTCCAGAGCCGAGATATCGGACGTCAAAGTTTTGACCCGAAAAAAAAAACATAAGGGGTAACACTGTCGTTTTTGGCCGAAATTTTGACCCCCTCCGATCTTCTTGAAACTCTGGATTCTGACAGAGGGCCACGAGACTTCGACCAGCGCGCAAAAATGGAGGCTCTAGACCCTTCCAGAGCCGAGATATCGGATGTCAAAGTTTTGACCTGAAAAAAAAACATAAGGGGTAACACTGTCGTTTTTGGCCGAAATTTTGACCCCCTCCGATCTTCTTGAAACTCTGGATTCTGACAGAGGGCCACGAGACTTCGACCAGCGCGCAAAAATGGAGGCTCTAGACCCTTCCAGAGCCGAGATATCGGACGTCAAAGTTTTGACCCGAAAAAAAACATAAGGGGTAACACTGTTGTTTTTGGCCGAAATTTTGACCCCCTCCGATCTTCTTGAAACTCTGGATTCTGACAGAGGGCCACGAGACTTCGACCAGCACGCAAAAATGGAGGCTCTAGACCCTTCCAGAGCCGAGATATCGGATGTCAAAGTTTTGACCTGAAAAAAAAACATAAGGGGTAACACTGTCGTTTTTGGCCGAAATTTTGACCCCCTCCGATCTTCTTGAAACTCTGGATTCTGACAGAGGGCCACGAGACTTCGACCAGCGCGCAAAAATGGAGGCTCTAGACCCTTCCAGAGCCGAGATATCGGATGTCAAAGTTTTGACCTGAAAAAAAAACATAAGGGGTAACACTGTCGTTTTTGGCCGAAATTTTGACCCCCTCCGATCTTCTTGAAACTCTGGATTCTGACAGAGGGCCACGAGACTTCGACCAGCGCGCAAAAATGGAGGCTCTAGACCCTTCCAGAGCCGAGATATCGGATGTCAAAGTTTTGACCTGAAAAAAAAACATAAGGGGTAACACTGTCGTTTTTGGCCGAAATTTTGACCCCCTCCGATCTTCTTGAAACTCTGGATTCTGATAGAGGGCCACGAGACTTCGACCAGCGCGCAAAAATGGAGGCTCTAGACCCTTCCAGAGCCGAGATATCGGATGTCAAAGTTTTGACCTGAAAAAAAAAAACATAAGGGGTAACACTGTCGTTTTTGGCCGAAATTTTGACCCCCTCCGATCTTCTTGAAACTCTGGATTCTGACAGAGGGCCACGAGACTTCGACTAGCGCGCAAAAATGGAGGCTCTAGACCCTTCCAGAGCCGAGATATCGGATGTCAAAGTTTTGACCTGAAAAAAAAACATAAGGGGTAACACTGTCGTTTTTGGCCGAAATTTTGACCCCCTCCGATCTTCTTGAAACTCTGGATTCTGACAGAGGGCCATGAGACTTCGACCAGCGCGCAAAAATGGAGGCTCTAGACCCTTCCAGAGCCGAGATATCGGATGTCAAAGTTTTGACCTGAAAAAAAAAACATAAGGGGTAACACTGTCGTTTTTGGCCGAAATTTTGACCCCCTCCGATTTTCTTGAAACTCTGGATTCTGACAGAGGGCCACGAGACTTCGACCAGCGCGCAAAAATGGAGGCTCTAGACCCTTCCAGAGCCGAGATATCGGATGTCAAAGTTTGGACCTGAAAAAAAAACATAAGGGGTAACACTGTCGTTTTTGGCCGAAATTTTGACCCCCTCCGATCTTCTTGAAACTCTGGATTCTGACAGAGGGCCACGAGACTTCGACCAGCGCGCAAAAATGGAGGCTCTAGACCCTTCCAGAGCCGAGATATCGGACGTCAAAGTTTTGACCCGAAAAAAAAAACATAAGGGGTAACACTGTTGTTTTTGGCCGAAATTTTGACCCCCTCCGATGTTCTTGAAACTCTGGATTCTGACAGAGGGCCACAAGACTTCGACCAGCGCGCAAAAATGGAGGCTCTAGACCCTTCCAGAGCCGAGATATCGGATGTCAAAGTTTTGACCTGAAAAAAAAACATAAGGGGTAACACTGTCGTTTTTGGCCGAAATTTTGACCCCCTCCGATGTTCTTGAAACTCTGGATTCTGACAGAGGGCCACGAGACTTCGACCAGCGCGCAAAAATGGAGGCTCTAGACCCTTCCAGAGCCGAGATATCGGACGTCAAAGTTTTGACCCGAAAAAAAACATAAGGGGTAACACTGTCGTTTTTGGCCGAAATTTTGACCTCCTCCGATCTTCTTGAAACTCTGGATTCTGACAGAGGGCCACGAGACTTCGACCAGCGCGCAAAAATGGAGGCTCTAGACCCTTCCAGAGCCGAGATATCGGATGTCAAAGTTTTGACCTGAAAAAAAAAACATAAGGGGTAACACTGTCGTTTTTGGCCGAAATTTTGACCCCCTCCGATCTTCTTGAAACTCTGGATTCTGACAGAGGGCCACGAGACTTCGACTAGCGCGCAAAAATGGAGGCTCTAGACCCTTCCAGAGCCGAGATATCGGATGTCAAAGTTTTGACCTGAAAAAAAAACATAAGGGGTAACACTGTCGTTTTTGGCCGAAATTTTGACCCCCTCCGATCTTCTTGAAACTCTGGATTCTGACAGAGGGCCACGAGACTTCGACCAGCGCGCAAAAATGGAGGCTCTAGACCCTTCCAGAGCCGAGATATCGGATGTCAAAGTTTTGACCTGAAAAAAAAAACATAAGGGGTAACACTGTCGTTTTTGGCCGAAATTTTGACCCCCTCCGATTTTCTTGAAACTCTGGATTCTGACAGAGGGCCACGAGACTTCGACCAGCGCGCAAAAATGGAGGCTCTAGACCCTTCCAGAGCCGAGATATCGGATGTCAAAGTTTGGACCTGAAAAAAAAACATAAGGGGTAACACTGTCGTTTTTGGCCGAAATTTTGACCCCCTCCGGTCTTCTTGAAACTCTGGATTCTGACAGAGGGCCACGAGACTTCGACCAGCGCGCAAAAATGGAGGCTCTAGACCCTTCCAGAGCCGAGATATCGGACGTCAAAGTTTTGACCCGAAAAAACAACATAAGGGGTAACACTGTTGTTTTTGGCCGAAATTTTGACCCCCTCCGATGTTCTTGAAACTCTGGATTCTGACAGAGGGCCACAAGACTTCGACCAGCGCGCAAAAATGGAGGCTCTAGACCCTTCCAGAGCCGAGATATCGGATGTCAAAGTTTTGACCTGAAAAAAAAACATAAGGGGTAACACTGTCGTTTTTGGCCGAAATTTTGACCCCCTCCGATGTTCTTGAAACTCTGGATTCTGACAGAGGGCCACGAGACTTCGACCAGCGCGCAAAAATGGAGGCTCTAGACCCTTCCAGAGCCGAGATATCGGACGTCAAAGTTTTGACCCGAAAAAAAAACATAAGGGGTAAAACTGTCGTTTTTGGCCGAAATTTTGACCCCCTCCGATCTTCTTGAAACTCTGCATTCTGACAGAGGGCCACGAGACTTCGACCAGCGCGCAAAAATGGAGGCTCTAGACCCTTCCAGAGCCGAGATATCGGATGTCAAAGTTTTGACCTGAAAAAAAAACATAAGGGGTAACACTGTCGTTTTTGGCCGAAATTTTGACCCCCTCCGATCTTCTTGAAACTCTGGATTCTGACAGAGGGCCACGAGACTTCGACCAGCGCGCAAAAATGGAGGCTCTAGACCCTTCCAGAGCCGAGATATCGGATGTCAAAGTTTTGACCTGAAAAAAAATACATAAGGGGTAACACTGTCGTTTTTGGCCGAAATTTTGACCCCCTCCGATCTTCTTGAAACTCTGGATTCTGACAGAGGGCCACGAGACTTCGACCAGCGCGCAAAAATGGAGGCTCTAGACCCGTCCAGAGCCGAGATATCGGATGTCAAAGTTTTGACCTGAAAAAAAAACATAAGGGGTAACACTGTCGTTTTTGGCCGAAATTTTGACCCCCTCCGATCTTCTTGAAACTCTGGATTCTGATAGAGGGCCACGAGACTTCGACCAGCGCGCAAAAATGAAAGGCTCTAGACCCTTCCAGAGCCGAGATATCGGATGTCAAAGTTTTGACCCGAAAAAAAAACATAAGGGGTAACACTGTTGTTTTTGGCCGAAATTTTGACCCCCTCCGATCTTCTTGAAACTCTGGATTCTGACAGAGGGCCACGAGACTTCGACCAGTGCGCAAAAATGGAGGCTCTAGACCCTTCCAGAGCCGAGATATCGGACGTCAAAGTTTTGACCCGAAAAAAAAACATAAGGGGTAACACTGTCGTTTTTGGCCGAAATTTTGACCCCCTCCGATCTTCTTGAAACTCTGGATTCTGACAGAGGGCCACGAGACTTCGACCAGCGCGCAAAAATGGAGGCTCTAGACCCTTCCAGAGCCGAGATATCGGACGTCAAAGTTTTGACCCGAAAAAAAAAACATAAGGGGTAACACTGTTGTTTCTGGCCGAAATTTTGACCCCCTCCGATCTTCTTGAAACTCTGGATTCTGACAGAGGGCCACGAGACTTCGACCAGTGCGCAAAAATGGAGGCTCTAGACCCTTCCAGAGCCGAGATATCGGATGTCAAAGTTTTGACCTGAAAAAAAAACATAAGGGGTAACACTGTCGTTTTTGGCCGAAATTTTGACCCCCTCCGATCTTCTTGAAACTCTGGATTCTGACAGAGGGCCACGAGACTTCGACCAGCGCGCAAAAATGGAGGCTCTAGACCCTTCCAGAGCCGAGATATCGGACGTCAAAGTTTTGACCCGAAAAAAAAACATAAGGGGTAACACTGTTGTTTTTGGCCGAAATTTTGACCCCCTCCGATCTTCTTGAAACTCTGGATTCTGACAGAGGGCCACGAGACTTCGACCAGCGCGCAAAAATGGAGGCTCTAGACCCGTCCAGAGCCGAGATATCGGATGTCAAAGTTTTGACCTGAAAAAAAAAAACATAAGGGGTAACACTGTCGTTTTTGGCCAAAATTTTGACCCCCTCCGATCTTCTTGAAACTCTGGATTCTGACAGAGGGCCACGAGACTTCGACCAGCGCGCAAAAATGGAGGCTCTAGACCCTCCAGAGCCGAGATATCGGATGTCAAAGTTTTGACCTGAAAAAAAAACATAAGGGGTAACACTGTCGTTTTTGGCCGAAATTTTGACCCCCTCCGATCTTCTTGAAACTCTGGATTCTGACAGAGGGCCACAAGACTTCGACCAGCGCGCAAAAATGGAGGCTCTAGACCCTTCCAGAGCCGAGATATCGGACGTCAAAGTTTTGACCCGAAAAAAAAACATAAGGGGTAACACTGTTGTTTTTGGCCGAAATTTTGACCCCCTCCGATCTTCTTGAAACTCTGGATTCTGACAGAGGGCCACGAGACTTCGACCAGCGCGCAAAAATGGAGGCTCTAGACCCTTCCAGAGCCGAGATATCAGACGTCAAAGTTTTGACCCGAAAAAAAACATAAGGGGTAACACTGTCGTTTTTGGCCGAAATTTTGACCCCCTCCGATCTTCTTGAAACTCTGGATTCTGACAGAGGGCCACGAGACTTCGACCAGCGCGCAAAAATGGAGGCTCTAGACCCTTCCAGAGCCGAGATATCGGACGTCAAAGTTTTGACCCGAAAAAAAAACATAAGGGGTAACACTGTCGTTTTTGGCCGAAATTTTGACCCCCTCCGATCTTCTTGAAACTCTGGATTCTGACAGAGGGCCACGAGACTTCGACCAGCGCGCAAAAATGGAGGCTCTACACCCTTCCAGAGCCGAGATATCGGACGTCAAAGTTTTGACCCGAAAAGAAAACATAAGGGGTAACACTGTCGTTTTTGGCCGAAATTTTGACCCCCTCCGATCTTCTTGAAACTCTGGATTCTGACAGAGGGCCACGAGACTTCGACCAGCGCAAAAATGGAGGCTCTAGACCCTTCCAGAGCCGAGATATCGGATGTCAAAGTTTTGACCTGAAAAAAAAACATAAGGGGTAACACTGTCGTTTTTGGCCGAAATTTTGACCCCCTCCGATCTTCTTAAAACTCTGGATTCTGACAGAGGGCCACGAGACTTCGACCAGCGCGCAAAAATGGAGGCTCTAGACCCTTCCAGAGCCGAGATATCGGATGTCAAAGTTTTGACCCGAAAAAAAAACATAAGGGGTAACACTGTCGTTTTTGGCTGAAATTTTGACCCCCTCCGATCTTCTTGAAACTCTGGATTCTGACAGAGGGCCACGAGACTTCGACCAGCGCGCAAAAATGGAGGCTCTAGACCCTTCCAGAGCCGAGATATCGGACGTCAAAGTTTTGACCTGAAAAAAAAACATAAGGGGTAACACTGTTGTTTTTGGCCGAAATTTTGACCCCCTCCGATGTTCTTGAAACTCTGGATTCTGACAGAGGGCCACGAGACTTCGACCAGCGCGCAAAAATGGAGGCTCTAGACCCTTCCAGAGCCGAGATATTGGATGTCAAAGTTTTGACCTGAAAAAAACAACATAAGGGGTAACACTGTCGTTTTTGGCCGAAATTTTGACCCCCTCCGATCTTCTTGAAACTCTGGATTCTGACAGAGGGCCACGAGACTTCGACCAGCGCGCAAAAATGGAGGCTCTAGACTCTTCCAGAGCCGAGATATCGGACGTCAAAGTTTTGACCCGAAAAAAAAACATAAGGGGTAACACTGTCGTTTTTGGCCGAAATTTTGACCCCCTCCGATCTTCTTGAAACTCTGGATTCTGACAGAGGGCCACGAGACTTCGACCAGCGCGCAAAAATGGAGGCTCTAGACCCTTCCAGAGCCGAGATATCGGATGTCAAAGTTTTGACCTGAAAAAAAAAACATAAGGGGTAACACTGTCGTTTTTGGCCGAAATTTTGACCCCCTCCGATCTTCTTGAAACTCTGGATTCTGACAGAGGGCCACGAGACTTCGACCAGCGCGCAAAAATGGAGGCTCTAGACCCTTCCAGAGCCGAGATATCGGACGTCAAAGTTTTGACCCGAAAAAAAACATAAGGGGTAACACTGTTGTTTTTGGCCGAAATTTTGACCCCCTCCGATCTTCTTGAAACTCTGGATTCTGACAGAGGGCCACGAGACTTCGACCAGCACGCAAAAATGGAGGCTCTAGACCCTTCCAGAGCCGAGATATCGGATGTCAAAGTTTTGACCTGAAAAAAAAACATAAGGGGTAACACTGTCGTTTTTGGCCGAAATTTTGACCCCCTCCGATCTTCTTGAAACTCTGGATTCTGACAGAGGGCCACGAGACTTCGACCAGCGCGCAAAAATGGAGGCTCTAGACCCTTCCAGAGCCGAGATATCGGATGTCAAAGTTTTGACCTGAAAAAAAAACATAAGGGGTAACACTGTCGTTTTTGGCCGAAATTTTGACCCCCTCCGATCTTCTTGAAACTCTGGATTCTGACAGAGGGCCACGAGACTTCGACCAGCGCGCAAAAATGGAGGCTCTAGACCCTTCCAGAGCCGAGATATCGGATGTCAAAGTTTTGACCTGAAAAAAACAACATAAGGGGTAACACTGTCGTTTTTGGCCGAAATTTTGACCCCCTCCGATCTTCTTGAAACTCTGGATTCTGACAGAGGGCCACGAGACTTCGACCAGCGCGCAAAAATGGAGGCTCTAGACTCTTCCAGAGCCGAGATATCGGACGTCAAAGTTTTGACCCGAAAAAAAAACATAAGGGGTAACACTGTCGTTTTTGGCCGAAATTTTGACCCCCTCCGATCTTCTTGAAACTCTGGATTCTGACAGAGGGCCACGAGACTTCGACCAGCGCGCAAAAATGGAGGCTCTAGACCCTTCCAGAGCCGAGATATCGGATGTCAAAGTTTTGACCTGAAAAAAAAAAACATAAGGGGTAACACTGTCGTTTTTGGCCGAAATTTTGACCCCCTCCGATCTTCTTGAAACTCTGGATTCTGACAGAGGGCCACGAGACTTCGACCAGCGCGCAAAAATGGAGGCTCTAGACCCTTCCAGAGCCGAGATATCGGACGTCAAAGTTTTGACCCGAAAAAAAACATAAGGGGTAACACTGTTGTTTTTGGCCGAAATTTTGACCCCCTCCGATCTTCTTGAAACTCTGGATTCTGACAGAGGGCCACGAGACTTCGACCAGCACGCAAAAATGGAGGCTCTAGACCCTTCCAGAGCCGAGATATCGGATGTCAAAGTTTTGACCTGAAAAAAAAACATAAGGGGTAACACTGTCGTTTTTGGCCGAAATTTTGACCCCCTCCGATCTTCTTGAAACTCTGGATTCTGACAGAGGGCCACGAGACTTCGACCAGCGCGCAAAAATGGAGGCTCTAGACCCTTCCAGAGCCGAGATATCGGATGTCAAAGTTTTGACCTGAAAAAAAAACATAAGGGGTAACACTGTCGTTTTTGGCCGAAATTTTGACCCCCTCCGATCTTCTTGAAACTCTGGATTCTGACAGAGGGCCACGAGACTTCGACCAGCGCGCAAAAATGGAGGCTCTAGACCCTTCCAGAGCCGAGATATCGGATGTCAAAGTTTTGACCTGAAAAAAAAACATAAGGGGTAACACTGTCGTTTTTGGCCGAAATTTTGACCCCCTCCGATCTTCTTGAAACTCTGGATTCTGATAGAGGGCCACGAGACTTCGACCAGCACGCAAAAATGGAGGCTCTAGACCCTTCCAGAGCCGAGATATCGGATGTCAAAGTTTTGACCTGAAAAAAAAAAACATAAGGGGTAACACTGTTGTTTTGGGCCGAAATTTTGACCCCCTCCGATCTTCTTGAAACTCTGGATTCTGACAGAGGGCCACGAGACTTCGACTAGCGCGCAAAAATGGAGGCTCTAGACCCTTCCAGAGCCGAGATATCGGATGTCAAAGTTTTGACCTGAAAAAAAAACATAAGGGGTAACACTGTCGTTTTTGGCCGAAATTTTGACCCCCTCCGATCTTCTTGAAACTCTGGATTCTGACAGAGGGCCACGAGACTTCGACCAGCGCGCAAAAATGGAGGCTCTAGACCCTTCCAGAGCCGAGATATCGGATGTCAAAGTTTTGACCTGAAAAAAAAAACATAAGGGGTAACACTGTCGTTTTTGGCCGAAATTTTGACCCCCTCCGATTTTCTTGAAACTCTGGATTCTGACAGAGGGCCACGAGACTTCGACCAGCGCGCAAAAATGGAGGCTCTAGACCCTTCCAGAGCCGAGATATCGGATGTCAAAGTTTGGACCTGAAAAAAAAACATAAGGGGTAACACTGTCGTTTTTGGCCGAAATTTTGACCCCCTCCGATCTTCTTGAAACTCTGGATTCTGACAGAGGGCCACGAGACTTCGACCAGCGCGCAAAAATGGAGGCTCTAGACCCTTCCAGAGCCGAGATATCGGACGTCAAAGTTTTGACCCGAAAAAAAAAACATAAGGGGTAACACTGTTGTTTTTGGCCGAAATTTTGACCCCCTCCGATGTTCTTGAAACTCTGGATTCTGACAGAGGGCCACAAGACTTCGACCAGCGCGCAAAAATGGAGGCTCTAGACCCTTCCAGAGCCGAGATATCGGATGTCAAAGTTTTGACCTGAAAAAAAAACATAAGGGGTAACACTGTCGTTTTTGGCCGAAATTTTGACCCCCTCCGATGTTCTTGAAACTCTGGATTCTGACAGAGGGCCACGAGACTTCGACCAGCGCGCAAAAATGGAGGCTCTAGACCCTTCCAGAGCCGAGATATCGGACGTCAAAGTTTTGACCCGAAAAAAAAACATAAGGGGTAACACTGTCGTTTTTGGCCGAAATTTTGACCTCCTCCGATCTTCTTGAAACTCTGGATTCTGACAGAGGGCCACGAGACTTCGACCAGCGCGCAAAAATGGAGGCTCTAGACCCTTCCAGAGCCGAGATATCGGATGTCAAAGTTTTGACCTGAAAAAAAAAACATAAGGGGTAACACTGTCGTTTTTGGCCGAAATTTTGACCCCCTCCGATCTTCTTGAAACTCTGGATTCTGACAGAGGGCCACGAGACTTCGACCAGCGCGCAAAAATGGAGGCTCTAGACCCTTCCAGAGCCGAGATATCGGACGTCAAAGTTTTGACCCGAAAAAAAACATAAGGGGTAACACTGTTGTTTTTGGCCGAAATTTTGACCCCCTCCGATCTTCTTGAAACTCTGGATTCTGACAGAGGGCCACGAAACTTCGACCAGCGCGCAAAAATGGAGGCTCTAGACCCTTCCAGAGCCGAGATATCGGATGTCAAAGTTTTGACCTGAAAAAAAAAACATAAGGGGTAACACTGTCGTTTTTGGCCGAAATTTTGACCCCCTCCGATCTTCTTGAAACTCTGGATTCTGACAGAGGGCCACGAGACTTCGACCAGCGCGCAAAAATGGAGGCTCTAGACCCTTCCAGAGCCGAGATATCGGATGTCAAAGTTTTGACCTGAAAAAAAATACATAAGGGGTAACACTGTCGTTTTTGGCCGAAATTTTGACCCCCTCCGATCTTCTTGAAACTCTGGATTCTGACAGAGGGCCACGAGACTTCGACCAGCGCGCAAAAATGGAGGCTCTAGACCCGTCCAGAGCCGAGATATCGGATGTCAAAGTTTTGACCTGAAAAAAAAACATAAGGGGTAACACTGTCGTTTTTGGCCGAAATTTTGACCCCCTCCGATCTTCTTGAAACTCTGGATTCTGATAGAGGGCCACGAGACTTCGACCAGCGTGCAAAAATGGAGGCTCTAGACCCTTCCAGAGCCGAGATATCGGATGTCAAAGTTTTGACCCGAAAAAAAAACATAAGGGGTAACACTGTTGTTTTTGGCCGAAATTTTGACCCCCTCCGATCTTCTTGAAACTCTGGATTCTGACAGAGGGCCACGAGACTTCGACCAGTGCGCAAAAATGGAGGCTCTAGACCCTTCCAGAGCCGAGATATCGGACGTCAAAGTTTTGACCCGAAAAAAAAACATAAGGGGTAACACTGTCGTTTTTGGCCGAAATTTTGACCCCCTCCGATCTTCTTGAAACTCTGGATTCTGACAGAGGGCCACGAGACTTCGACCAGCGCGCAAAAATGGAGGCTCTAGACCCTTCCAGAGCCGAGATATCGGACGTCAAAGTTTTGACCCGAAAAAAAAACATAAGGGGTAACACTGTTGTTTCTGGCCGAAATTTTGACCCCCTCCGATCTTCTTGAAACTCTGGATTCTGACAGAGGGCCACGAGACTTCGACCAGTGCGCAAAAATGGAGGCTCTAGACCCTTCCAGAGCCGAGATATCGGATGTCAAAGTTTTGACCTGAAAAAAAAACATAAGGGGTAACACTGTCGTTTTTGGCCGAAATTTTGACCCCCTCCGATCTTCTTGAAACTCTGGATTCTGACAGAGGGCCACGAGACTTCGACCAGCGCGCAAAAATGGAGGCTCTAGACCCTTCCAGAGCCGAGATATCGGACGTCAAAGTTTTGACCCGAAAAAAAACATAAGGGGTAACACTGTTGTTTTTGGCCGAAATTTTGACCCCCTCCGATCTTCTTGAAACTCTGGATTCTGACAGAGGGCCACGAGACTTTGACCAGCGCGCAAAAATGGAGGCTCTAGACCCGTCCAGAGCCGAGATATCGGATGTCAAAGTTTTGACCTGAAAAAAAAAAACATAAGGGGTAACACTGTCGTTTTTGGCCAAAATTTTGACCCCCTCCGATCTTCTTGAAACTCTGGATTCTGACAGAGGGCCACGAGACTTCGACCAGCGCGCAAAAATGGAGGCTCTAGACCCTCCAGAGCCGAGATATCGGATGTCAAAGTTTTGACCTGAAAAAAAAACATAAGGGGTAACACTGTCGTTTTTGGCCGAAATTTTGACCCCCTCCGATCTTCTTGAAACTCTGGATTCTGACAGAGGGCCACAAGACTTCGACCAGCGCGCAAAAATGGAGGCTCTAGACCCTTCCAGAGCCGAGATATCGGACGTCAAAGTTTTGACCCGAAAAAAAAACATAAGGGGTAACACTGTTGTTTTTGGCCGAAATTTTGACCCCCTCCGATCTTCTTGAAACTCTGGATTCTGACAGAGGGCCACGAGACTTCGACCAGCGCGCAAAAATGGAGGCTCTAGACCCTTCCAGAGCCGAGATATCAGACGTCAAAGTTTTGACCCGAAAAAAACATAAGGGGTAACACTGTCGTTTTTGGCCGAAATTTTGACCCCCTCCGATCTTCTTGAAACTCTGGATTCTGACAGAGGGCCACGAGACTTCGACCAGCGCGCAAAAATGGAGGCTCTAGACCCTTCCAGAGCCGAGATATCGGACGTCAAAGTTTTGACCCGAAAAAAAAACATAAGGGGTAACACTGTCGTTTTTGGCCGAAATTTTGACCCCCTCCGATCTTCTTGAAACTCTGGATTCTGACAGAGGGCCACGAGACTTCGACCAGCGCGCAAAAATGGAGGCTCTAGACCCTTCCAGAGCCGAGATATCGGATGTCAAAGTTTTGACCTGAAAAAAAAAACATAAGGGGTAACACTGTCGTTTTTGGCCGAAATTTTGACCCCCTCCGATCTTCTTAAAACTCTGGATTCTGACAGAGGGCCACGAGACTTCGACCAGCGCGCAAAAATGGAGGCTCTAGACCCTTCCAGAGCCGAGATATCGGATGTCAAAGTTTTGACCCGAAAAAAAAAACATAAGGGGTAACACTGTCGTTTTTGGCTGAAATTTTGACCCCCTCCGATCTTCTTGAAACTCTGGATTCTGACAGAGGGCCACGAGACTTCGACCAGCGCGCAAAAATGGAGGCTCTAGACCCTTCCAGAGCCGAGATATCGGATGTCAAAGTTTTGACCTGAAAAAAAAACATAAGGGGTAACACTGTCATTTTTTTTTTTTTGGCCGAAATTTTGACCCCCTCCGATCTTCTTGAAACTCTGGATTCTGACAGAGGGCCACGAGACTTCGACCAGCGCGCAAAAATGGAGGTTCTAGACCCTTCCAGAGCCGAGATATCGAAGGTCAAAATTTGGACCTGAAAAAAAAACATAAGGGGTAACACTGTCATTTTTTTTTGGCCGAAATTTTGACCCCCTCCAATCTTCTTGAAACTCTGGATTCTGACAGAGGGTCACGAGACTTCGACCAGCGCGCAAAAATGGAGGTTCTAGACCCTTCCAGAGCCGAGATATCGAAGGTCAAAATTTGGACCTGAAAAAAAAACATAAGGGGTAACACTGTCATTTTTTTTTTGGCCGAAATTTTGAGCCCTCCGATCTTCTTGAAACTCTGGATTCTGACAGAGGGCCACGAGACTTCGACCAGTGCGCAAAAATGGAGGCTCTAGACCCTTCCAAAGCCGAGATATCGGATGTCAAAGTTTGACCTGAAAAAAAACATAAGGGGTAACACTGTTGTTTTTGGCCGAAATTTTGACCCCCTCCGATCTTCTTGAAACTCTGGATTCTGACAGAGGGCCACGAGACTTCGACCAGCGCGCAAAAATGGAGGTTCTAGACCCTTCAAGAACTGAGATATCGAAGGTCAAAATTTGGACCAGAAAAAAAAACATAAGGGGTAACACTGTCATTTTTTTTTTGGCCGAAATTTTGACCCCCTCCAATCTTCTTGAAACTCTGGATTCTGACAGAGGGCCACGAGACTTCGACCAGCGCGCAAAAATGGAGGTTCTAGACCCTTCCAGAGCCGAGATATCGAAGGTCAAAATTTGGACCTGAAAAAAAACATAAGGGGTAACACTGTCATTTTTTTTTTTTGGCCGAAATTTTGACCCCCTCCGATCTTCTTGAAACTCTGGATTCTGACAGAGGGCCAGGAGACTTCGGCCAGTGCGCAAAAATGGAGGCTCTAGACCCTTCCAGAGCCAAGATATCGGATGTCAAAGTTTTGACCCGAAAAAAAAACATAAGGGGTAACACTGTCGTTTTTGGCCGAAATTTTGACCCCCTCCGATCTTCTTGAAACTCTGGATTCTGACAGAGGGCCACGAGACTTCGACCAGCGAGCAAAAATGGAGGCTCTAGACCCTTCCAGAGCCGAGATATCGGATGTCAAAGTTTTGACCTGAAAAAAAACATAAGGGGTAACACTGTTGTTTTTGGCCGAAATTTTGACCCCCTCCGATCTTCTTGAAACTCTGGATTCTGACAGAGGGCCACGAGACTTCGACCAGCGCGCAAAAATGGAGGTTCTAGACCCTTCAAGAACTGAGATATCGAAGGTCAAAATTTGGACCAGAAAAAAAAACATAAGGGGTAACACTGTCATTTTTTTTTTGGCCGAAATTTTGACCCCCTCCAATCTTCTTGAAACTCTGGATTCTGACAGAGGGCCTCGAGACTTCGACCAGCGCGCAAAAATGGAGGTTCTAGACCCTTCCAGAGCCGAGATATCGAAGGTCAAAATTTGGACCTGAAAAAAAAACATAAGGGGTAACACTGTCATTTTTTTTTTTTGGCCGAAATTTTGACCCCCTCCGATCTTCTTGAAACTCTGGATTCTGACAGAGGGCCACGAGACTTCGGCCAGTGCGCAAAAATGGAGGCTCTAGACCCTTCCAGAGCCAAGATATCGGATGTCAAAGTTTTGACCCGAAAAAAAAACATAAGGGGTAACACTGTCGTTTTTGGCCGAAATTTTGACCCCCTCCGATCTTCTTGAAACTCTGTATTCTGACAGAGGGCCACGAGACTTCGACCAGCGAGCAAAAATGGAGGCTCTAGACCCTTCCAGAGCCGAGATATCGGATGTCAAAGTTTTGACCTGAAAAAAAAAACATAAGGGGTAACACTGTCGTTTTTGGCCGAAATTTTGACCCCCTCCGATCTTCTTGAAACTCTGGATTCTGACAGAGGGCCACGAGACTTCGACCAGCGCGCAAAAATTGAGGCTCTAGACCCTTCCAGAGCCGAGATATCGGATGTCAAAGTTTTGACCTGAAAAAAAAAAACATAAGGGGTAACACTGTCGTTTTTGGCCGAAATTTTGACCCCCTCCGATCTTCTTGAAACTCTGGATTCTGACAGAGGGCCACGAGACTTCGACCAGCGCGCAAAAATGGAGGCTCTAGACCTGTCCAGAGCCGAGATATCGGATGTCAAAGTTTTGACCTGAAAAAAAAAACATAAGGGGTAACACTGTCGTTTTTGGCCGAAATTTTGACCCCCTCCGATCTTCTTGAAACTCTGGATTCTGACAGAGGGCCACGAGACTTCGACCAGCGCGCAAAAATGGAGGCTCTAGACCCTTCCAGAGCCGAGATATCGGATGTCAAAATTTTGACCTGAAAAAAAAACATAAGGGGTAACACTGTCGTTTTTGGCCGAAATTTTGACCCCCTCCGATCTTCTTGAAACTCTGGATTCTGACAGAGGGCCACGAGACTTCGACCAGCGCGCAAAAATGGAGGCTCTAGACCCTTCCAGAGCCGAGATATCGGACGTCAAAGTTTTGACCCGAAAAAAAAACATAAGGGGTAACACTGTTGTTTTTGGCCGAAATTTTGACCCCCTCCGATCTTCTTGAAACTCTGGATTCTGACAGAGGGCCACGAGACTTCGACCAGCGCGCAAAAATGGAGGCTCTAGACCCTTCCAGAGCCGAGATATCGGACGTCAAAGTTTTGACCCGAAAAAAAAAACATAAGGGGTAACACTGTCGTTTTTGGCCGAAATTTTGACCCCCTCCGATCTTCTTGAAACTCTGGATTCTGACAGAGGGCCACGAGACTTCGACCAGCGCGCAAAAATGGAGGCTCTAGACCCTTCCAGAGCCGAGATATCGAATGTCAAAGTTTTGACCCGAAAAAAAAACATAAGGGGTAACACTGTCGTTTTTGGCCGAAATTTTGACCCCCTCCGATCTTCTTGAAACTCTGGATTCTGACAGATGGCCACGAGACTTCGACCAGCGCGCAAAAATGGAGGCTCTAGACCCTTCCAGAGCCGAGATATCGGATGTCAAAGTTTTGACCTGAAAAAAAAACATAAGGGGTAACACTGTCGTTTTTGGCCGAAATTTTGACCCCTTCCGATCTTCTTGAAACTCTGGATTCTGACAGAGGGCCACGAGACTTTGACCAGCGCGCAAAAATGGAGGCTCTAGACCCTTCCAGAGCCGAGATATCGGATGTCAAAGTTTTGACCTGAAAAAAAAACATAAGGGGTAACACTGTCGTTTTTGGCCGAAATTTTGACCCCCTCCGATCTTCTTGAAACTCTGGATTTTGACAGAGGGCCACGAGACTTCGACCAGCGCGCAAAAATGGAGGCTCTAGACCCTTCCAGAGCCGAGATATCGGATGTCAAAGTTTTGACCTGAAAAAAAAAACATAAGGGGTAACACTGTCGTTTTTGGCCGAAATTTTGACCCCCTCCGATCTTCTTGAAACTCTGGATTCTGACAGAGGGCCACGAGACTTCGACCAGCGCGCAAAAATGGAGGCTCTAGACCCTTCCAGAGCCGAGATATCGGACGTCAAAGTTTTGACCCGAAAAAAAAACATAAGGGGTAACACTGTCGTTTTTGGCCGAAATTTTGACCCCCTCCGATCTTCTTGAAACTCTGGATTCTGACAGAGGGCCACGAGACTTCGACCAGCGCGCAAAAATGGAGGCTCTAGACCCTTCCAGAGCCGAGATATCGGACGTCAAAGTTTTGACCCGAAAAAAAAACATAAGGGGTAACACTGTTGTTTTTGGCCGAAATTTTGACCCCCTCCGATGTTCTTGAAACTCTGGATTCTGACAGAGGGCCACGAGACTTCGACCAGCGCGCAAAAATGGAGGCTCTAGACCCTTCCAGAGCCGAGATATCGGATGTCAAAGTTTTGACCTGAAAAAAAAAACATAAGGGGTAACACTGTCGTTTTTGGCCGAAATTTTGACCCCCTCCGATCTTCTTGAAACTCTGGATTCTGACAGAGGGCCACGAGACTTCGACCAGCGCGCAAAAATGGAGGCTCTAGACCCTTCCAGAGCCGAGATATCGGACGTCAAAGTTTTGACCCGAAAAAAAAACATAAGGGGTAACACTGTCATTTTTGGCCGAAATTTTAACCCCCTCCGATCTTCTTGAAACTCTGGATTCTGACAGAGGGCCACGAGACTTCGACCAGCGCGCAAAAATGGAGGCTCTAGACCCTTCCAGAGCCGAGATATCGGACGTCAAAGTTTTGACCCGAAAAAAAAACATAAGGGGTAACACTGTTGTTTTTGGCCGAAATTTTGACCCCCTCCGATCTTCTTGAAACTCTGGATTCTGACAGAGGGCCACGAGACTTCGACCAGCGCGCAAAAATGGAGGCTCTAGACCCTTCCAGAGCCGAGATATCGGATGTCAAAGTTTTGACCTGAAAAAAAAAACATAAGGGGTAACACTGTCGTTTTTGGCCGAAATTTTGACCCCCTCCGATCTTCTTGAAACTCTGGATTCTGACAGAGGGCCACGAGACTTCGACCAGCGCGCAAAAATGGAGGCTCTAGACCCTTCCAGAGCCGAGATATCGGACGTCAAAGTTTTGACCCGAAAAAAAAACATAAGGGGTAACACTGTCGTTTTTGGCCGAAATTTTGACCCCCTCCGATCTTCTTGAAACTCTGGATTCTGACAGAGGGCCACGAGACTTCGACCAGCGCGCAAAAATGGAGACTCTAGACCCTTCCAGAGCCGAGATATCGGATGTCAAAGTTTTGACCTGAAAAAAAAACATAAGGGGTAACACTGTCGTTTTTGGCCGAAATTTTGACCCCCTCCGATCTTCTTAAAACTCTGGATTCTGACAGAGGGCCACGAGACTTCGACCAGCGCGCAAAAATGGAGGCTCTAGACCCTTCCAGAGCCGAGATATCGGATGTCAAAGTTTTGACCCGATAAAAAAACATAAGGGGTAACACTGTCGTTTTTGGCCGAAATTTTGACCCCCTCCGATCTTCTAGAAACTCTGGATTCTGACAGAGGGCCACGAGACTTCGACCAGCGCGCAAAAATGGAGGCTCTAGACCCTTCCAGAGCCGAGATATCGGATGTCAAAGTTTTGACCTGAAAAAAAAAAACATAAGGGGTAACACTGTCATTTTTGGCCGAAATTTTGACCCCCTCCGATCTTCTTGAAACTCTGGATTCTGACAGAGGGCCACGAGACTTCGACCAGCGCGCAAAAATGGAGGCTCTAGACCCTTCCAGAGCCGAAATATCGGATGTCAAAGTTTTGACCCGAAAAAAAAAACATAAGGGGTAACACTGTCGTTTTTGGCTGAAATTTTGACCCCCTCCGATCTTCTTGAAACTCTGGATTCTGACAGAGGGCCACGAGACTTCGACCAGCGCGCAAAAATGGAGGCTCTAGACCCTTCCAGAGCCGAGATATCGGATGTCAAAGTTTTGACCTGAAAAAAAAACATAAGGGGTAACACTGTCATTTTTTTTTGGCCGAAATTTTGACCCCCTCCGATCTTCTTGAAACTCTGGATTCTGACAGAGGGCCACGAGACTTCGACCAGCGCGCAAAAATGGAGGTTCTAGACCCTTCCAGAGCCGAGATATCGAAGGTCAAAATTTGGACCAGAAAAAAAAACATAAGGGGTAACACTGTCATTTTTTTTTTTGGCCGAAATTTTGACCCCCTCCAATCTTCTTGAAACTCTGGATTCTGACAGAGGGCCACGAGACTTCGACCAGCGCGCAGAAATGGAGGTTCTAGACCCTTCCAGAGCCAAGATATCGAAGGTCAAAATTTCGACCTGAAAAAAAAACATAAGGGGTAACACTGTCATTTTTTTTTTGGCCGAAATTTTGACCCCCTCCGATTTTCTTGAAACTCTGGATTCTGACAGAGGGCCACGAGACTTCGACCAGCGCGCAAAAATGGAGGTTCTAGACCCTTCCAGAGCCGAGATATCGAAGGTCAAAATTTGGACCAGAAAAAAAAACATAAGGGGTAACACTGTCATTTTTTTTTTGGCCGAAATTTTGACCCCCTCCAATCTTCTTGAAACTCTGGATTCTGACAGAGGGCCACGAGACTTCGACCAGCGCGCAAAAATGGAGGTTCTAGACCCTTCCAGAACTGAGATATCGAAGGTCAAAATTTGGACCAGAAAAAAAAAACATAAGGGGTAACGCTGTCATTTTTTTTTGGCCGAAATTTTGACCCCCTCCAATCTTCTTGAAACTCTGGATTCTGACAGAGGGCCACGAGACTTCGACCAGCGCGCAGAAATGGAGGTTCTAGACCCTTCCAGAGCCGAGATATCGAAGGTCAAAATTTGGACCTGAAAAAAAAAACATAAGGGGTAACACTGTCATTTTTTTTTTGGCCGAAATTTTGACCCCCTCCGATCTTCTTGAAACTCTGGATTCTGACAGAGGGCCACGAGACTTCGACCAGCGCGCAAAAATGGAGGCTCTAGACCCTTCCAGAGCCGAGATATCGGACGTCAAAGTTTTAACCCGAAAAAAAAACATAAGGGGTAACACTGTCGTTTTTGGCCGAAATTTCAACCCCCTCCGATCTTCTTGAAACTCTGGATTCTGACAGAGGGCCACGAGACTTCGACCAGCGCGCAAAAATGGAGGCTCTAGACCCTTCCAGAGCCGAGATATCGGACGTCAAAGTTTTGACCCGAAAAAAAAACATAAGGGGTAACACTGTTGTTTTTGGCCGAAATTTTGACCCCCTCCGATGTTCTTGAAACTCTGGATTCTGACAGAGGGCCACGAGACTTCGACCAGCGCGCAAAAATGGAGGCTCTAGACCCTTCCAGAGCCGAGATATCGGATGTCAAAGTTTTGACCTGAAAAAAAAAACATAAGGGGTAACACTGTCGTTTTTGGCCGAAATTTTGACCCCCTCCGATCTTCTTGAAACTCTGGATTCTGACAGAGGGCCACGAGACTTCGACCAGCGCGCAAAAATGGAGGCTCTAGACCCTTCCAGAGCCGAGATATCGGACGTCAAAGTTTTGACCCGAAAAAAAAACATAAGGGGTAACACTGTCGTTTTTGGCCGAAATTTTGACCCCCTCCGATCTTCTTGAAACTCTGGATTCTGACAGAGGGCCACGAGACTTCGACCAGCGCGCAAAAATGGAGGCTCTAGACCCTTCCAGAGCCGAGATATCGGATGTCAAAGTTTTGACCTGAAAAAAAAACATAAGGGGTAACACTGTCGTTTTTGGCCGAAATTTTGACCCCCTCCAATCTTCTTAAAACTCTGGATTCTGACAGAGGGCCACGAGACTTCGACCAGCGCGCAAAAATGGAGGCTCTAGACCCTTCCAGAGCCGAGATATCGGATGTCAAAGTTTTGACCCGAAAAAAAAACATAAGGGGTAACACTGTCGTTTTTGGCCGAAATTTTGACCCCCTCCGATCTTCTAGAAACTCTGGATTCTGACAGAGGGCCACGAGACTTCGACCAGCGCGCAAAAATGGAGGCTCTAGACCCTTCCAGAGCCGAGATATCGGATGTCAAAGTTTTGACCTGAAAAAAAAAACATAAGGGGTAACACTGTCATTTTTGGCCGAAATTTTGACCCCCTCCGATCTTTTTGAAACTCTGGATTCTGACAGAGGGCCACGAGACTTCGACCAGCGCGCAAAAATGGAGGCTCTAGACCCTTCCAGAGCCGAAATATCGGATGTCAAAGTTTTGACCCGAAAAAAAAACATAAGGGGTAACACTGTCGTTTTTGGCTGAAATTTTGACCCCCTCCGATCTTCTTGAAACTCTGGATTCTGACAGAGGGCCACGAGACTTCGACCAGCGCGCAAAAATGGAGGCTCTAGACCCTTCCAGAGCCGAGATATCGGATGTCAAAGTTTTGACCTGAAAAAAAAACATAAGGGGTAACACTGTCATTTTTTTTTGGCCGAAATTTTGACCCCCTCCGATCTTCTTGAAACTCTGGATTCTGACAGAGGGCCACGAGACTTCGACCAGCGCGCAAAAATGGAGGTTCTAGACCCTTCCAGAGCCGAGATATCGAAGGTCAAAATTTGGACCAGAAAAAAAACATAAGGGGTAACACTGTCATTTTTTTTTTTTGGCCGAAATTTTGACCCCCTCCAATCTTCTTGAAACTCTGGATTCTGACAGAGGGCCACGAGACTTCGACCAGCGCGCAGAAATGGAGGTTCTAGACCCTTCCAGAGCCGAGATATCGAAGGTCAAAATTTGGACCTGAAAAAAAAACATAAGGGGTAACACTGTCATTTTTTTTTTTTGGCCGAAATTTTGACCCCCTCCGATTTTCTTGAAACTCTGGATTCTGACAGAGGGCCACGAGACTTCGACCAGCGCGCAAAAATGGAGGTTCTAGACCCTTCCAGAGCCGAGATATCGAAGGTCAAAATTTGGACCAGAAAAAAAAACATAAGGGGTAACACTGTCATTTTTTTTTTGGCCGAAATTTTGACCCCCTCCAATCTTCTTGAAACTCTGGATTCTGACAGAGGGCCACAAGACTTCGACCAGCGCGCAAAAATGGAGGTTCTAGACCCTTCCAGAACTGAGATATCGAAGGTCAAAATTTTGGACCAGAAAAAAAAAACATAAGGGGTAACACTGTCATTTTTTTTTTTTTGGCCGAAATTTTGACCCCCTCCAATCTTCTTGAAACTCTGGATTCTGACAGAGGGCCACGAGACTTCGACCAGCGCGCAGAAATGGAGGTTCTAGACCCTTCCAGAGCCGAGATATCGAAGGTCAAAATTTGGACCTGAAAAAAAAACATAAGGGGTAACACTGTCATTTTTTTTTTGGCCGAAATTTTGACCCCCTCCGATCTTCTTGAAACTCTGGATTCTGACAGAGGGCCACGAGACTTCGACCAGTGCGCAAAAATGGAGGCTCTAGACCCTTCCAGAGCCGAGATATCGGATGTCAAAGTTTTGACCTGAAAAAAAAACATAAGGGGTAAGACTGTTGTTTTTGGCCGAAATTTTGACCCCCTCCGATCTTCTTGAAACTCTGGATTCTGACAGAGGGCCACGAGACTTCGACCAGCGAGCAAAAATGGAGGCTCTAGACCCTTCCAGAGCCGAGATATCGGATGTCAAAGTTTTGACCTGAAAAAAAAAACATAAGGGGTAACACTGTCGTTTTTGGCCGAAATTTTGACCCCCTCCGATCTTCTTGAAACTCTGGATTCTGACAGAGGGCCACGAGACTTCGACCAGCGCGCAAAAATTGAGGCTCTAGACCCTTCCAGAGCCGAGATATCGGATGTCAAAGTTTTGACCTGAAAAAAAAAAACATAAGGGGTAACACTGTCGTTTTTGGCCGAAATTTTGACCCCCTCCGATCTTCTTGAAACTCTGGATTCTGACAGAGGGCCACGAGACTTCGACCAGCGCGCAAAAATGGAGGCTCTAGACCTGTCCAGAGCCGAGATATCGGATGTCAAAGTTTTGACCTGAAAAAAAAAACATAAGGGGTAACACTGTCGTTTTTGGCCGAAATTTTGACCCCCTCCGATCTTCTTGAAACTCTGGATTCTGACAGAGGGCCACGAGACTTCGACCAGCGCGCAAAAATGGAGGCTCTAGACCCTTCCAGAGCCGAGATATCGGATGTCAAAATTTTGACCTGAAAAAAAAACATAAGGGGTAACACTGTCGTTTTTGGCCGAAATTTTGACCCCCTCCGATCTTCTTGAAACTCTGGATTCTGACAGAGGGCCACGAGACTTCGACCAGCGCGCAAAAATGGAGGCTCTAGACCCTTCCAGAGCCGAGATATCGGACGTCAAAGTTTTGACCCGAAAAAAAAACATAAGGGGTAACACTGTTGTTTTTGGCCGAAATTTTGACCCCCTCCGATCTTCTTGAAACTCTGGATTCTGACAGAGGGCCACGAGACTTCGACCAGCGCGCAAAAATGGAGGCTCTAGACCCTTCCAGAGCCGAGATATCGGATGTCAAAGTTTTGACCTTAAAAAAAAAACATATGGGGTAACACTGTCGTTTTTGGCCGAAATTTTGACCCCCTCCGATCTTCTTGAAACTCTGGATTCTGACAGAGGGCCACGAGACTTCGACCAGCGCGCAAAAATGGAGGCTCTAGACCCTTCCAGAGCCGAGTTATCGGACGTCAAAGTTTTGACCCGAAAAAAAAACATAAGGGGTAACACTGTTGTTTTTGGCCGAAATTTTGACCCCCTCCGATGTTCTTGAAACTCTGGATTCTGACAGAGGGCCACGAGACTTCGACCAGCGCGCAAAAATGGAGGCTCTAGACCCTTCCAGAGCCGAGATATCGGATGTCAAAGTTTTGACCTGAAAAAAAAAACATAAGGGGTAACACTGTCGTTTTTGGCCGAAATTTTGACCCCCTCCGATCTTCTTGAAACTCTGGATTCTGACAGAGGGCCACAAGACTTCGACCAGCGCGCAAAAATGGAGGCTCTAGACCCTTCCAGAGCCGAGATATCGGACGTCAAAGTTTTGACCCGAAAAAAAAACATAAGGGGTAACACTGTCGTTTTTGGCCGAAATTTTGACCCCCTCCGATCTTCTTGAAACTCTGGATTCTGACAGAGGGCCACGAGACTTCGACCAGCGCGCAAAAATGGAGGCTCTAGACCCTTCCAGAGCCGAGATATCGGATGTCAAAGTTTTGACCTGAAAAAAAAAACATAAGGGGTAACACTGTCGTTTTTGGCCGAAATTTTGACCCCCTCCGATCTTCTTGAAACTCTGGATTCTGACAGAGGGCCACGAGACTTCGACCAGCGCGCAAAAATGGAGGCTCTAGACCCTTCCAGAGCCGAGATATCGGACGTCAAAGTTTTGACCCGAAAAAAAACATAAGGGGTAACACTGTCGTTTTTGGCCGAAATTTTGACCCCCTCCGATCTTCTTGAAACTCTGGATTCTGACAGAGGGCCACGAGACTTCGACCAGCGCGCAAAAATGGAGGCTCTAGACCCTTCCAGAGCCGAGATATCGGATGTCAAAGTTTTGACCTGAAAAAAAAACATAAGGGGTAACACTGTCGTTTTTGGCCGAAATTTTGACCCCCTCCGATCTTCTTAAAACTCTGGATTCAGACAGAGGGCCACGAGACTTCGACCAGCGCGCAAAAATGGAGGCTCTAGACCCTTCCAGAGCCGAGATATCGGATGTCAAAGTTTTGACCCGAAAAAAAACATAAGGGGTAACACTGTCGTTTTTGGCCGAAATTTTGACCCCCTCCGATCTTCTAGAAACTCTGGATTCTGACAGAGGGCCACGAGACTTCGACCAGCGCGCAAAAATGGAGGCTCTAGACCCTTCCAGAGCCGAGATATCGGATGTCAAAGTTTTGACCTGAAAAAAAAAACATAAGGGGTAACACTGTCATTTTTGGCCGAAATTTTGACCCCCTCCGATCTTCTTGAAACTCTGGATTCTGACAGAGGGCCACGAGACTTCGACCAGCGCGCAAAAATGGAGGCTCTAGACCCTTCCAGAGCCGAAATATCGGATGTCAAAGTTTTGACCCGAAAAAAAAACATAAGGGGTAACACTGTCGTTTTTGGCTGAAATTTTGACCCCCTCCGATCTTCTTGAAACTCTGGATTCTGACAGAGGGCCACGAGACTTCGACCAGCGCGCAAAAATGGAGGCTCTAGACCCTTCCAGAGCCGAGATATCGGATGTCAAAGTTTTGACCTGAAAAAAAAACATAAGGGGTAACACTGTCATTTTTTTTTGGCCGAAATTTTGACCCCCTCCGATCTTCTTGAAACTCTGGATTCTGACAGAGGGCCACGAGACTTCGACCAGCGCGCAAAAATGGAGGTTCTAGACCCTTCCAGAGCCGAGATATCGAAGGTCAAAATTTGGACCAGAAAAAAAAACATAAGGGGTAACACTGTCATTTTTTTTTTTGGCCGAAATTTTGACCCCCTCCAATCTTCTTGAAACTCTGGATTCTGACAGAGGGCCACGAGACTTCGACCAGCGCGCAGAAATGGAGGTTCTAGACCCTTCCAGAGCCGAGATATCGAAGGTCAAAATTTGGACCTGAAAAAAAAAACATAAGGGGTAACACTGTCATTTTTTTTTTTGGCCGAAATTTTGACCCCCTCCGATTTTCTTGAAACTCTGGATTCTGACAGAGGGCCACGAGACTTCGACCAGCGCGCAAAAATGGAGGTTCTAGACCCTTCCAGAGCCGAGATATCGAAGGTCAAAATTTGGACCAGAAAAAAAAACATAAGGGGTAACACTGTCATTTTTTTTTTTGGCCGAAATTTTGACCCCCTCCAATCTTCCTTAAACTCTGGATTCTGACAGAGGGCCACGAGACTTCGACCAGCGCGCAAAAATGGAGGTTCTAGACCCTTCCAGAACTGAGATATCGAAGGTCAAAATTTGGACCAGAAAAAAAAAACATAAGGGGTAACACTGTCATTTTTTTTTTTGGCCGAAATTTTGACCCCCTCCAATCTTCTTGAAACTCTGGATTCTGACAGAGGGCCACGAGACTTCGACCAGCGCGCAGAAATGGAGGTTCTAGACCCTTCCAGAGCCGAGATATCGAAGGTCAAAATTTGGACCTGAAAAAAAACATAAGGGGTAACACTGTCATTTTTTTTTGGCCGAAATTTTGACCCCCTCCGATCTTCTTGAAACTCTGGATTCTGACAGAGGGCCACGAGACTTCGACCAGTGCGCAAAAATGGAGGCTCTAGACCCTTCCAGAGCCGAGATATCGGATGTCAAAATTTTGACCTGAAAAAAAAAACATAAGGGGTAACACTGTGATTTTTTTTTTTTGGCCAAAATTTTGAGTTTAAATATCTCAGCTCTGGAAGGGTTTGGAGCCTCAATTTTTGCACCCAGGACCATGTCTCGTGGCCCTCTATCAGAATCCAGAGTTTTGAGAAGATCGGAGAAACTTAATTTTTCACCCCCCGAAAAAAAACATAAGGGGTAACACTGTCATTTTTTTTCTGGTCAAAATTTTGAGTTTCAATATCTCAGCTCTGCAAGGGTTTGGAGCCTCAATTTTTGCACCCAGGACCATGTCTCTTGGCCCTCTATCAGAATCCAGAGTTTTGACGGTCAGGACACGAAGGGGGACTTAACCAAAATTTTAATTTTGGAATACATGAAATGTAGACTACATTAGCATGCACGAAAAAATATTTTATTTCTTACCTCATACACACTATTATCTATAGTTCTCATCCTAGATACTCCTCCATCCTCCTCCTCCATCCTCCATCCTCCTCCAACCTGCAACCATCACTTGCTTCAGTGTCCAGCCTAGTCTTGAACCACAAACCTCCCAACTGGGGAGTGAGAGCTCAACCACTGAGCCACTGGACCATCCACACACATACTTAATTTTTTGGGAGCAAGTCTTTTTCTCTCTTGGACAAACCCCTTGAAACTAAAGCATGGTAAGAGTGAGGCTCAAACCCTGGTTTCCCACATGGAACCACTGAGCTACTGGAGCTTGCACACTCACTCTCCTTTTTTTGGGAGCATGTCGACTTCGACAATCCAGTGAAACTAAAGCATCACAAAAGTGTGATTCGAATCCAGGTTTCCCACATGGAATCACAAGACTCAGACCACTGAGCCACTGGACCACACACGCTCACACTTCCTTTTTGGGAACATGTCTTTCTTGGACAAAGCCAGTGAAACTAAAGCATGGTAAGAGTGAGGCTCGAACCCTGGTTTTCCACATGGAACCATAACACTCAGACCACTGAGCCACTGTAGCTTGCACACTCACTCTTCTTTTTTTGGGAGCATGTCTTACTTCGACAATCCAGTGAAACTAAAGCGTTACAAGAGTGTGATTTGAACCCAGGTTTCCCACATGGAATCACAACACTCAGACCACTGAGCCACACACACTCAATCTTCTTTTTTTGGGAGCATGTCTTTCTTGGACAAAGCCAGTGAAACTAAAGCATGATAAGAGTGAGGCTCAAACCCTGGTTTCCCACACGGAACCATAACACTCAGACCACTGAGCCACTGGAGCTTGCACACTCACTGTTCTTTTTTTGGGAGCATGTGTACGAGTTGGGAGCATGTCGACTTCGACAATCCAGTGAAACTAAAGCATCACAAAAGCGTGATTCGAATCCGGGTTTTCCACATGGAATCACAAGACTCAAACCACTGAGCCACTGGACCACACACACTCACACTTCCTTTTTGGGAACATGTCTAACTTGGACAAAGCCAGTGAAACTAAAGCATGATAAGAGTGAGGCTGGAACCCGGGTTTCCCACATAGAATCACAACACTCAGCCACTGGACCATACACACTCGCACTTCCTTTTTTGGGAACATGTCTTTCTTGGACAAAGCCAGTGAAACTAAAGCATGGTAAGAGTGAGGCTCGAACCCTGGTTTTCCACATGGAACCATAACACTCAGACCACTGAGCCACAGGAGCTTCTTCATTTCAATGTTTCTGTTTGTCTCAAAAAATCACACTAAAGTAATTTCAACAGCAAAAGTGAGATTTGAACCAGGATTTCCAACACAGAACAGCAACGCTTTTTACCACTGAACCACTTACAGTTAGACGTCCTTGCTGAAGATTTGTTCTTTTATTTGGACCAAACCAATCAAACTAAAAAAAGTTTACCATCAAGAGATTCAAACCTGGATTCTCCATACGAGAGATTGATACTCACACCACTGAGCCACTGGACCTTCAGCCCTCACACTCCTTTTTTGGGGGGCCATGTCTTTTTTTTCTTTTCAACAAACCCGACGAAAATAAAGCAAAGCATCGCAATAGTGAGGTTTGAACCCATTTTCCCATATGGAACTGCAACACTCACACCACTGAGCCACTGGACCTTCCACACTCATGCACTTATTTTATTGTGAGCATGTCTTCTTTTCTCTCGGACAAACCCGACAAAACTAAAGACGCAGAAAAGCAAGGCTTGAACCTGGCTTTCCCACATGGAATCACAACACTCAGACCACTGAGCCACTGGAGCACACACACTCATGTGTCTTTTTTTGGGAACATGTCTTTCTTGGACAAAAAAAAAACCATAAGGGGTAACACTGTCATTTTTTTTTTCTGGTCAAAATTTTGAGTTTCAATATCTCAGCTCTGGAAGGGTCTACAGCCTCAATTTTTGCACCCAGGTCCATGTCTCGTGGCCCTCTATCAGAATCCAGAGTTTTGAGAAGATTGGAGAAACTTAATTTTTCACCCCCCGAAAAAAAATGTAAGGGGTAACACTGTCATTTTTTTTTCTGGTCAAAATTTTGAGTTTCAATATCTCAGCTCTGGAAGGGTCTACAGACTCAATTTTTGCACCCAGGTCCATGTCTTGTGGCCCTCTATCAGAATCCAGAGTTTTGAGAAGATTGGAGAAACTTAATTTTTCACCCCCCGAAAAAAATGTAAGGGGTAACACTGGCATTTTTTTTTCTGGTCAAAATTTTGAGTTTCAATATCTCAGCTCTGGAAGGGTCTACAGCCTCAATTTTTGCACCCAGGTCCATGTCTCGTGGCCCTCTATCAGAATCCAGAGTTTTGAGAAGATTGGAGAATCTTAATTTTTCACCCCCCGAAAAAAAATGTAAGGGGTAACACTGTCATTTTTTTTTTTTCTGGTCAAAATTTTGAGTTTCAATATCTCAGCTCTGGAAGGGTCTACAGCCTCAATTTTTGCACCCAGGTCCATGTCTCGTGGCCCTCTATCAGAATCCAGAGTTGTGAGAAGATTGGAGAAAATTAATTTTTCACCCCCCGAAAAAAAATGTAAGGGGTAACACTGTCATTTTTTTTTCTGGTCAAAATTTTGAGTTTCAATATCTCAGCTCTGGAAGGGTCTACAGCCTCAATTTTTGCACTCAGGTCCATGTCTCGTGGCCCTCTATCAGAATCCAGAGTTTTGAGAAGATTGGAGAAACTTAATTTTTCACCCCATGAATAAAAATGTAAGGGGTAACACTGTCATTTTTTTTCTGGTCAAAATTTTGAGTTTAAATATCTCAGCTCTGGAAGGGTCTACAGCCTCAATTTTTGCACCCAGGTCCATGTCTCGTGGCCCTCTATCAGAATCCAGAGTTTTGAGAAAATTGGAGAAACTTAATTTTTCACCCCCCGAAAAAAATGTAAGGGGTAACACTGTCATTTTTTTTTTCTGGTCAAAATTTTGAGTTTCAATATCTCAGCTCTGGAAGGGTCTACAGCCTCAATTTTTGCACCCAGGTCCATGTCTCGTGGCCCTCTATCAGAATCCAGAGTTTTGAGAAGATTGGAGAAACTTAATTTTTCACCCCCCCAAAAAAAATGTAAGGGGTAACACTGTCATTTTTTTTTCTGGTCAAAATTTTGAGTTTCAATATATCAGCTCTGGGAGGGTCTACAGCCTCAATTTTTGCACCCAGGTCCATGTCTCGTGGCCCTCTATCAGAATCCAGAGTTTTGAGAAGATTGGAGAAACTTAATTTTTCACCCCCCGAAAAAAAATGTAAGGGGTAACACTGTCATTTTTTTTTTTCTGGTCAAAATTTTGAGTTTCAATTTCTCAGCTCTGGAAGGGTCTACAGCCTCAATTTTTGCACCCAGGTCCATTTCTCTTGGCCCTCTATCAGAATCCAGAGTTTTGAGAAGATTGGAGAAACTTAATTTTTCACCCACCGAAAAAAATGTAAGGGGTAACACTGTCATTTTTTTTTCTGGTCAAAATTTTGAGTTTCAATATCTAAGCTCTGGAAGGGTCTACAGCCTCAATTTTTGCACCCAGGTCCATGTCTCGTGGCCCTCTATCAGAATCCAGAGTTTTGAGTAGATTGGAGAAACTTAATTTTTCACCCCACGAAAAAAAAATGTAAGGGGTAACACTGTCATTTTTTTTTCTGGTCAAAATTTTGAGTTTCAATATCTCGGCTCTGGAAGGGTCTACAGCCTCAATTTTTGCACCCAGGTCCATGTCTCGTGGCCCTCTATCAGAATCCAGAGTTTTGAGAAGATTGGAGAAACTTAATTTTTCACCCCTTGTTACGTCTCCCCTTTAATAGTTCTAAAATCAATAGGGAAAGTAACATAAATATTACATTTAACTTAGTTAAATAAAAGAAAAGAAAATAGGTTCAGTTACTGATAACTTGTATTGGGATGAATCAGACAGAGACAGATTTAGTGAATGTTATTCTTTTTTTAGTAGGTCATAATGATAACTTGATGGTTTTACAGTTTCAAAGTGAAGAAATAATAATTTGCAAAATAGACACAAATAACAATACAGAAACGCAGAACACAGGAGAAAGGGACTATGAGTGGTGCCAAAGTAAAGAAATAAACATAACAAAACACGCTAAACTTAACCCCTTAAATATTACAAAACTATCAAAGAAATACACGAAAATAAACAATTCTTCGGCAACGGATCGCCATCTAAACTACACTAAATAACAAACATAAATACATGAAACGGCACCCGCTCCTTACCTGATGTGTATAAACAAACTCAAATCCTAACGTGTTGCATTGTGTAGATCACGTGACAGACTAACTGTCCCTTCTCAGTGAATCTGGGAAGATCGATATGATACAGCAAAGTCACACACCCCAAAACAATCAAACAATACAAACTTAGAAAAATAAAAGAAACAAAACAATCGAGGGGGCAAATAACCAACAACACAGTGCCACGAGAGAAAACACGCCCCTCTCTTCGCTCGTCACTTCCAGACCTTTATATGGAGAAGGTGAGTTCGGATTGGTTCTTTAAGGGGATGTCATCACGTTGATTAATCATGATAGACACGGACTATCCAATCATGAAACCTAAAAATAAGGACAGTAGAGAACAAAAGAAAGGGCAGGGAGGAAGAAAATACAACCAAAATACGACACAGACGTAACACCCCCCGAAAAAAAATGTAAGGGGTAACACTGTCATTTTTTTTTTTCTGGTTAAAATTTTGAGTTTCAATATCTCAGCTCTGGAAGGGTCTACAGCCTCAATTTTTGCACCCAGGTCCATGTCTCGTGGCCCTCTATCAGAATCCAGAGTTTTGAGAAGATTGGAGAAACTTAATTTTTCACCCCCCGAAAAAAATGTAAGGGGTAACACTGTCATTTTTTTTTCTAGTCAAAATTTTGAGTTTCAATATCTCAGCTCTGGAAGGGTCTACAGCCTCAATTTTTGCACCCAGGTCCATGTCTCATGGCCCTCTATCAGAATCCAGAGTTTTGAGAAGATTGGAGAAACTTAATTTTTCACCCCCCCGAAAAAAAATGTAAGGGGTAACACAGTCATTTTTTTTCCTGGTCAAAATTTTGAGTTTCAATATCTCAGCTCTGGAAGGGTCTACAGCCTCAATTTTTGCACCTAGGTCAATGTCTCGTGGCCCTCTATCAGAATCCAGAGTTTTGAGAAGATTGGAGAAACTTAATTTTTCACCCCCCGAAAAAAATGTAAGGGGTAACGCTGTCATTTTTTTTTCTGGTCAAAATTTTGAGTTTCAATATCTCAGCTCTGGAAGGGTCTACAGCCTCAATTTTTGCACCCAGGTCCATGTCTCGTGGCCCTCTATCAGAATCCAGAGTTTTGAGAAGATTGGAGAAACTTAATTTTTCACCCCCCGAAAAAAATGTAAGGGGTAACACTGCTGGTCAAAATTTTGAGTTTCAATATCTCAGCTCTGGAAGGGTCTACAGCCTCAATTTTTGCACCCAGGTCCATGTCTCATGGCCCTCTATCAGAATCCAGAGTTTTGAGAAGATTGGAGAAACTTAATTTTTCACCCCCCGAAAAAAAATGTAAGGAGTAACACTGTCATTTTTTTTCTGGTAAAAATTTTGAGTTTCAATATCTCAGCTCTGGAAGGGTCTACAGCCTCAATTTTTGCACCCATGTCCATGTCTCGTGGCCCTCTATCAGAATCCAGAGTTTTGAGAAGATTGGAGAAACTTAATTTTTCACCCCCCGAAAAAAAATGTAAGGGGTAACACTGTCATTTTTTTTCCTGGTCAAAATTTTGAGTTTCAATATCTCAGCTCTGGAAGGGTCTACAGCCTCAATTTTTGCACCCAGGTCCATGTCTCATGGCCCTCTATCAGAATCCAGAGTTTTGAGAAGATTGAAGAAACTTAATTTTTCACCCTCCGAAAAAAAAAATGTAAGGGGTAACACTGTCATTTTTTTTTCTGGTCAAAATTTTGAGTTTCAATATCTCAGGTCTGGAAGGGTCTACAGCCTCAATTTTTGCACCCAGGTTCATGTCTCGTGGCCCTCTATCAGAATCCAGAGTTTTGAGAAGATTGGAGAAACTTAATTTTTCACCCCGCGAAAAAAAAATGTAAGGGGTAAAACTGTCATTTTTTTTTTTTTTGGCCGAAATTTTGACCCCCTCCGATCTTCTTGAAACTCTGGATTCTGGCAGAGGGCCACGAGACTTCGACCAGCGCGCAAAAATGGAGGCTCTAGACCCTTCCAGAGCCGAGATTTTGAAAGTCAAAATTTTGACCTGAAAAAAAAAACATAAGGGGTAACACTGTCGTGTTTTTTTTTTTTTTGGCCGAAATTTTGACCCCCTCCGATCTTCTTGAAACTCTGGATTCTGACAGAGGGCCACGAGACTTCGACCAGCGCGCAAAAATGGAGGCTCTAGACCCTTCCAGAGCCGAGATTTTGAAAGTCAAAATTTTGACCTGAAAAAAAAACATAAGCGGTAACACTGTCGGGTTTTTTTTTTGGCCGAAATTTTGACCCCCTCCGATCTTCTTGAAACTCTGTATTCGGGCAGAGGGCCACGAGACTTCGACCAGCGCGCAAAAATGGAGGCTCTAGACCCTTCCAGAGCCGAAATTTTGAAAGTCAAAATTTTGACCTGAAAAAAAAACATAAGGGGTAACACTGTCGTTTTTTTTTTTTTGGCCGAAATTTTGACCCCCTCCGATCTTCTTGAAACTCTGGATTCTGGCAGAGGGCCACGAAACTTCGACCAGCGCGCAAAAATGGAGGCTCTAGACCCTTCCAGAGCCGAGATATCGGATGTCAAAGTTTTGACCTGAAAAAAAAACATAAGGGGTAACACTGTCGTGTTTTTTTTTTTTTTGGCCGAAATTTTGACCCCCTCCGATCTTCTTGAAACTCTGGATTCTGACAGAGGGCCACGAGACTTCGACCAGCGCGCAAAAATGGAGGCTCTAGACCCTTCCAGAGCCGAGATATCGGATGTCAAAGTTTTGACCCGAAAAAAAAAACATAAGGGGTAACACTGTCATTTTTGGCCGAAATTTTGACCCCCTCCGATCTTCTTGAAACTCTGGATTCTGGCAGAGGGCCACGAAACTTCGACCAGCGCGCAAAAATGGAGGCTCTAGACCCTTCCAGAGCCGAGATTTTGAAAGTCAAAATTTTGACCTGAAAAAAAAAACATAAGGGGTAACACTGTCGTGTTTTTTTTTTTTGGCCGAAATTTTGACCCCCTCCGATCTTCTTGAAACTCTGGATTCTGACAGAGGGCCACAAGACTTCGACCGGCGCGCAAAAATGGAGGCTCTAGACCCTTCCAGAGCCGAGATTTTGAAAGTCAAAATTTTGACCTGAAAAAAAAACATAACGGTAACACTGTCGTTTTTTTTTTTTTGGCCGAAATTTTGACCCCCTCCGATCTTCTTGAAACTCTGGATTCGGGCTGAGGGCCACGAGACTTCGACCAGCGCGCAAAAATGGAGGCTATAGACCACTCCAGAGCCGAGATTTTGAAAGTCAAAATTTTGACCTGAAAAAAAAACATAAGGGGTAACACTGTCGTTTTGTTTTGTTTTTTTGGCCGAAATTTTGACCCCCTCCGATCTTCTTGAAACTCTGGATCCTGGCAGAGGGCCACGAGACTTCGACCAGCGCGCAAAAATGGAGGCTCTAGACCCTTCCAGAGCCGAGATTTTAAAAGTCAAAATTTTGACCTGAAAAAAAAAACATAAGCGGTAACAATGTCGTTTTTTGTTTTTTTTTTGGCCAAAATTTTGACCCCCTCCGATCTTCTTGAAACTCTGGATTCTGGCAGAGGGCCACGAGACTTCGACCAGCGCGCAAAAATGGAGGCTCTAGACCCTTCCAGAGCCGAGATTTTGAAAGTCAAAATTTTGACCTGAAAAAAAAAAACATAAGGGGTAACACTGTCGTTTTTTTTTTTTGGCCGAAATTTTGACCCCCTCCGATCTTCTTGAAACTCTGGATTCTGGCAGAGGGCCACGAGACTTCGACCAGCGCGCAAAAATGGAGGCTCTAGACCCTTCCAGAGCCGAGATTTTGAAAGTCAAAATTTAGACCTGAAAAAAAAAACATAAGGGGTAACACTGTCGTTTTTTTTTTTTTGGCCGAAATTTTCACCTCCTCCGATCTTCTTGAAACTCTGGATTCTGGCAGAGGGCCACGAGACTTCAACCAGCACGCAAAAATGGAGGCTCTAGACCCTTCCAGAGCCGAGATATAGAAAGTCAAAATTTTCACCTGAAAAAAAAACATAAGGGGTAACACTGTCGTTTTTTTTTTTTGGCCAAAATTTTGACCCCCTCCGATCTTCTTGAAACTCTGGATTCTGGCAGAGGGCCACGAGACTTTGACCAGCGCACAAAAATGGAGGCTCTAGACCCTTCCAGAGCCGAGATTTTGAAAGTCAAAATTTTGACCTAAAAAAAAAACATAAGGGGTAACACTGTCGTTTTTTTTTTGGCCGAAATTTTGACCCCCTCCAATCTTCTTGAAACTCTGGATTCTGGCAGAGGGCCACGAGACTTCGACCAGCGCGCAAAAATGGAGGCTCTAGACCCTTCCAGAGCCGAGATTTTGAAAGTCAAAATTTTGACCTAAAAAAAACATAAGGGGTAACACTGTCGTTTTTTTTTTTTTTTGGCCGAAATTTTGACCCCCTCCGATCTTCTTGAAACTCTGGATTCTGGCAGAGGGCCACGAGACTTCGACCAGCGCGCAAAAATGGAGGCTCTAGACCCTTCCAGAGCCGAGATTTTGAAAGTCAAAATTTCGACCTGAAAAAAAAAACATAAGGGGTAACACTGTTGTTTTGGGGGGTTTTTTGGCCGAAATTTTGACCCCCTCCGATCTTCTTGAAACTCTGGATTCTGGCAGAGGGCCATGAGACTTCAACCAGGGCGCAAAAATGGAGGCTCTAGACCCTTCCAGAGCCGAGATTTTGAAAGTCAAAATTTCGACCTGAAAAAAAAAACATAAGGGGTAACACTGTCGTTTTTTTTTTGGCCGAAATTTTGACCCCCTCCGATCTTCTTGAAACTCTGGATTCTGACAGAGGGCCAAGAGACTTCGACCAGCGCGCAAAAATGGAGGCTCTAGACCCTTCCAGAGCGGAGATTTTGAAAGTCAAAATTTCGACCTGAAAAAAAAAACATAAGGGGTAACACTGTCGTTTTTTTTTTTGGCCGAAATTTTGACCCCCTCCGATCTTCTTGAAACTCTGGATTCTGGCAGAGGGCCACGAGACTTCGACCAGCGCGCAAAAATGGAGGTTCTAGACCCTTCCAGACCCGAGATATTGAAAGTCAAAATTTCGACCTGAAAAAAAAACATAAGGGGTAACACTGTCGTTTTTTTTTTTTTTGGCCGAAATTTTGACCCCCTCCGATCTTCTTGAAACTCTGAATTCTGACAGAGGGCCACAAGACTTCGACCAGCGCGCAAAAATGGAGGCTCTAGACCCTTCCAGAGCCGAGATATAGAAAGTCAAAATTTTGAACTGAAAAAAAAAAACATAAGGGGTAACACTGTCGTTTTTTTTTTTTGGCCGAAATTTTGACCCCCTCCGATCTTCTTGAAACTCTGGATTCTGACAGAGGGCCACGAGACTTCAACCAGCGCGCAAAAATGGAGGCTCTAGACCCTTCCAGAGCCAAGATATAGAAAGTCAAAATTTTGACCTGAAAAAAAACATAAGGGGTAACACTGTCGTTTTTTTGGGGGGGGGGTTTTTGGCCGAAATTTTGACCCTCTCCGATCTTCTTGAAACTCTGGATTCTGGCAGAGGGCCACGAGACTTCGACTAGCGCGTAAAAATGGAGGCTCTAGACCCTTCCAGAGCCGAGATGTTGAAAGTCAAAATTTCGACCTGAAAAAAAAACATAAGGGGTAACACTGTCGTTTTTTTTTTTTTTTTTTTTGGCCGAAATTTTGACCGCCTCCGATCTTCTTGAAACTCTGGATTCTGGCAGAGGTCCACGAGACTTCGACCAGCGCGCAAAAATGGAGGCTCTAGACCCTTCCAGAGCCGAGATTTTGAAAGTCAAAATTTTGACCTGAAAAAAACATAAGGGGTAACACTGTCGTTTTTTTTTTTTTGGCCGAAATTTTGACCCCCTCCGATCTTCTTGAAACTCTGGATTCTGGCAGAGGGCCACGAGACTTCGACCAGCGCGCAAAAATGGAGGCTCTAGATCCTTCCAGAGCCGAGATATAGAAAGTCAAAATTTTGACCTGAAAAAAAAAAACATAATTGGTAACACTGTCGTTTTTTGTTTTTTTTTGGCCGAAATTTTGACCCCCTCCGATCTTCTTGAAACTCTGGATTCTGACAGAGGGCCACGAGACTTCGACCAGCGTGCAAAAATGGAGGCTCTAGACCCTTCCAGATCCGAGATTTTGAAAGTCAAAATTTCGACCTGAAAAAAAACATAAGGGGTAACAATGTCGTTTTTTTTTTTTTTTTTTTTGGCCGAAATTTTGACCCCCTTCGATCTTCTTGAAACTCTGGATTCTGACAGAGGGCCACGAAACTTCGACCAGCGCGCAAAAATGGAGGCTCTAGACCCTTCCAGAGATATCGAAAGTCAAAATTCCGACCCGAAAAAAAAACATAAGGGGTAACACTGTCATTTTTTTTTTGGGCCAAAATTTTGAGCCCCTCCGATCTTCTTGAAACTCTGGATTCTGACAGAGGGCCACGAGACTTCGACCAGCGCGCAAAAATGAAGGCTCTAGTCAAAATTTTGACTCGAAAAAAAACATAAGGGGTAACACTGTCGTTTTTTTTTTTTTTTGGCCGGAATTTTGACCCCCTCCGATCTTCTTGAAACTCTGGATTCTGACAGAGGGCCACGAAACTTCGACCAGCGCACAAAAATGGAGGCTCTAGACCCTTCCAGAGCCGAGATATCGAAACTGAAAATTTCGACCCGAAAAAAAAAACATAAGGGGTAACACTGTTTTTTTTTTTTTTTTTTTTTTTGGCCGAAATTTTGACCCCCTCCGATCTTCTTGAAACTCTGGATTCTGACAGAGGGCCACGAGTACATTTTAGGACATCCTCAGACCTCAGACATATGAAGACAAGGCATCATGCCTCAGACTAAAAGGCTTCAGTTATTGGACAAAACGGCATCGCGCCTCAGACTGAAAAGCTTCAGGTCTCAGGAAAAACAATGTCAGGTGTCAGGTCTCGTACAATTAGGCATCAGACAAAACAGCCTCAGACAAAAAGGCATCAGGCAAAACAGCCTCAGACTAAAAGGCATCAGACAAAACAGCCTCAGACAAAAAGGCATCAGGCAAAACAGCCTCGGACTAAAAGGCATCAGACTTAAAGGCATCAGGCGAAACAGACTCAGATGGAGTTTGGAGGTTCGCATTGCCCCGCCCCTTGTGACGTCACGTGTACACGCGGTTCATAGCTCGAAAGAACCAAAGAACGCTTTACTACACAATAGTTTGAACAAATATGTCATCTAACATTTTAAACGTGCAAATTAAACTCGCAAAATGCATGTTCTCTTCTGCATACAACGTAATAAGTGTAACATTTAATTAGAGCATATATTTATATCACTAAGATTTTTTCTAATGTTGTAAAGTGTAATTTATTCCTGATTAAAGCTAAATTTTCAGCATCATTACTCCAGTGTCACATGATGATCCTTCAGAAATACTCTAATATGATGATTTAATGCTCAAGAAACATTCATTATTATTATCAATGTTGAAAACAGTTTACAGTGTATAATTTTTTTCCAAAATCTTCGATGAATAGAAAGTTAAAAAGAACAGCATTTATTTAAAATAAATTATTTTCTAACATTATAAATGTCTTTACTGTAACTTTTGATCAGTTTAACTCATCCTTGATGAATAAATGTTCCGATTTATTTTATTTATTTCCCCCCAAATATAAAATAAAAATTCTTACTGACCCCAAACTTTTGAACGGTAGTGTTTAATGTTACAAAAGCTTTAGATTTCAGATAAATGATGTACTTTTGAAAGATTCTTTTGTTCTTTTGCTGTTCTCTCTTCAAAGAATTTTGAAAAAAAAAAAAATGTACACAACGGTTTTCAACACTGATAATCATAATGAATGTTTCTTGAGCATCAGATCATCATATTAGAGTGATTTCTGAAGGATCATGTGACACTGAAGCCTAGATTAATGATGCTGAACATTCAGCTTTAATCACAGGCATAAATTACACTTTACTGTATATTCACATACTGCCCTACAAAGGCAAAGCGCAGTAACTACACATTTGGTCAAAAATGAGTACTTGTAATGGGCTTTATGACATGTGTTCTGTCTTGTGAAAAAATTATGTCCCATTTCGGAGATGCATTACCACTAATCTACCCATAACATGTTTGACTGGCTGGTATAAAAAACTTCAAAGACCCTTTTCCCCGTTTCTTTGTTTGCGTATAGGCCTAGTTACTGCACTTAGCCTTTGTAGGGCAGAATAGAAAACAGATGATTTACATAATTGGCATAATATTTCACAATATTACTGTTTTTTATCAAATAAATGCAGCCTTTGTGAGCAGAAGATACTTTTAAAAACATTTTGAAAATCTTAGTGTTAGGCTATAGGCCTATCATTCATAAATGTTTTAATTAAATGTTACACTTATTTCATTGTATGCAGAAGAGAACATGCATTTCGCGAGTTTTATTTACACGTTTAAAATGTTAGATGACACAATATGTTCAAACTATTGTAAAGTAAAGCGTTCTTTGGTTCTTTCGAGCTATGAACCGCGTGTACACGTGACGTCACAAGGGGCGGGGCAATGCGAACCTCCAAACTCCATCTGAGTCCGTTTCGCCTGATGCCTTTTAGTCTGAGGCTGTTTTGCCTGATGCCTTTTTGTCTGAGGCTGTTTTGTCTGATGCCTTTTAGTCTGAGGCTGTTTTGCCTGATGCCTTTTTGTCTGAGGCTGTTTTGTCTGATGCCTTTTAGTCTGAGGCTGTTTTGTCTGATGCCTAATTGTACGAGACCTGACACCTGACATTGTTTTTCCTGAGACCTGAAGCTTTTCAGTCTGAGGCGCGATGCCGTTTTGTCCAATAACTGAAGCCTTTTAGTCTGAGGCATGATGCCTTGTCTTCATATGCCTGAGGTCTGAGGATGTCCTAAAATGTACACCGTACACGAGACTTCGACCAGCGCGCAAAAAATGGAGGCTCTAGACCATTCCAGAGCCGAGATATCGAAAGTCAAAATTTCGACCCGAAAAAAAAAAACGTAAGGGGTAACACTGATCACAGAATGATATGAATATGAGAAGCTCAAATTGATCTCAAGAGATGAGATTGAACAACAGATGATCAACACATTTTTCCTATGGGTAGCGTCTAATTCGAAAAAAAATAATAAACAATAAATAAAAACAACACCAAAAAAAAAAAAAAAACACTTTAATTTTTAAACTTTATTTTTACAAAGATAACATTTCACCACTTAGATGTCTTCTTAACTCCAAGATCCTGAAACCATCAGAACTTGTCCCTCCACATGAACAGCCATAGCGGGAGAAAATTGCAGACACCTGAAAAATAGCCACATGTCGAACGGCACACTAGCAGCAACTACATTCTCGGGAAGAATGCTGTAGACCAAAATCTGCACTGCTGGAGTCATAGATACTCACCAACAACTGGCACATGACAGAGCCATAGCTGGAGAAAACTTTAGAGACAACTGAAAAATAGAAGAATAGCCACATGTTAATTCTCACTGGGAAGAATGCTGTAGACCAGAATCTGCACTGCTGAAGTCACAGACACTCACCAACAACTGGAACGTCACAGAGCCACAGCTGGAGAAAACTGCAGAGATACCTGAAAAATAGCCACATGTCAATTCTCACTGGGAAGAATCCTGTAGACTAGAATCTCAAGTCACATACTGTAGATCTGTTAGGAATGATCAAGGTTAGGAAAGGGAACCAATTTGAAAGCTTCAGCGATAAGCTATGACATTTTGCTTACCTTTCCATTAAGCACAGATTCAGGTTTAAAATCAAGTCTTTGGGTCAATTAAGTCACCATTACATCTGTGAGAGAAAATCCAAAACAGTGGAGAATATCAACTTTGTGGCTTAAAGTGGATGTCTTGTAAAGATCATAAAGAGTATATGGAGCGCACCTGTTCCCTCCTCAGTGAAACTCGCATTTACAAGAAATACGTCTCGCATTTGGTGTTGAAAATCACTGACGCATCAACACTAAGAAAGGCACAGCCCGTGGCATTAACCTGGTAGGAGAACATTGATTAAGACAATTAAGTCAAGCACAGGCATAAGGAACACCCTCAGCAGGAGTCACACACCTTTGCAGTTTTAGTCAGGTACCGTCTGGTCAAATTATGGATCACAGCACACTTTCACTAAAGCTTGACCAGGTAACAGGTCGGTCATGTGTATATCTGTGGAACTGACAAACCACAAGACAAGAAAATAAAGAGTCACTCAACTTTCAGTCACGTCAAACCTTTCACCTCAAAAACTTGGAAGACTTCTCAGTCAGTAATAAAACTGAACTCCAGCCCTCACGACCCACTGCTCTGCATATTGTGCATGTCTCCCTTATTTAACACACTTGATTCAGATCCTCAGCTCGAGCTGAGGATCTTAATCAGGCGTGTTAAATAAGGGAGACATGCACAATATGCAGAGCAGTGAGTCGTGAGGACTGGAATTGAGAACCCCTGCTTTAGTGTGTACAAACCAATCTGAGCCTCTGGATTTAACTCGTGAGAAAGCTGCATCAGCCCCGATCCGGTTATCATCTTGGTCCTATTAAAACAAATTAGAGAGAAAAGTGCAAAAAGCTGCATTGGCTCCATTCAAAGTCTTACACCGAAGCAAACTCTCCTCCACCACGACCAGATCGCACTGCAAGAAAGAAAGGAACAATAAACATTTAAAAGCAGTCATTCAAGTTGAAATTTCTGCATCTTAGAAGAAATGGTGAAACACCTGGTCTTACCATTTGATCAAAAGCCACAAATTTGGGATCCATGGAGCCAACTCTGAAACGACCTCCAAAGACACAAACAAACTCGCATATATTGCATTTGAAGATGATAGCTTCAACCAAGGGTCATTCACAGCTCACCTGTTTGTCCTGGATTGAAAATAGGTTTATCTGTTTGGATCAAGGTAACGTCTGAACATGAATTTGCGCTCTGAAGACCCTGAACTTCAACCTTCAGCTTCTGCACCGAATCTCCATCCACCCAAGGAGCCTGTAGAGAACTTCAGTTAACATACAAGAAACCAAGACAAAAAGAGCCACATGCATCAAATGACTATGACCGTTACCTTCAAAGCACACCAACAGCAGGAGCAGACTGCAGAGAGCAGTGACTGAACAGAGCTAAAACTTGGCTTTTTAAAGAGCCCAGTCAGCTGGAGCCACTGACGTATTTTGTTATTTTCTTTATTGTGCATTATTGGTTATTATTATCAATAACTTTTATTATTATAGTTATTATTATTTGAACTATACAAATATGCAGTGAGTAAATTGAATATTTCAGAAAACCATTCAACATGCAAGTGTGTGTGTGTGTGTGTGTGTGTGTGTGTGTGTGCGTGTGTGTGTGTGTGTGTGCGTGTTTGTTTGAAAGTATGTGTTGTGAATTCTCTCCCTTTAAATATTGAGTTGGTTACGTGGGTGACGTTTTAAGTTGCGTTGTACGCAAATACCGTAGTGCAGCGTTCTCAGAACGTACGGACTAAGTGTAATAGGCTCTATGCACAGCTCCACTACTTCCTGAACTTCAGCCAGCTTCTTGTTTCCTGTCTGGCATTATTGGACACATTGATTAATTCAGGTGTGTTTGATTATTGTTGCCGTGACTACTGAGGTCAAGCACACCTGAATTAATCAAATTGTCCAATAATGATAGACAGGAAACAAGGAGCTGGCTGAAGTTCAGGAAGTAGTGCAGTTGTGCATAGAGCCTATTGCCTATTCACAAACAAAGCCACACCTGTTGATCATCTTGTGCACGCGTTGTGCAGTGTATATGTGCAAGAGAAATGACAAAGTAAGTTTCCTTCTTTTTTATATTGTTAATATTGCAGTTTAAATACAATCTTACGATCTGTGCCGAGTTAGATAATGTTTGTTATGTTTAGCGATCTTTCTAACGGTAATTTGATCCTGCTTAACGAGCAGATTATCCCGCTAGCATCGCGGCTCATTATGTTTGTTTATTAGCCTACATTGAAGTGAATTTCTCTGTGGATATCTTTCACTGATTGTCATTTAGTACTTCCAGTGATAATGAAGACCGTCCAATTTCTATAATTTACATTTGGTGTTTTGTCAATTTAATTGCATTATGCAGTTTATTATTGACTCATAGCCTAAATTGACTTAAAGGAGACATATCATGCAAAATCCACTTTTTTAGCCCTTAAATGCATTTTGTTGTATATTTGGAGTGTTTATAAGTACAGAAAAGATGAAATTATTCTCTTCAGGTGCTTCGTTTATATCTTTATATTCTGTTTTGGTCATATTTTTCAACCTGTTCGGATTTTCCTGTTGTCTATTACGTTTTTTGAACAATTACGTCACAGTATTTGCTGCGGAACTGACAAATAAGGACATTGACTACCGGTCCAACACTTCGAGCAATCCGCCATTATTATTTCTCGCTCCGATTTTGTAGTCCAAGCTCAATGATGCAGAAGTTACGGGAGGGCTAGTCAAAATGTTCGGTTGTTGGATGTAGTGACCTGAAGCACTTCAAGGATCCCCAATCCAACAACCTTCGCCAGTATAAAGAATGGTTTGCCGATCGACTTCGTCTGAATGAGGGGTAAATTCCTTCTATCATTTAGCTGCTGTGTTTTCTGACGCTTTCTAAACGCAAGTTATCATATTATTATCATACAGATTTTTAGTGGTAAGATCAGACCGCAGTCATTTATCTTGTCAGAGTGCTTGTTTTAACAAGAGAAATAGTCGACTTTCACTAATAACACAACATAGTTAACTTTACATACCACTGCATCCATATGAAGACGTTGTTCTGCAGGTTTGTCGTCGTCTTTTTCAAATCGCTCGCTCTGGCTCGAGTATGTAACGCTTGATGGACAAGTCTTTTGTTGACATTTTGTTAACGTGTGAATAAAAATGTTCTTTGAAACTATAGTAATCGTATATCTCTTATCAAACTACAATAATGGCTGAACGCGGGGAGTTGAACCGACCGTGAACTCAGCGACCTGGAGAGCGGGCGGGGAAAGACGCAACTCCTTTTTATTTAAAGGGGGCGCTTTGAAACGGGTTGCTCACAGAAGCACATCAGAAAAGGGGTAGAAAAGGGGCCTGTTGAGCTATAATAATGAGGAATTCAGACCCAAGCATTGCAGTTATGCTTTATATAGACCACAAATGTATGATTTATAAGTAAAAATGAATGATTTAAAAGCATGATATGTACACTTTAAGAAATTACAAACTCAAATATAAACATCTCTGTAGAGTGCACGGATACATGAAATATATCAATCAAGAAATATAGGCCTATGAGTCATAGGCCTATATTTCTTGATTGATATATTTCATGTATCCATGCACTCTACAGAGATGTTTATATTTGAGTTTGTAATGTCTTAAGTTGTTGAATAATTTAGTGAGTGAATGTTTATTTCTGTTATGTTATTTATTTCAGAAACTACCATGTGCATGGTCACTCTTGTGCCTTAAACACTTAAACTCTCTCTGATGACTTCGACTCCTTGACCAGAGTTCTGCAGCGGTCAATAACATAGTCCACCAGGGGCCTGTTTCAGAAAGGAGTTTAAGTGAAAACTCTGAGTTTGTTTCATTGTCCAAACCCTGTATATTGTTTGTCCATGGCTTAATTGACTAAATCTGTTTTGCAGCAATTTGCCAAAAAATAAAAGGATTAAAACGTTTGCTAAACTTTTATTTGATTACCACCGTTTTTGATTAATATATTTCTATTAAATCATTAAAAAATTGGAATAAAAAACATTTAATAGAACTCAATTATTTTTCAAACATAATTTAATAAGTTATTAATGATAAAAAAATAAGATCTTATTCATAATCAATTATTGAAGTTAGTTGATTACATATGTTTTATTTAACAAGTGTTTAATTTATTTAACTGTCATTTTAACTGATGATAATAATAACTGTAATTTAAGAATGCAGTTTATATATTTAATAATTGTTTAATACCATAAACTGTGATATTTTCGGAGACGGTTCTCTACTGAGAAACTCTCCCCACCCCTGCTGTTAAACAAGTTACTCAGCAAATTTTACCCATATTTTAAATTAACTACTTCTTACTTGAGTAGATTTTTAGACGGGTATTTTTTCTTAAGTAAAAATTTATCAAAGTAATAGTAGCATACATTAGGTTGAATAACATTCTTCCAGTTTCACCTCTGATATTATAACAGTAAGTTACTCTAAAATAGTTATGAATTATTAACTACAAATGACATCTTCAACGGTGTAGTTAGATTAATGTAATAATTACTATCTCTAGAAAGTATTGGTCTACATATTACTAAATCATATATCAACCTCAACCACTTGATTAATACAAGGAGGAGAGACAAGAAACTGCACTTTTAATGCTTTCAAATTAACAATATACAATCGCATGAATTATTCTTGAATTGATTAAAGTGTGTAGAGGGAGAAGGTTACATAAAACACCTTTTAAAAATGTATGTTAAATCCACTATTGTTTTATACTGAATTGGTCTATAGTCTATGCAGTAGGCCTATTTATTGTAATTGCATCATATTTTATTTTAAATTACAGAAGAATTAAGAGTAATCCCATTAATTAAATTACAATATTTAGACTACTTAGTAATTAATTACACCCAAAACCTCTTTTTGTCTGGCGCTGTTGCCATGGTGACTCGTAATATTTGCGCTCCATTGATAATGGCTTTTTATAGTTGTTGTGCACGCGCTTAACTCAGAGTCAGTCAACTCAGAGTTGATTGAACTAACTCATTTCAGCTGTTCTGTAACCGAAAACTCAGAGTTTCCCATCTCAGAGTAAGTCAACTCAGGCTGCGTTCCAAACCGCATACTCAGTGAGTAGGTACTTAATTTCAATAAGTACTTACTCAACGAGCGCTAAAAAAGTAGGTACTTTATAGCCAAATCTAGTTGAGTATGAATGCGAACCGGACATCTGCTTTGTTATTCTCACCTACTCTTTTATGAATATTGAGGATTCGAACGTACTTTTTTGCTCGCCTACTCTTTTCCCCCACTATATAGTAGGGAAGTATGCGGTTTGTAACGCAGGGTCAGAGTTCAAGCTTTAACTCAGAGTTGGTTGAACCTCCTTATTGAAACCGGCCCCAGTTTCCAGTGGGGCAATCCCCAATAGTATGTATGTATGTGTGTGTGTGTGCGAGTGTGTACGTGTGCTTATGTGTGAGAAAGTGTGTTGGTGTTTGTGAGAGAGAGAGAGAGAGTGTGATTAAAAAGGAAGTCTGAGATTTTTTGTGATTATTTTCACGGTGTAGTGTGGAATGAAGACGGGCTGAGGCTGACGCAAAGCTCCAATACAAAACATTTACTCAAAAACTCCAAACAGGTACAAGGAAGACTGGCAGTAGATTACACACACTTTGTCCCCTTGGAATTATAAAGTTCTATCTGCGTTCTGAGCAGTTTTAAGATATTAAGTTTTTGCATTACATATAGGAAAATTTATATGGGGAACAAGTTTCATTCAAACATGAAAATAACAGGGACCCTAAATGTATTCTATACATACAATATCAAAATCCTCTCAAATTTGTAAATGGGGATTTTTGGAATGGGTCAAATGCAGATAGAACCTTCTAATTCTAAAAAACACTTTTCGCTTAGAATTATAAGGTTCTACCTGCCAAAACATTATTTGAACATTTAAATAAAAAAAATAATGTTGTAACAATGTCTCAACATGTGTTAGAAAGTAAAATTTTATCCTTTCTATGACATTTATTTAATATTTTTTGGCACTTCCATGTATTTAGGACATTTCAAATTTAGCTAGGTAGGTCTAAATATTTTCCCCAGTGCATAATCTTCATTTTTGATATCAGTTTGGTGGGTAATAAAACACATTGCAGAAATTATAATTTTAATCCTTAGGAATCTTAAAATCTTTAAATCTTAATCTTTAAAAGGAGCCACTGTAATACATCCGAGCAGGACTTTATTCCAGCTAAAGTGGGCCAGGTAAAATGGCTTTCTCTCTAGACCTCAATATGGCTGAAATAACATGCAAACGTTTATTGTTGTAATTAAGACCCCATTAATTAAATTGTTAAATATTTGATCTATAAGCCTTAATATGGTAAAAATTAAGACATTTTAAGACTTTAAAAACTGCAAGAAAATCAACATGCATCAGCAAATTAATTCATAAAGTTTAATAATCATTGAAAAATTATTCACTGACTATATAATTGTCACAGTCTTTGTCTGCACCATTCTGTCTTCGTCATCTTCACTACACTTCCCAGCATCCTCTGTGATAGTCTCCACACCTGAACTCACTCCCTCAATCATCCACCTGTTCATCGTCCTGTTCATCTGTGTCACCTGTCGTCACCTTGTTAGTGTTCATTTGTATCTGTATTTAGTTCTCTCTCTTTCAGTCTGAGCTTGTCGGTTCTTGATTGTGTTTCATGGATAGTGTGAGTAATCTTCTGCCAGTCTTCCTTGTGCCTGTTTGGAGTTTTTGAGTAAATGTTTTGTATTGAAGCTTCAGCCTGTCTTCATTCCACACTACACCGTGACAGAGGAACTGACCAAACATGGATTTCCCTGCAGTAAGTCTAATGTGTCTTGAGCAGGGAAACAGCTCTCTTGAGGAACACCTGGAGGTTTTCCTGGATTTTGTACCTCAAACCAGTTTCCCAGATGACTGCCTCTGCACGTTTCTACGTGTGGGACTGAACAACACCACTCTAATGCAGTTGTCTTCACCTGAGGGGTCTTCACCATCCTGGCAACGTCCTGCTCCGCCCTGGTCCTGCTCCTGCTCCGTCCTGCTCCTGCTCTGCCCTGGTCCTGCTCCGTCCTGCTCCGCTTTCAGCCTGCTCCTTCCTGGTCCTGCTCCTTCCTGGTCCTGCTCCTTCCTGGTCCTGCTCCTTCCTGGTCCTGCTCCGCCCTGCTCCTTCCTGGTCCTGCTCCGCCCTGGTCCTGCTCCGCTCTCAGCCTGCTCCGCCCTGCTCCTGCTCCGCCCTGGTCCTACTCCTGCTCCGCCCTGGTCCTGCTCTGTCCTGGTCCTGCTCCGCTTTCAGCCTGCTCCGCCCTGCTCCTGCTCCGCCCTGGTCCTGCTCCTTCCTGGTCCTGCTCTGCCCTGGTCCTGCTCCGCTCTCAGCCTGCTCCGTCCTGCTCCTGCTCCACCCTGGTCCTGCTCCGCTTTCAGCCTGCTCCGCTCTGGTCCTGCTCCGCCCTGGTCCTGCTCCGTCCTGGTCCTGCTCCGCTTTCAGCCTGCTCCGCCCTGGTCCTGCTCCGCTCTCAGCCTGCTCCGTCCTGGTCCTGCTCTGTCCTGGTCCTGCTCCGCCCTCAGCCTGCTCCGCCATGTCCACGTCCTGCTCTGCACTGGTCACACCCTCAGCCCGCTCTGCCCTGGAGGCTTCCTGCTCTAATTCAGCCATGCCCTCGTCATCCTCCAGGACGCCCTCTCCCACCCCATTGATGTTCTACGGCGCGAGGTCACGCCTTTGTAAAGGGGGGCGTTCTATCACAGTCTTCGTTTGCACCATTCTGTCTTCAACTTCACTACACTTCCCAGCATCCTCTTGTCTCCACACCTGAACTCACTCCCTCAATCATCCACCTGTTCATTGTCCTGATCATCTGTGTCACCTTGTTAGTGTTCATTTTGTATCTGTATTTAGTTCTCTCTGTTTCAGTGTGTGCTGGTCGGTTTTTGATCATGTTTCATGGACAGTGTGTGTAATCGTCTGCCAGTCTTCCTTGTACCTGTTTGGAGTTTTTGAGTAAATGTTTTGTATTAGAGCCTCAGCCTGTCTTCATTCCACACTACACCATGACAATAATCACAAAAAATGTCAGACTCCCTTTTTAATTACACTCACTCTCTCACACTCTGTCTCTCACTCTCTCTCTTACACACCAACACACTATCTCAAACATACACGGACACACACACACAAATACTTTCAAACACACACACACTTGCATGTTGAATCGTTTTCTAAAATATTCAATTTACTCACTGCATATTTGTATAATTCAGATAATAATAACTAAAACATTATAAAGAAAATGTATAAATTTAAAGATAAGCCACTTCATAAACCTACACAATTTAGTGAATTTTTAATTTATTGTAAATGTATAGCGTAATGCTTTTATGGGGTTTCTTCTTGTCTTCAAGGAAAAAGCCGGCAACCCGACATATAAAAGTTGATTCTGATTGGTCCTCTTCTGTGCGTTCGAAGTGTTGATTGGTTTATGCAGATAGAACCTTATAGAGCCAAGTTAGAGTTCGACTTTGTAGATAGAACCTTTTTGTTTTTTCAATAAAAAGTCCCACAATGTACACAACTTAAAACACATCAAACAAGTCACAGAATAAGAAAAGGTGAATAACTCAATTTTGACAAAAATGTCAGATAGAACTTTATAATTCTAAGGGGACAACTATCCATGAAACATAAATCAAGAACCGACAAGCTCATACTGAAACAGAGAACTACGTAAATACAGATACAAAATGAACACTAACAAGGTGACACAGATGATCAGGACGATGAACAGGTGGATGATTGAGGGAGTGAGTTCAGGTGTGGAGATGAGGATGCTGGGAAGTGTAGTGAAGATGACGAAGACAGAATGGTGTTGACGAAGACTGTGATAGAACGCCCCCCTTTACAAAGGCATGACCTCGTGCCGTAAAACATCAATGGGGTGGGGGGGGGGCGCCCTGGAGGATGACGAGGGCATGGCTGAATTAGAGCAGGAAGCCTCCAGGGCAGAGCGGGCTGAGGGTGTGACAAGAGCGGAGCAGGAAAAGACCCCTCAGGCGGTGAAGACCCTTCAGGCGGTGAAGACAGGCGGTGAAGACCCCTCAGGCGGTGTAGACCCCTCAGGCGGTGTAGACCCCTCAGGCGGTGAAGACCCCTCAGGTGGTGAAGACCCCTCAGGCGGAGCGTCTCGGGCTGGATGGTCTCGGGCGTTGGAGTGGGGCTGGTGACATCAACAGTGAAGGACGATCATCAGGTACAAAATCCAGGAAAACCTCCAGGTGTTCCTCAGTTTCCCTGCTCAAGACACATTAGACTTACTGCAGGGAAATCCATGTTTGGTCAGTTCTTCTGTCACGGTGTAGTGTGGAATGAAGACAGGCTGAGGCTTCAATACAAAACATTTACTCAAAAACTCCAAACAGGCACAAGGAAGACTGGCAGAAGATTACTCACACTATCCATGAAACACAATCAAGAACCGACAAGCTCAGACTGAAAGAGAGAGAACTAAATACAGATACAAATGAACACTAACAAGGTGACGACAGGTGACACAGATGAACAGGACGATGAACAGGTGGATGATTGAGGGAGTGAGTTCAGGTGTGGAGACTATCACAGAGGATGCTGGGAAGTGTAGTGAAGATGACGAAGACAGAATGGTGCAGACAAAGACTGTGACAATTATATAGTCAGTGAATAATTTTTCAATGATTATTAAACTTTGTGAATTAATTTGCTGATGCATGTTGATTTTCTTGCAGTTTTTAAAGTCTTAAAATGTCTTAATTTTTACTATATTAAGGCTTATAGGTCAAATATTTAACAATTTATTTAATGGGGTCTTAATTACAACAATAAACGTTTGCATGTTATTTCAGCCATATTGAGGTCTAGAGAGAAAGCCATTTTACCTGGCCCACTTTAGCTGGAATAAAGTCCTGCTCGGATGTATTACAGTGGCTGCTTTCTGTCTAAGCAAAAGAAAGATTAAAATTATAATTTCTGCAATGTGTTTTATTACCCACCAAATTGATATCAAAAATGAAGATTATGCACTGGGGAAAATATTTAGACCTACCTAGCTTAATTTGAAATGTCCTAAATACATGGAAGTGCTAAAAAATATTAAATAAATGTCATAGAAAGGATAAAATTTTACTTTCTAACACATGTTGAGACATTGTTACAACATTATTTTTTTTATTTAAATGTTCAAATAAAGTTTTGGCAGGTAGAACCTTATAATTCTAAGCGAAAAGTGTTTTTTAGAATTAGAAGGTTCTATCTGCATTTGACCCATTCCAAAAATCCACATTTACAAATTTGAGAGGATTTTGATATTGTATGTTTAGAATACATTTAGGGTCCCTGTTATTTTAATGTTTGAATGAAACTTGTTCCCCATATAAATTTTCCTATATGTAATGCAAAAACTTTGAAGCTCAATATCTCAAAATTGCTCAGAACGCAGATAGAACCTTATAATTCCAAGGGGACGATATGTTATCTTTTCTACTGCAATGCATGAAAATAATTCTTTTAACCATCGAGTTATAGTAGGTCGTTCTATATTTTTCCAATAAATGGCGATAAGACGTTTGCCATGTAGAATACACATGTCAATAAATACTTGAGTGTCCTTATTGATTTTTACCAATAATGAAAATCCCAGGCACCAGTGGCAATCTTACTGAGACTATATGCCAAATCATATTATTAATTTCTCTCCAGAATAATTTGATTTGATTTGATTAACTTTATTGTACGTTTCCCTGCTGACATTTTCAACGTTCATAAAAGTCGCACACATCTAAAAACATCTCAAAAGAACACATATAAAAGAAAAGAAACACATCTAAAAAATGTACATGTACAATTCCAATCACAATCCACATGCACAATTTGACATTTACTTGGATTCTTACAAAATACGTGGCTTTACCCCGTTTGTTCAAACACTCTGGATTATACCCAGGTCCTGCTGCTGAAATAACATCACATATTATAACAATTTGACTCCCTTTTCCACCTCAACGCTACCATCCTGTGCTAGGCCCATGGCCAGGCTAGTTAAGAGGATAATATTTAGTAACATATTGCCACACAGTGCAACTTCGCCAGGCGAGAAAATGTTCTTGTGAAAAAGATATACATCCTGTTTCGCTATGTATAGTTGGTCTTATAGGGCAGGTCTAATCGATATTATTAGACAAGTAACTGCAATGGCCTCTCCGTCAAACACCACAGAGTTCTTGACTCAGTACATACTACTCCTAAAATTGCAGAATCGTCCTGGGGTGTGTTTCCCGAAAGCATCATTAGCCAACTATGGTCGCAAGTTACGTCGTTCAAATTGCGTTCAATGGAACTTGTGACCATAGATGGCTAACAATGCTTTCGGGAAACGCACCCCTGTACGATAGATTCGTCCTCTCTCCAATGACGATGGTTTTCTAGTGAGTAACAAGCAACTTTGCTTCAGTCTGACACCTGTTTGGTACTCGTAAGCTGTGAATGGGATTCATCTTCCATTGCAGCTACCGCATGAGCTGGCACTTTTCGACTTTCACCGCAGTGTGATTTGTCAGCAAAACCTGAAATGGCCCCTGCCACCTCTTTGCTTTCCAATGTTTCCTCCTCAGATCCTTTATCAGCACCAAATCTCCTGGCCTGATGCTGTGCAGGGCCGTCTCAGCTGGCACTGGCACTGGAACTGCTGCTTTGACCTGTTTTGAGATATCAGAGAACACCTTATCGAGTTCAACACAATATTTCAACATGGCATGTTCATAAAGAGTGGTGTCAGGCAGTGGTCTAGGATTATGTGGTTCCAAGCCCATGTGAGGTAGACAACCAAACAGAATCTCAAATGGAGAGAGGTGTGCGGATCCCCTCTTTCTCATTCTCATGAAAGTCAATGCAATGGGCAAGGCCTTTGGCCATGGAAGCCCTTTTTAATCACACCTGTCGGGTTTTTTTTTTTTTTTTGGTGCAAAAAAATTACTTTCTCCAATCTTCTCAAAACTCTGAATTCCGATAGAGGGCCATGAGACTTAGACCTGAGTGCAAAAATGGAGTCTCTAGACCCTTCCAGAGCTGAGATATTGAGATCCCACGTAGCATTTATGCTATTAAAAATATCTCAATATCTCAGCTCTGGAAGGGTGTAAAGCCTCCATTTTTGCAGTCTCATGGCCCTCTATCAGAATCCAGAGTTTTGAGAAGATTGGGGATACTTAATTTTTCACCCAAAAAAAAAAAAAACCGTAAGGGGTAACACTCGTTTTTTTTCTGGTCGAAATATTGAGTTTCGATATCTCAGCTCTGGAAGGGTCTAGATCCTCCATTTTTGCACTCAGGTCTAAGTCTCATGGCCCTCTATCATAATCAAGAGTTTTGAAAAGATTGGGGATACTTAATTTTCGCCCAAAAAAAAAAAAAAAGTAAGGGGTAACACTGTCGTTTTTTTTTCTGTTCGAAATTTTGAATTTTGATATCTCAGCTCTGGAAGGGTCTAGAGCCTCCATTTTTGCACTCAGGTCTAAGTCTCATGGCCCTCTATCAGAATCCAGAGTTTTGAGAAGATTGGGGATACTTAATTTTTCGCCCCCCCCCAAAAAAAAAAAAAAACGTAAGGGCTAACATTGTCGTTTTTTTTCTGGTCAAAATTTTGAGTTTCGATATCTCAACTCTGGAAGGGTCTAGAGCCTCAATTTTTGCGCTCAGGTCTAAGTCTCATGGCCATCTATCAGAATCCAGAGTTTTGAGAAGATTGGGGATACTTAATTTTTCGCCCCCAAAAAAAAAACCGTAAGGGGTAACACTGTCGTTTTTTTTTTCCTGGTCGAAATTTTGAGTTTCGATATCTCAGCTCTGGAAGGGTCTAGAGCCTCCATTTTTGCACTCAGGTCTAAGTCTCATGGCCCTCTATCATAATCAAGAGTTTTGAAAAGATTGGGGATAATTAATTTTTCGCCCAAAAAAAAAAACAAAAACACAAGGGGTAACATTGTCGTTTTTTTTTTTTTTGGTCAAAATTTTGAGTTTCGATATCTCAGCTCTGGAAGCGTCTAGAGCCTCCATTTTTGCAATCAGGTATAAGTCTCATGGCCCTCTATCAGAATCCAGAGTTTTGAGAAGATTGCGGATACTTAATTTTTCGCCCAAAAAAAAAAAAACGTTAGGGGTAACACTCGTTTTTTTTCTGGTCGAAATTTTGAGTTTCGATATCTCAGCTCTGGAAGGGTCTAGAGCCTCCATTTTGCACTCAGGTCTATTTCTCATGGCCCTCTATCAGAATCCAGAGTTTTGAGAAGATTGGGAATACTTAATTTTTCGCCCAAAAAAAACAAAAAAAAAACGTAAGGGGTAACACTGTCGTTTTTTTTCTGGTCGAAATTTTGAGTTTCGATATCTCAGCTCTGGAAAGGTCTAGAGCCTCCATATTTGCACTCAGGTCTATTTCTCATGGCCCTCTATCAGAATCCAGAGTTTTAAGAAGATTGGGGATACTAATTTTTCGCCCCAAAAAACCCCCCAAAAACGTAAGGGGTAACACTGTCGCTTTTTTGTTTTTTTTTCTGGTCGAAATTTTGAGTTTCGATATCTCAGCTCTGGAAGGGTCTAGAGCCTCCATTTTTGCACTCAGGTCTAAGTCTCATGGCCCTCTATCATAATCCAGAGTTTTGAGAAGATTGGGGATACTTAATTTTTTGCCCAAAAAAAAAACGTAAGGGGTAACACTGTTGTTGTTTTTTTTTCTGGTCGAAATTTTGAGTTTCTTTATCTCAGCTCTGGAAGGGTCTAGAGCCTCCATTTTTGCACTCAGGTCTATTTCTCACAGCCCTCTATCAGAATCTAGAGTTTTGAGAAGATTGGAGAAACTTAATTTTTCGCCAAAAAATTAAAAAAAACGTAAGGGGTAACACTGTCGTGTTTTTTTTTTCTGGTCGAAATTTTGAGTTTCGATATCTCAGCTCTGGAAGGGTCTAGTGTCTCCATTTTTGCACTCAGGTCTATTTCTCATGGCCCTCTATCAGATTCCAGAGTTTTGGGAAGATTGGGGAAACTTAATTTTTCGCCCAAAAAAAAAAATGTAAGGGGTAACACTCGTTTTTTGTTTTTCTGGTCGAAATTTTGAGTTTCGTTATCTCAGCTCTGGAAAGGCCTAGAGCCTCCATTTTTGCACTCAGGTCTGCTCTGCTCTGGAAGGGTCTAGAGCCTCCATTTTTGCACTCAGGTCTATTTCTCATGGCCCTCTATCAGAATCTAGAGTTTTAAGAAGATTGGGGAAACTTAATTTTTCGCCCAAAAAAAAAAAAAAAAAAAAAAACGTAAGGGGTAACACTGTCGTTTTTTTCTTTTTTTCTGGTCGAAATTTTGAGTTTCGATATCTCAGCTCTGGAAGGGTCTAGTGTCTCCATTTTTGCACTCAGGTTTTAGTCTCATGGCCAACTATGAGAATCCAGAGTTTTGAGAAGATTGGGAAAACTTAATTTTTAGACCAAAAAAAAAAACGTAAGGGGTAACACTGACGTTTTTTTTTCTGGTTGAAATTTTGAGTCTCGATATCTCAGCTCTGGAAGGGTCTAGAGCATCCATTTTTGCGCTCAGGTCTAAGTCTCGTGGCCCTCTATCAGAATCCAGAGTTTTGAGAAGATTGGGGATACTTCATTTTTCGCCCCAAAAAAAAAAACGTAAGGGGTAACACTGTCGTTTTTTTTTTTTCTGATCGAAATTTTGAGTTTCGATTTCTCAGCTCTGGAAGGGTCTAGAGCCTCCATTTTTGCTCTCAGGTCTAAGTCTCATGGCCCTCTATCAGAATCCAGAGTTGTGAGAAGATTGGGGATACTTAATTTTTCGCCCAAAAAAAAAAAAGTAAGGGGTAACACTGTCTTTTTTTTTTCTGGTCGAATTTTTTGAGTTTCATTATCTCAGCTCTGGAAAGGTCTAGAGCCTCCATTTTTGCACTCAGGTCTATTTCTCATGGCCCTCTATCAGAATCCAGAGTTTTGAGAAGATTGGGGATACTTAATTTTTCGCCCAAAAAAAAAAACGTAAGGGGTAAGACTGTTTTTTTTTTTTTCTGGTCGAAATTTTGAGTTTCTTTATCTTAGCTCTGGAAAGGTCTAGAGCCTCCATTTTTGCACTCAGGTCTATTTTTCATGGCCCTCTATCAGAAACTAGAGTTTTAAGAAGATTGGGGAAACTTAATTTTTCGCAAAAAAAAAACAACGAAATGGGTAACACTGTCGGTTTTTTTTTTCAGGTCGAAATTTTGAGTTTCGATATCTCAGCTCTGGAATGGTCTAGAGCCTCCATTTTGTACTCAGTTTTTAGTCTCATGGCCGTCTATCAGAATCCAGAGTTTTGAGAAGATTGGAGAAACTTAATTTCTCACCTGAAAAAACAAAACGAAAGGGGTAACACTGTCGTTTTTTTTCGGGTCGAAATTTTGAGTTTCGATATCTCAGCTCTGGAAGGGTCTAGAGTCTCCATTTTGCACTCAGGTTTTAGTCTCATGGCTGTCTATCAGAGTCCAGAGTTTTGAGAAGATTGGAATATCTATTTTCTCACTCGAAAAAAAAAAAAAAAAACGAAAGGGGTAACACTGTCGTTTTTTTTTTTCGAGTTGAAATTTTGAGTTTCGATATCTCAGCTCTGGACGGGTCTAGAGCCTCCATTTTTGCACTCAGATTTTAGACTCATGGCCGTCTATCAGAATCCAGAGTTTTGAGAAGATTGGAGAAACTTAATTTCTCACCCGAAAAAAAAAAATGAAAGGGGTAACACTGTCGTTTTTTTTTTTCGGGTTGAAATTTTGAGTTTCGATATCTCAGCTCTGGAAGGGGTCTAGAGTCTCCATTTTTGCACTCAGGTTTTAGTTTCATGGCTGTCTATCAGAATCCAGAGTTTTGAGAAGATTGGAATATCTAATTTCTCACCCGAAAAAAAAACCCCGAAAGGGGTAACACTGTCGTTTTTTTTTTCTTTTCGAGTTGAAATTTTGAGTTTCGATATCCCAGCTCTGGAAGGGTCCAGAGCCTCCATTTCGGGGGAGTCCAGAGCTCCAGATCGGGGGAGCTCACACTTGTGGGGAAACGCTAGACGGCCGCTCGGGACAACTAGTGTCTCTGGCGGTGAAGATAGGCAGTTAGTGCTGGTATTGTGTTATGTAGTTAAGGTGATGACTTTGATTTAGGATAGGGGAGCTCCTGACCATTGTGACAAGTCAAGTGCCGCACCTGCCAAAGCGTCTATCCTCCTCACTGAATGTGGACTGCTCTGATCGCGGTCTGTTAAGTGCGCGCCTGGTAAAGCGGTCTTATCCTCATCGTACGTGGACTGCTCTGATGGCTGCCTGTTGAGTGCGCGCCTGTTACAAAGTGTTTAATCATCCTCATCGGACGTGGACTGATCTGACTTCGGGCCAATAGGCCAGCCCACAACATAAATCAGGGGGGTAACGTGTTTTAATAGATGGAGTTGTATTTTACAATTAATAAAGAGTTGTGTGAGTAATTGCCATCTGTGTGCTGGTCTCTGCTTCTCTGAAGTTCGGGCAGTTGTTACACTGGTTTCAGTTGTTAGCCTCCATTTCAATCAAAAAAGCATATCTAATTAATTGAAATCATGTATTATGAACATTTAAGAAAAAAATATATGTATGAAAAAAATTCCACACTAATTCTGTGTTGTGTTTTTGCTGGTAATACATTTTTTTAATTTATCATAAACTTTTTTGTAAAATAACATGCTGCACAATGAGCTTTACTGTTAAAATTAAAACATGGATTATTCCTTAAATTCAGTTTTGTAAAAAAAAAACATGATTTATTTGGATTAGTGTTAGTGTATTATTACATTAGGACATATCTAAATTCTACTGTACAACAGTAATATATTTCTGTCAAGTTAAACCAAACTTTTATTTTGACGGGTTGCCCCGAAGACCTTTTGAGTTTCTGTGTGTTTGTCATGATGATAGTTTCTAAAATCAAGCAGTAAAATGATCACAAAGTGACTTTCAGAGTGGATCTATAGCCTGGAGAGGAAGTTCATGCATTTCTGTCTTTATATAGGCAAAAAAAAAACAGCGCGAGCGATGCAAACAATGGTAGGGGGAAACACTGTTTGTTTCAGAGTGTGGTTGGCTAAGACTTGGCTAAGACTTGACTTGATGAGGACTGCATACAAATGAATAAAATCATTTATATATACACATTTATTTATTGTATATGCATGTATAATTAAATTAATAATTAAATTGAAAAACAGAGAAGTGGAAACAGCCTTGAACTAGATTAAAAGACTGAATGGCTGCCAGATTTGACCCGGGTTAGCAGTGCCTGCACCTTGAAACAGGTCAAATCAATAGAACATTAACATTGCTTCTACAGCTGAAAAAGAGAGAAAAAAAAGAAAAAAAACCACACAATATTATCTTCGATTTCAGACAATCCGGTAAATGACAGAGCTCAGTTTATCTCAACCTTCAACTTAAAACTAAACCTGGAAGAGACATGTAGGGGAATTTACAAGCCACATTACAGAGAGGTAGAAATACCATGCATTATAGTTTATAACATTTACCATGAAGGGGAAAAAAAAATCGATTCTCAATGCTTTTGCTCACAAAACATTTGCTTTCAAAAACATTTTTCCAGGGAACGCAAATGTTTCACAAGTGAATGCAAAGTTTCTTGGGGGAATTCAAAAGTTTTGCGAGCGAAAAGTTTCTCAGGGGACAAAAGCATTGACAATTTTTCTTCCCATCTCATTTTTTTTTTTTTTAATCACCGTGTCCCTTTAGGGCCTCCGTAAAATCCAAAACCATTTGACACACAAGATTTTCTATTTTAGTTTTTGCATTTATGCCAAAACATTTTGAGATTATCTGGATAAAACGACAACACACCTGAACTCCATTTATCAGTTTATTTCGAATGAAGTTATACGAATTGCAAAGTCTCGTGGTGAGCAGGAACCAGACAGTAAATGTTCCTCCTCAATAAAAAAGAACTGCCCCTACAAAAGAGGAAGGGTAATTTATAACAATAACAATAATCATAATGTTATCACAAACCTACAGACCCACAGTGGCCTGAAAAGTGTGAGTGGGGAGGCGTACAGATAAAAGAAATGAAAATGGAAAAAAGTCTTAAGTCTTACTCCAAGTGGAGCTCGTTCCTACAGAGCTGATCCAGACGTCAGAGTCAGACTGACTCCAGATCAGCGGTAGGGAAGAGCTGTGATCTGATATGTTAGCAGCAGGCCGATTAAAAACAATAGATATTGCACCAAGTAACTGAGTGCTTTAAAAAGAAAAAAAAAATAGATAATCACATTCAAGTTCACAAAAAAAAAAAAAAAAAAAACGAAAACAGGTGACATGACCCAAGTGTGTGATCAATAAAGTGCCCTTATAGGTACAGTGGTGTTAGAAGAAACAAGACAGAATGAAAGAAAGACAGAAAGAAAGAAACGTTTACGTCCTGAAAGTCTACGAGACTTGCAGTGTTGAATCACAGCGCTTTTAAGATAGCTACACTCCGTGTCGCTCTTTAATACTTCCAACAGATTTAACACGTACAGTAAAAGAGTCCAACCGCGTCTTTCCCAAAAACAAACTCATTTACAGCATTATGAACAGGTTTAATCATAATTAAGATAAGAACAATACTTATTACAATTGAAGAAAACCCTCTGTGGCACGCTCGTTTACATGTCCAACGCATGTCCGTAACGATTTTTTCAATCTTTGCTCTCAACCAAGAAGGAGAATAGCTTTATAATTACTACGTAATCATATTGAAACACAAGATACATGTTCATGCCAGTTTTCATAGCAATACAATAATCATGTTTGTTTGTTTGTTTTTTTGTGTGTTTTTTCTTTTACCCACGATGATATGGATATAGCCAGGCAATCGATGCATTTTCAATAACGTTGTTTAAAATAGTAAACCACATTGTTGGTACAAATATCCGTTTACTCGGTAAGAACGACAACAGTATCATAATAACAGCGATAATAATAAACTATTAAAAACAATTATCAACATCTCGTTGCTTCTTGGCGTTGCAAAAAAAGATAAAAAATAATCCTCGATGAAGGAAGGGGACACTTGGCGCACTTTGCCGGATAAGGGAGGATGAGGGTGCGCCCTTCATCCTGGCTGTGTTTCCTAAGGTAATCTGGTGTTAAGACCTGATAAGAGAGTCCATTGCTGCCTCTTCACTGAACTTTTATTATGTTAATGCAAAAATGGGATTGATCGGAGTGGTTTTTATGTCGTATCAAGGCCACGCCCACTCTGAGGCCACACCCACTGAGGCCTTCAAATACTGAAGTTTCGATTACTGTCAATAGAAAAGTTGCCATGGCCTCAGAGCTGGATTTAAAAATCAAACATGATTTGTGGGATACTGCAGGGCTGTTTGGCGTCGAAATTCGTTCATAGCCAATGTCATTCCAGCTAGACAGATACATGCATATACCGTGTGCTGACATCACACACACTCATACATGCGACCGCTGGGTTCTGGCTGTACAATGGCAACTCGAGAGTGTGTATATGTGAGTATAGATGTGTGCGTGTTGTACATGTCTTTGCTCGTCGGTTGCATTGGGAGATGGTGTGTATTCTTTAGTCGACGCCTTCAAAGCCTTGGGCGTTCTCCACCGCCATCAGAAGCTTTTCTCGCAGGTCGTCAAACGACTCGTACGTCGGGAGGTCCAGACGATTAAAGCTGAGCGGGAAGAAAATGTAACAATCAAAGAAATTAACGACAACAGAACAGAGTTCTGCTGTTTCAGAATATTACTAAAATGTGTTTGTTTTATGAAAAGGAAATGAAGGGAATATAATATATTGATGTTCTTGATTATATAACATAGACGAATCCCTCGAGGTCTTACCAGGTGTGAGCACGAGGGAGCTTTTCAGGTGTCCCCCACTGCTCGATAGTAAACAACTGCGGGCCATTGGAACCTGTGAAAGATCACATGACTCGTCATGGACCAATCAGGGAAGGAGCTATTCTATAATGGTGTGTTCACACTGAACGTGAACGTCAAATACTCGTCTATCGCGTCTAGTTACCGTACGTTCACACCGCGGCCGACTTGAGCGTCAAAGAAGCTCTGGCCGCTCTGTCAAGGACGCTTGTCAAAAAGCACGGGGAAGCTCGTTGACGCTTTGAACGCTTTGACGTTGCAGGGAGAAGAGAAGTGTCACAATATGAAATGTAATAAAACGAGAAAACAAGCAATACATTACTAAAACTTTTATAATGACAGCATTTTTATAACCGCTTTATAACCGTCGGGGAAAATTAATAATTAACTATTATTATTATTAGTGAGCGTTTGTAAATATTTCAAATAAAAGTTGCGCTCATTCTCAAATGTTTATCACTGGATCATTATGGAAAATCGTGAAGTTGTTGTGTTTGGTGCTGCTTTACTGCATTTGGGGAGAAGACGTCGGACTCGGAGATTTTCAGCTTCTCCTCCATTTTCTCGGAACTAATGTTTAGGTAGGAACGAAAGTTCACATCGTATGTGTCTCCGGAATCAGCCAGAGTGAAGGACGTCTTTATTCCGATTGGTTGCTGGCGTTTGCCGCTGCTTGCCGCTGAACCGCGTCATAGCTCATTACCATAAAGTTGAGCTTCTTTCAACTTTCAGATTGACGCTCAAAACGCTCAAAACGCCCAAAACGCGAAGCCGAGGAATTTGACGCTCCTTGCAGCTGAGAGAAGCCAGCTTCCATTGAAAATGAATGACTTCCGGCTGCTTTGGAAGCTCAAGTCGGCGGCGGTGTGAACGTACAGTTAGACGCTTGAACATTCGCTCGAGTTCAAATTTTTCAACTTGCGCAGAAGACATTCGCAGCAAACGCGTCGCCCAATTCGCGTCATTCGCAACGCCAGGCGCAAATGATGTTTCTATTCGCGTCTTTGCATTGACTCTGTATGTAATCTACTCGCGCAAATAATAAAATTCACGTTCGGTGTGAACACACCGTAAGTCTCAAAGGGCAAAACTAAGAAGCTGCAACAAACATCTTATATGCTGTATTCATTAAGCTGTCAAGATAAATTATACTACAACACCAGTGACATTTTCTGAAATATTGTTTTAATATTATACTATATTCATTTATTTGTTAAATATTTACCTTATGTTATGTTATATGATACTGTATGTTATCATTGTTATGTCATCTGATATACATGTTGTTATGTTATGATATATTACCTGTTGTTGTATGTTGTTATGTTATATGTTACGTTATGTGTTAAGTTATAACATCTACATATATAAATCATCTACCGTAGAGTTCAGCAAAGCCATTCATTGGCACTCTGGATGTCCCGGTGACAAACTGCAAAAGTCTGATCCTTTTTTCAGCATCCATTAACAAAACAGCCTGAGTGGAGATAAAGAGAGAAAGGGTTAATACCGATAAAAAACAATTATCTGTTTATGCTAGGGGCATTAAAAAGAGGTCTTACGCATTCAACACTGGTTCCCCTACATGGTTGTTTTAATGTTTTCTTAAAATAAAAACATTTTTAGTAAATGTGCATGAGAGGAGTACCTAACTTAACTCAAACTGATTGAGCCATCTCTATCATCTGGTTGAGGTATATTATGCCAAAAAACTGTCTATCAACAGCACTTTTCACAACACTTATTCTAACATAGATGTCAGAAACAAATAAATCACTCCAGCCATGTTAACTGTTTTTGGTGAAATTTCACAAGCAAAGCATAGTTTTTTGTCAAAATTATGTTACCTGGTGCTATGAAAAAACTGAAGTATATTTTTAATAATTTTTCAAAAACATGCTCAACCAAACAGTTTATTTGGCACATACCGGTTAACTGTCCCCTTTTTGTAAATGGACATTACAATGCACTATTAAATTGGTTGTAATTCAAGTATGCTTTGGAATAAAGACCAAGGTTTAGTCTTGTTTTAAAAAAAACACTAAAGAAAACAGCAGATTATTGCTGAAGTAAAACCATATAAAAAAAAATTAAAAAGTATGAAAAAGTTATGGAAGTTTTAAATTTAACTAAATTTAAATTTAACTAAATATTTTTTTATTTTATATAAAATATATTTTACAAAATATTTTCTCCTACGAAATTGCTATAAAATCAAAGCCATATATCTAACCAAGTTATGTTCCAATTATGAAGTTGATATCAAAATATCAACAAAATATGAAAAAATACAAAATATGGCACCTTGAGACTCAGACCTTTCTGACAATGTGTTTTGTCAAGACTAGAAAAGGTTTTGATCATGAATTATGATGGGCAATGAAAAAGTATGGCAAAGTATGTGTATGAATTCCATTTATACCATTTATTGCCATTAAGTGACATCTCAACCATTGGTAGAGGCCGATATTTTAAAAACTATGGGATGTGTTGAAAAAAAAATACATTGAGTGTGGTTACTAGCAACATAGAAGATAAGAAATGCAACCTTTTTCTTGGTCCAGACTTTAAAGGGTTAAAAATAAATCACATTACCCCAAAACATTTTATATCTAAATATATAAAACAACCTTTGTACATTTTTTTTATGTTTTGCCTTTGCAAATAGTATTTAGTGCTTATTTGTTTGCCAGCAGACTACAAGTGAAATAAATTGAAATAACATTTAGATAGAAAGAATGTAGAAAGAGCAAGTCTGGCTCCAGACTGCTGATAAGAAGTTCATAATGACTCTTTCATCAGAGCAAACACTCGATGAGCCTCACATCAAACAGACTTTGATCGGTAACTGCCCTGCGGTGTACTTGGCATGGGGTCACAAACACTCATGCACACAAAAGTTGACACACTTTGACTTTTTCGTTATTTCTGAAATCTTTTGATCTAAAGGACTGTGTTTAAATGCCTGAAATTAATTTAGAAGAAAATATGCATTCATGCCTAAATATTTTTTTACTTATTATTAAAAAAAAGTATGCATTAGTTTGAGCAGCCAACAAGTGTCAGAACTCATTCAATACTGATTAAAATGCATCCCAGGGTGCACTTCTTTGAGTTAAAGGCACACTATGTAACTTGTTTTGTTCATAATTCAATCACTACATTATCAATCCTTTTCCAAAACGTGTTTTTGTCTTACCCTGATTCTCTATGGTAAGCCTATTGTGAGTGTCTATATTTTAGACCAGTCAGGATGGTTTTCACTGGAAATTGCGTATGTCACTAGTCATATCGATCGGTGAATAGAGAAAAGTTGCTCCGAAAAGTTGCTGGCTTTAAAACAACTATCAACATTGGCTTGGCTTTTCAGAGATGGCGACGGCTGAGGAAATTGAAATAAATGTAAAAGTGTATAGTAAAATGTATGTAAAATAAAGTTAAATAGTGTACTTTGAAGATGAAATTTTAATTTTTATTTGTTAAACATTTTTCAGTGACTACATTGGTCTTCTTTCATAGTTCAGATGACTTTAAAATTGTTTTAAATGTAGAAATAGAAATAATAAAGAATTGCAAGTAGGTGTAACCAAACTTATATTGCACACATACAGAGCCAGTTTGTTCTACATACCTTCCAGAACCACTGGATCACAGGGTGATTAGGACAGTAGCCGTTCTTATAAACAGTGTGCTGCCTCCAATCATTGACGTCCACGTCTCCCAGACCACACATCAGCAGCTGGAGACAGACAACACAGAACATTAAACAAACTAACAAACACCAACCCACATCTTTACCTTCATTATCCTCTAGATATATATATATATATATATATATATTTACTATATAAAAGATAAGTAGTTTATCTTGTTTATTGTATTTATTTGGAACTAGAAATAACATTCATAAAATATAAATCAGGCATTAGTACAAAAACAGCGTCATATCTGTCAAATCATGCACAGGATTCACTGCGGTATAAATAGTAAAGCAGTAGAACCTCTACTGGCTGACACATTCATACCATGGTATATAATGTAATGCCTGTCTTTATTAGTTTTTTTATTATTTGCCACTATGACGGGCATACATTTAGCTTCCCCCCACTATGCATACAACAGCCTGGACATGGACACATTATCCTGTGCTCATGTGAGAAGAGCTGATTCCTTCAACAAAACAAGAATCTGTCTCTTTTATGAAGTGTATTATTCTATGGAAGCCTTGGACATGGAGGATGCAGTCTCCATGACAACGGCAGACACTGAGTAATGGGTATGTGGGAAGTTGTTACCTCCAGTTCATTTTCGTCAAAAATCTTTATCAAGTCGATGGGAATGAGCTCGGTGAATCCCTGTGAAACAGATATGAGAAACATGATCAAACCATTACATGTCATTATAGCATGTTGGCATGCACGTATTATGAATAATGTAACTTCTGCTACCACCTAGTGGCATTACTTGGAATTACAGATAACTTTTGATTGTGCAAGGAATATGATCACGTACTTCCAAAAAGGCGTTCATCTGTTTCTGCACTCTGTTCACAAACCGCCACTGAATCACCAGGCTGTACAGAGCCAAAAGAAAAAACATTGTTAGTATAAGAAGCCATATGTAAAATTTTACATACAGTACAGAGCAAAAAAGCAACTCACTCTATGTATTCTTTTTTATTGTCATTGGTTACAACCATGTCTGATCCGCTTGGCTTCAAATCCACCTGATATGTCTATAAATAAATATTAAAAAATGTATAAATATATATATATATAAACATTGACACAAAATGTTACAATTACATAAATGACTCGAAATTTAAAATAAACATATTTAGAAACATGATGGTGTTACCTGCCCAAAGTTGTCCTCATCAATGCAGAACCGCAAATCCAATTCTGTGGGGTCGTTTTCCAGAATCCACTTTAGAGAGTTGTAGTATTCACTGTCCTACATAGAGTACATGAACATAAATCATGAGAAAAAAGTATATATACTGTATATATTCATATTACTAACATGTCTGTTACACATTACATAGTTACTAAAGTAAAACTGCATAATTACACACAATTAATCCTAAACCAAACCTAAACTAATCTAGCCCCAACCTTATAGTAAGTACATGTTAATATTACGCAGACCTTAAATGTACATTTAAACGAACAAGGACACTTAAAAAATAAAGTGTAACCCCATAAACTATTACTCTGTATACTATTATTAATATTACTCAGTATTTAAATGTATAATTACACTGTAATAAGGGTAACAGTTATTTTAAGGTGACTGCTACATTGTTTTAACTCTAAGTATTGAGTAAAAAAAAAAAATAACTACATTTACTTACTAGGGTTGGGGCTAAATTAGATTAGGTTTAGTTTAGGATTAGTTGCACCTTAAAATAAAGTGTTAACAAAAGTGTTAGCTAACATTTCAATGACAAATCTGTTTTATAAAGCTTTTGGATTGTGCCACTATGGGTTATCTCTTAAAATTGGTGTACGTGTGTGTTAACGCACCACTGACTCCATATCATTCAGGGTGATCTGTTTGCCCAGCATCATTTTATAGAACGGACGAATAAAGAAACCTGGAAAACAAACAAGAACAACACATTTCAGTTTTCAACCGGGGAAAGAATCACACTAAACCCACAAAAAATAGCTGATACCATGATAGTTATCAAAAGTGAACAATAAAAAGAAAGAAAACATCGGTAATGCTATTTTACACTGTCATTGTTACATATGTTACATGTAGTTAATATAGTAATAACTAATACAAATTACGCATAATTACATGCAATCCAAATCCTATAGTAAGTACATTTAGATGCTTAACATTACTCCATACTTAAATGTATAATTACAGTGTAACAAAGACACCTTAAAAATAAAGCGTAACCAAAACATCACATAAAAAGGATTCTGATCGGCTCTTGAAGCTCTTACGTACCATCCAACAGCTTGCCATGATACACAGCCATTCCAGCCACCCGACCAATGAACTTGAAGTATGAGAGGTGATCCTCATTGCACAGCCCGGAGTTTGGATTGATCTGAAGGGTGTAGTTATCTCTACAGAAAGACAGATGGGAGACGGTAAATGAATGAATTATGATGCCAGCTCTGCAATGTCCCGTAATGAGTGTCAGTGGGAGAGATCTAACAAGATAGACAGACAGATGTGCTGGTATATGGTAATACGATATATCATGATAATGAACTGCACGATATTGCAATCGTGAATACTTCAAAATATCGTGAATAGTTATTTATTACGAATTATTCTGATTTGTTTGAATGCATTTTAAGAATCATTTTCCCATTAACTGAATCATTTTCCCATCAACTGGACTTTAATCTGTAAACGTTTTACATTTATGTTTTACTTTTTTGTATCTCTGTATCAGATAGATAGATAGATAGATAGATAGATAGATAGATAGATAGATAGATAGATAGATAGATAGATAGATAGATAGATAGATAGATAGATAGATAGATAGATAGATAGATAGATAGATAGATAGATAGATAGATAGATAGATAGATAGATAGATAGATAGATAGATAGATAGATAGATAGATAGATAGATAGATAGATAGATAGATAGATAGATCAAATTTGCCAATGTAGTGCATACTTGACAACACAAAACTGTAGTGCAAAAAACACATGCGATACTTACGTGGCTGAGTACTCAAACAGCCCATAATAAGGGTTAAACATCTCCTTGGAGAGCAGGAAGAACCATTCTCTGGCCACGCCCCCATAGTCCAGTCCTTTCTCCGATTCAAACTCGATCCAGAGACGGGCTTTCAGGCTGTCGGGTCGCTTCAGGGACATGATCCGTCTGTATGACTCCTCGAAGATGTTATTCCTGTGCAGCTTCATCTCAAAACGATTCGGAATATCTGCCTGCGGGAGAGAATGCGAAAACATAACATAAAATTACATCCTGGAATTCATGATTGAAAATAAAATGATAAATTGAAGCTCACTCATGGTTAGCTAACAGCTTTGACATCACACTAACATCTCAACTTAATATAAATGGCTGAAACGATCACAGTGCTGTAAACGGCTGTTTCAGTCGTGTGAAGAACAATTTAACACCCAGTAGAAAAAAAACCCTCTTCACTCCTTGACTAAGATTTCACACTGAATAAATGAGAGTGTCTAGGAATACAGTGTGTGACAGGAAAGAGCTTACAGCAATGTCTCTGAAAACGCTTCGTTTCTTACCGGTTTCTTTAGCTTCTTTCTGAAGTAGTCATACTTCTGCTTGAACTCTCTAGAATATGGCACCGCCTAAGAGAAGACAAGCAAATAATCAAATACATTTAATATCAGTGCAACAACATATCACTGGACGAGCTAGAAACCAAACATGAGTTGGGAACAGAAATGATGATTAACATTTGATCAGTATATTTCAATGAATCTAACAACATATGCCAAGAACAGAATCTGGACAAGTCATATTTCATATCAAAATGAAAATAAATAAATAAATAAATAAAACACATGTTCTTATTTCCTTTAATATTATTAACAACAATTATTATTATTATTATTATTTAAGTGTAGAGTAAACCAAATTTGTATTTGTTGGAGTGCCTCTAATATATATATATATATATATATATATATATATATATATTTAAAACGCAAGAACAATATACAATATTTTTTAATAATCATTTAATAATCACTGATATGTATTATTTAATAATAATAAAACAATAGCATTCTGAATATATGTAAATAAAATTATATTAATAATATTAATATCAATAATCAATATCAATAATCAATATATGTATGCGTATTTATGTGTGTGTGTGTAATTTGTGTGTAAAATACATATAAATAAAGAAATATATATATATATATATATATACACTGTGTGTAGATGAAAAGATATATATATATCTATATCTTTATCTATAATACACAGTATATATATATATATATATATATTTTTTTTTTTTTTTTATCTATAATACACAGTATATATATATACTGTATATATGTGTGTGTGTGTGTGTGTGTGTGTGTGTGTGATTTTTATCTCTCTCTTCCCACTTGGGGCAAAACCCAATTGCAGCAACAACAAAAAAAAGTGCTAGAGGAAACCAGAAAATTGTGAAAAATTGTGACAAAATAAAAGCACACTCACAGGTCCAGTTATGGCAGGACTCTGGAGGCGAGGGTCTTCCCACTGTGTTTTTTTGGTGTCTGAGGGGGAGAAGAGCAACTTCATTAGCTCACTTCGCCATTTTCAGTGCAATTTGATACAGATTATATTTACACTACACCCACCACTGGACAATGCAAACACCAGAGGTCGTTTGTGAATGCGTGTAGCTGACAAACAGAAGAGGTGTGTATCGACCAGGGCAGCAGATTCAGCAGTGGTCAAACACACCTGTGTTTGTGGAGTGCGACAGGCACTGAAGGCATGTCCGAGTTTATTGATGCATGAGTAAAATGATCTCACAACTTGTGTTACCTTAAACATCTAAATAAGTATTGATCACACAGCACAGAATAACGAATACCAAACAGAAACTTGAGCATATCTGTGACTGAAACCTGCTTTACTGTGTGTATATAACTGAAGGCAGGTGGGATTATTATTGTTCTTAACAGTAGACGGCAAAATCTGCTGCACTCCAAACAAAGTATATGGTGATGTGTAGATGTACACATATTTAGAAAAAAATGATCTATCTATATAATATATTTCTATTTAAAATACATGCTGTTCTTTTGAACTTTCTATTAATGAAAAAAATCCTGAAAAATACATCACGGTTTCCACAAAAATACTAAGCAACACATCTGTTTTTTTAATAATGATAATAAGAAGAAAGGTTTCCTCAACATATTAAAATGATTTCCGAAGGATTGTGTGACACTAAATACTGGAGTAATGATGCTGAAAATTCAGCCTTGACATCAAAGAAATACATTTTGAATTTTTATAAAAAATAAATTTTATAAAAAAATAAATTTTAAAACCTCAAAAATAGAGCACTTTAAATTGTAATAACATTTCACAATATTATTGTTTCTATAATCAAATAAATTTAAAAATGAACACACATATATATATATATATATATATATATATATAAGCATTTATAATTTGTGTGTGTTTTTTCCAACTTTTAAATGTCTCTGAATACTGCAAGCCCCTGGACCTCAATTTCCCCCCCGCCCAGATGTGTCTGCTTATTTTGTCAACAAACGTGTGTCCTTACTGTGGTCAATGTAAAAGGTTCTTCCGTCTGCGTGCACTCGTTCCTCCCACCCAGGCTGTGGAAATTCAGAGAGAGAAAAAAAGATGTTAAAATAATCCAGATGGGACCACCAGGCCTGATAAACCACTCATTCACCAACACAATAACTGTAACAGATAATGTGATGGGAGAAAGGAACAGAAAGATATGAAGAATCCTCAGTTCAGTCAGTGTGGGAGAGCTTCCATGACAGGGTTCCACTGGCATGCAGAAGAGAGTTTGTTACACACTCTCCCTCTGACAAACACACACTCGCATTAACATACTGCCCCATCTTTTTAGAACGGAGACCCCGAGACCTGCAAACCCACGTCAATACCAACATCACGGGCAACTGTCAGGCCTGACATAAATCACAGCCAGGGAGACACATCCAACATTTCATAACCCACAACATCAAGGGAAGCTGTTTGACGACCCACACACGGGATCCGGAGAGGGGACAAGACCTTCGTTCACGACTGAGAGACTGTGAGCCAGCACTGAAGACAGGCGCGACACCATGGCTCTAGTGCTGAACGGCCAAAACTGGTATTGAATGAAGCACAGGATGGATGGATGGATGAATGTGATGAATGTGTTGGATATAGATGGATGCACACAATGGATGGATGCACGCGATGGATGGATGGATGCACGTGATGGATGTATGGAAGGATGCACGCAATGGATGGATGGATGGATGCATGCAATGGATGCACGTGATGGATGGATGCACGCAATGGATGGATGGATGGATGGATGCATGCAATGGATGCACGTGATGGATGGATGGATGGATGGATGGATGGATGGATGGATGAATGAATGGACAAGACGGATGGATGGATGCACGTGATGGATGGATGGATGGATGGATGGATGGATGGATGGATGGATGGATGCACGCGATGGATGGATGGGTGGATGGATGCACATGATGGATGGATGGATGGATGGATGGATGGATGGATGCGATGCGATGGATGCACGCACGCAATGGATGGATGCACGCGATGGATGGATGCACGCAATGGATGGATGGATGCACGCAATGGATGGATGATGGATGGATGCACACAATGGATGGATGGAAGGATGCATGCAATGGATGGATGGATGGATGGATGGATGCACGCAATGGATGGGTGGATGCATGCGATGGATGGATGGATGCACACGATGGATTGATGGATAGATGCACGCGATGGATTGATATGGATGGATGTACGCAATGGATAGATATACGCGATGGTGTGATATGGATGGATGCACGTGATGGATTTATGAATGGATACATGCAATGGATAAATGGATGCACACGATGGACGGATGGGTGGATGCATGTAATGGATGAATGGATGTACACGATGGAAGGATGGATGGATGTACATGATGGACGGATAGATGGATACACATGATAGATAGATAGATGGATGGATGGATGGATGGATGGATGGATGAATGGTCAACACACAACCACAAAGAGATAACGTGCAAATATAAGAAATATAAAGAGCGAAAGATGGATAAAAACAGTACACAGGAGGAATGGCATAGAGATATGAACAGAGACAAATAGAAAACGGACAAACAGAGATTAATTGAAGGGTTCTGGAAGTAGAAATCCCATGGAAAATCTCAAGGTTATGGATAGTAAGTTTAGCAACAATGGCTTTCAAAACACCTGCTTAGAGTTCAGGAATAGTAGAGTGAATGTACTGTAGCTTTACATTAGCATATACCATCAGTGCTCAGTGCAATTTAAACCAATGATTCGTATCTAGTGGCTCGCAAACCAAAAATCTGTATTTTGTTTCGAACTAATTTACCACTTATTCAATATTTGGCCCAGTTTTTCAATGCATGTGTAAGATAAATCAGACTTTTCCTGCAGTTTCTGCATTTACAAACCAGTACATTTTCCTATTCAGACAATATTATTTGAATAATTTTGCATACTGTTTGACCTACGCAGGTCAAAAAATCTGTGTTCATTTCTTGGTACCAGTTAATGTGATTAATTCATTAAAAGTACATTTTTAACTTTTTTCCTTATTATCAAATATTTTTTTGACTCTGAAAAATGCTATGATTCATCTCATTGGTTTGGTTCAAGGCATAAAACTTATTGAAGAATATTCTGAAAAAATACTTCTGGAACCAAGGCCACTTGTGGGCAGTCAATATTGAGCTCTATAGAGAGAGTGGAAGGGACTGATAAAACAGACCAAAAAAAAAAAAGATCAGTACAAAAAAGCAAAGACTAACAAAGAAGAATGACAGAAAGAGTGAAGGAGGGCATAAAACAAAAGGGAAAATAGGCACAGTCATCCATGCCAGCAATGATAAGAAGGGGTGGAGAGGTCGGTGGGCAGGCAGGTAAACACGCAGGCAGAGAGAGGACCGACCTCCTCTGGAAGATTCTGCCACAAACAGCATCGAGCGCAGAGCGCATCACGTTCCCCCACGCCACCGAAAGACCAGAGAGAAATCACACACACATACACACACACCACCAGCTTGTGAGACAGCAGCACTATAGTAAATGCAGAGTATCATTTAGATAGCGTTTAAAAAAGAAGAAAAATCAGAACAAATTGTGTTAATATATTAATGTTGTTAAAGTTAACTAAAACTAAAAACGTTGCTTTTGTTAACTGAAAGCTGAAATGAAATAAAACAAATATTAGATAACCTTAAACGAAAAAACGAAAACTAGTAATGTTGCTTAGGCAATTAACAAAGAAGTTTTAGTTAAAGTACTACATTTACTAAAACACATGAATAAATAAATAAATAAAATAAATAAGTAAATAAAAAAGGCCAATTCCAAATATTAATAAGTACTATAATAGTATAGAAATAATATTAAAATAACTGATGGACAAAGGTGGAAAGAACAGTATATTTGATATAAAAATCAATGTTTTGAAGCCACAGCAATGCATATTTTTGCATATATTAAATTTCTCAAATTTCAAGGGTTTTCCAGAGTTCAAAATTAATTTCAACTTTTTTTACATACATTTATAAATATAAACATTACTTTAAATAAAAATATACATTTTTGTCTTCTTGTCAACAGGATTATTTATTAATTAAAATATTTAAGTATATTTAAAATGTTTTATTTTTTTGCACATTTGCAAAAGGTTCTTGTGATAAGCTCCGACTCTGAGGTGAAATAAGACTTGTAGTAAAAACGAGCAGTACGAAACATAATTTTGCCTCTCATATTTCATTTTCAATGGGATGCGTTTACACTGGCACAAAAAATTCGACATTTTTTTACTCACATCTGACACAGATCGGAATTTGTTGCACATGTGTAAACACAAAAATCCACACAAAAACAGATTTTTTTCACATCCGATCTGAACTACTTCCAAATGTTGTTTTAAATCAGATATCCAATATCTGGAAATATAACCTGCGTATAAACACGTATATCCGATTCCCCTTTGAATTCCAAGCAAGCATAAGGCGAGGGTGACATGTTTGGCCACAACGATAGCTTGTAAATGTTGTATTATGAAGCAAACGTGCCTATACAGTATGTGCTCTAAAACTCAGCTTTTGACCCTTTATAGTTAAGAGAATAAAAACTGGTTTTCAACCTCTGAACCATGGTTTGCTATTGAAAGCTACATTATATATATATATTTTTCAGCAATGAGGTGATAACTTCATTATTCTGTATTTGACACCAGAATTTACTGTATTTGACAAATTTGACACCAGAATAGAAGCTTCACTAACACGCTGGCTGTAATTCTCTCACGTTAATTCATCGGAATTAATCAAAAACTTTTTTTTTTTAAACGTACCACGTTACTTTATTTCAGAATTCTAGGTCCAATGAGCCATAGATAAAATATCAAACAAAAATTACAAAATTATAAAAATTATTTCTGCTGCAAAAATCCATGACAGCTTTTAACTTTCACACTGGGAAATAATCATTACTACCCGACGTCAATTATGCAAATAATTTTAGTGCGTCCATTAAAAACCCGAGAATTAATCATGTCACAAAGTAAAGAATAATTTTTAGGACGCTAAAGATTTTACCTCTCATTGGTTTCATACGGATTACATAAACAGAGAATATTTGTTTTGATATGAATTGCTTCATTTAAAAGTAGACACTTTAACCTTTCTAAAGACAGTGTGTGTGGCAAGTATTCGCTGAGTTTCGATTCATTTTTGTGACGCGCTTCAGAAAGTAGTTCACAGAGAATGAGACGGCAGAAAACGCACCCTGTATATTTTCTCTATTTTACAAAAGCACAAAGTTTTGTCGTTATTGTGAGTACACAAATTAAAGTAGACCTTTTACATTTTAGAATGATGTATTACAAATCCAGCAAATCGAGGTGGCGCCTTTGTCGACCCCAGAAGGTTAATGTAAATACAGATATCAGATACCAGTCTAGCATGTCTAACATGAATGTAAACAGACGGGACAAAAAATTAAATAAAATACAATATTATACAATATACATATATAAATCGGATATGGTCAAAAGATCCGATCTGTGCATTTAAGACTTGCGGTGTAAACGCAGCCATGGAGTTTAGAAAGAAAAAAAAATTAACTCCGCTACACGCCAAGTCACAGCAGCTGTTTCCCTTAGTAAATGCGTTGATTGTGTCTGATTTTAATCTTGCATATGAGTTGTATTATGTTGCAGTTCCTTATAAAATTACCATCCAACTGGCGAACATTGCACTGACTTGCCAAAGGCAATTTTGGCACTTATCGAGGCCAGACTTTATATCAGAGCTGTTCTTAGACAAGTTGCATTATAGGTAAACAAAAGAAATGATCTCACATGAGCTAATCCACTCAGATTTTTGTAGCATTGTTCTGTACATCAGTGTTTAATAACTAGGCTTGAGAATGCCATTTAATAAGAAAGAAATCCATGAAACACCCCAGCCAAATTCCTGTTGTCGTGTCATTCGTTGCTGCTGTTTTGTCAGACTTAATCCTATTTTTTGCTTTGCAGATTGAATTAGTTTCACGATTCTTGTGTGATATGGCTGTTGGTTTCATGATTGTACATTGCTCTGTCACAAACAAGGACACATGTCGGGCGAGGCTGTTGAAAGAGCTCGGGATTGTGGGTAATACTGCTCAACGTCACTCCTTTTATACTCACAGGAAGTGGGCCGAGGTCACCAGGGTCTAGGGATGCTTTTGTCCTCATGTGAACGGGATACTTTAAGCGTGGATCTTCCTGAAAAGAGAGAAAGAGAAAAAAGAGAGGGGTTGACACATGCCCATATTTTTCCCAGAAGGTTTTACCCTCATTTAGCAGTAAATTGCATTCACTGTCTGCTGCCAAAATGCAGTTCTTCAGACAATAAGTAATTTTGAAATGATTGTGGGGGTTTTTCACGTCTCCATGGGGGGGATTATGCAGTAATTACACATAGGCCTAGTGAAATTTAAGTCTTCTCAAGGACATTTTAAAACCACAAGCAAAAAAAATCATACTTTGTAAATTACCATATACTATTTTAAACAATCGAGAAAAAATAACTTAATAATACCTGGAAGAGAAAATCCATTTGTTTTCAATTTAAACATTTCTAATTACAAAGAAGCTCTATGGAGGACGCAATACATCAGACACAGACATGGACAAAGGCGAGTCTGTTCTGGGGAAATTAGGGCGCTGGAGAAAAGCTGCAGTTCCTCTGCCAGTCACCAGGTGGCACAGTGATTCTGAGAGGATCATCCATGCATCACCCAGGGCCTCTCTCCAGATACTGTGTGGGGCATTGAAGTGTGCAATTGTGAGCCAGACTGTGCGTGTGTCTGTGTGGGCAAGTCTGTTTCCCAAATACCTTTCATGCATCTTAACGCAGGTTAATGAAAAAATAATCTAAATTTTAAACATTTGATGAAACCGCAACCACTAAATATAATGATAATAGCAAAATAATAATAATAACTTGGCTATTTGTATTAAGGACTAATTATTGACATACTATTACAGTTTTTAAATTTTGAATTAGATTTTCTTTTCTTTCCTTTTTATTTTTCATTTCAATTTTATTTAAAATATTGTTTAGTTGTTTCTGTCATTTCCATAGTCCTTCTTAAAATGTCTAAATAGTTATTATAATGTTTTAGTTTATTTAGTTTAACTTTTACTAGTATTTTAACTTTAAATAAACATTAAAAAATTATTTTATTTTAGCTAGTCGCAGTCAACATTTCTCATTTTTGTTAGAGTAAATTAATGAAAAGGGGTTTTTTTTGTTTTAGTTTACAAAAATAACCCTAATGGAAAACTAATGTTTTGCAAATTATACACATTAAGTAATAAAAGTACAATAATTATTATTTTCAGGAAATATGGTGTATGACATGGAAACCCTGAACCACAGCGTAAAAATCAAATCTAGCATTTCGACTTTATTCTTGAAACATCTTGACTTAATTCTCGAAACATCTCGACTTTATTCTCCAAACATCTCGACTTTATTCTGGAAACATCGACATTTCGACTTTATTCTTGAAACATTCCGACATTTCAACTTAATTCTCAAAACATTGACATTTCGACTTTATTCCTGAAACATTTCGACTTCATTTCGACTTTATTCTCGAAACATTTCAACTTTATTCTCGAAACATTTCGACTTTATTCTCAAAATATTTCGACAATATTTCGAATTTAATCTCGAAATATTTAGACTTTATTCTCGAAATATTTCGACTTTATTCTCTGAATATTTCGACTTCATTCTCGGAATATTTCGACTTTATTCTCGAAACATTTCGGCTTTATTTCATGATTCATTATGCATGGATAATAACAACAACAGCAAAAAAATATAATTCATATAATATAATAAAATATAACAATAGAATTATTATTAAATTCTATACATTTTAAGTAATAAAAGTATAGTAATGATATGTGATAAGAATAATGAATAAAATAATATTCATTACTCATAAACAATAGCAATAATAATTTAATAGTAATTATTATTAAAACTGTTAAGCTCAAAACACTGCAGCTGCAAGCAGACAATGCAGGTGGATTATGTCATGAGAAGAATCAACCAGTCAAGCTACAGGTCAAACTGCCGATGGTATTTGTATCGTAGTAAACAAACGCTTAGTGATGATTTATAAATATATAATCACATCTGTGCATAAAGCATACAGTAGCTACGTCAGCAAATGAAACTAGCTCAGTTCCAGCAGCTAACGTGCAAAATATAGTGCGCTTATGACTACAACAGAGTTTGCAATTACTATGCTTCTAAAATAACAGCGTGATTCTAGGAATTAAATTATATAGCTCACAAATATTGTGTAGAACATTTTAATTTGCTATTTTTAGTGATTTTTGGAAATATTTATAGCCAACATTTAATCACTCAATGCCAGCTTGCATTTGTTTCTTCAGAGCTCATCACAATGCATTTTGGGATTTCCCTTACCGTGAACAAAACAGTGGATGAGTCCGAAATCACATACTTCCCTACTATATATAGTAGGCAATAAAAAAGCATGTGACAAAAGAATTAGGTCCAAATTCACAGTACTCATATAAAGAGTGCATATAATGGACACTTTACCATCTCATGAGGCCACAAGTGAGGATTTGTGAATTGCCGTGAAGCGGAAACTGATGCTGGGAGGTTATATGACAGTGACAACATGATGAATGAGGATTAAATTAATAATACATACTATATAGAACGTACTTTTTTAGGACTCACCAAATAAGTAGTTATTCAAAATAAGTACACACTCAAGAGAGAACGCGATTTCAGATGCAGCCACTAACTTGCAACAGATTTTGTGAGTGTTTGTCTTACCCATGTAGTGTGTCTGCTGTTGTGGTCAATGAAGAAGGGCCGTCCGTTGGGCGCTATTCTCATTTCCCATCCAGGGGGCAGGAAACTCTGGTTTGCTTTATGCTGGGATTTAGGTGAGCTGTAGGGAGAAGGCTGGGGGGACTGTGGGTTGGAAAATGTGTCCTTTACGGCTCGCCGTATTTGGGCATTATTGGCTCCCTGCAACAGGAAACAGAGTCAACGGTTATCAGACTCCGTTATTTAGGTTTTACAGCTTTTTTATGTAACGAATTAGAATTTTATTTGTGCAAGAAAGACTTATAAAATGGGAAATGTCATAAAATGTGCAAGACTTGACTAATGAGACGGCACGCTGTTTAATCCTGCAAAAATTTTAATTAGCGCACAACTCAGAGGATTTCACCTCCATTTCACCTCTTCTTTTCTCTTCCTCTAGCTTTTTTCCTCCCCCAAAACAAATGTTTCTTTTTCAACTCTTTAATTAAAATTCACACGACCCTGTGTGACTGAACATTTAAACACAAAACCATATTTCTTTCTGTACACTTTCAAACCTTTGTGAAATGTTTACCCAATATTCCACAGATCATCTGACTTCAGACGTGGAAAATTGTCCACCTGTCAAGTGATTAGTCCTAATTGTTTATCTGACGAATGAATTCTGGGTATTCTCTCCTTCTAAAAGCTCAACTAACAAAGCAAACAAGAAGAGAACAAGCAATATAACTGTGTTCCATACTTAATAACTGTAGAACATGAACTACAATGAATCAGCACAGAGTTCAAAGTCTATCAAAGTTCAATGAAATGTAATTTAAATGGGATATTTTCTTTTTCAAAAGTGTATCACTTTACTGAAACTTTTATATTCTTCTTAACAGACATCTAGTAAAGAAAAAAATAGAAACAGCATTTCCACAAGTCTACAGCATGGACTATATATTATATTATATTATATTTTATATTATTATATATTGTATAACAGCTAAAGTCATAAAACAAGCTGAGCCAGAAAGAAGCACAGGGATTTTAATCAATTCCACACCAGTCAGCCCTATGTTTTTTGCACGGAAGTGTGTGGCTGTAATTATCAATAATTGCTATGAGAGCAAACATAAGACACTTATTCTCCCCATCCCTGACATCTGTAGATTATCTACAAGAGCTATTGTTCATTTCATTAGCAAAGTCATTCTTCACAGCGGAGACCATTAGCTCCAGCTGAGGCCCATTTTGACGGATACAATTGTTTGGAATTTTCAAAGCAAAATTTTGGATTAAATTACAATTATGGTTTTATCTCCAATATAAGAGATCTGTTGCCGTGGATTCATATTTTTGCATTCTGTTTGTAAGCATCATCACAAAGAATTAATTTGATAATAAATAAAAATATTATAATATATTGTATATATTATAACAACTGAACTCAAAGATCTAAAGCCGGCTTTCCACTGCACACGACAGCCGTCGGACCGGAAGTCATTCATTTCCAATGGAGAGTCGTATGGGAGCTGCGAGGAGGTTCGATCATATGCGTATGCGGAAAATTCAGATCCGATTTAAGCTTTGGATCCGTTGGAAATATCTGAACTTCTGCGGCTAGACCGTATGCGACCGGCCAACCGGATGTGATGTATTCTTCTAATCAAAACTATGAGTGCGAGGCTAGAATTACCAATATTTTAACTCTTTAATGTTTTTCTCTAAACACTCTTTCTATAAAATGTAGGTTATTATTAACTATGGAAGATTTTTTTATATAATTATTAAATCAATATGTATATTGATTAGCTCTATAAAATCTACTGTGTTTTATTTGAGATGTATTGAGGGTCATTTGTTTTGTGTAGATATATTCATGCATGCATTACATTCATTAAAATCATTAGTTTTACCATTGTGCATATCCGAGGGTAACGTTTGCTTCACGACCAATTTCAAAGTTCCGTGCGACCAGTGCTTGAAGTGGGGGGAAAAAGGTGCCGGTACTCTCTTGCATTGGCAAATGATGACATTTGAGATTTTTACAGGGAAAAACAAAACTTGGAAATATTGATCTTACAACAATAATTTATTGTTATTTATTAACAACATAAATGTATTTAAACAAGTCGTGTGTGCGCGCGCATTTCTTTAAAAAGAAACCTTCTCTTTTTAGAAGTTGGTCATTAATAAACTTGATTCTTGAAGTTTGTTAAGATGGGAAGTATACAACAATTGCATGTAAATGGTAAACAACAGAAAAAAACAAGAAAACAGCTCTCGATATTGTCTTTTCAGTCATACTTAGTCTAACATACGATATGTTTACAAGACAGCAAACATAAAAATTAGGCCTATAGGCTACAAGGTTTGATTTGGGCATGTAGGCTACCTGTCTGTGTAGGCTATTACATAAACTAAAAGAAAAGCTTATATTCTGACTAGCTTGCTCGTTTTATTTATTTATAAAACATAGTTTTACCCAAACTGAATAATTAAGACGTTTAAATGGGTAAATCTTGTATAAATATGTTTGAGTCTTTTTCTTTTGTGATGTAGCCTACTCCAGTTCTTGTTAAAACACACTAGACATGCAAATTCTGTGCTGGCCGCGAATCCCGCGATCAGCTCCAGTTGCCGTTTCGCAGCCGTAACGCACCGCAGATGTGTGCAGTGAATAAGGGGTTAACCGGCCGGCACGAGTACCGGCTATATGCGAGAAGTATCGGTACGCAACAAAAGTGCAGGTACGCTTAAGAGTAAAATGTAGAAGTGCCGGTACTGCGTACCGGTGAGTACCGCCCCACTTCGAGCACTGCGTGCGACTGACCCAATTTGGCGAATGCGACAATCGTATGCGAATGTCGTGTGCAGTGGAAAAGCGGCTTAAGACTTTTTCTACGTACAAAAAAAAGGGCTATTTCTCTCAAATATTGTTCACAAATCTGTCTAAATCTGTGTTAGTGAGCACTTCTCCTTTGGTGAGAGAAAGGACCTCCACCTCACGGGTGTGGCATATCAAGGTGCTGATTAGACAGCATGATTATTGCACAGGTGAGCCTTAGGCAGGCCGCAATAAAAGACCAGTGGATCAAAATGATTTTCAACGGTAATCAGCAACAGGCCACATATACTGTTAATATATATGAAATTGATATTTAAAATGTTTTGTTACTATTTTTCCATAATATGTAAAAAACATATTACATTAAAAGTATGGCCTAGTATAGCACAAGACTTATTCAGGATCACTAAAATTACTTATTTAAAGCTATTCCCACAAACATGAATAATGTTTTATGGCTATACTTGCATTAGCTTGCATGTATAATCACAAAACATATTGCCATGACGCATACATACATACACACACACAAACACACACACACACATATATATATATAACGTACGTGTGCACATTACACACACACACATACATATACATATATATATATATATATATATATATATATATATATATATAATCTCAGAACAATGGTCTATAAAAACAAAATAAGAAGCGGGTTTAAGGTCAGACGGATTTAGAGCAACAGAACAGAAGGAAACTATGAAGTCATGGCTGTTTGAGAGATTAAACTTCTTTTTGGCAATGGTGACACTTTGGCAAGTTTCACGATAAGCAAACGGACAGCTGCCCCTACCCCTAGTTTCAGGTAACGTCAACTGATACGAATTCACAAAGCGGGGGTAGAAAACAGCCCTGTTCCCTCCACATACACATAAATCGTGATGAGTATATTAAAACTTGATACAACAGCTGCTCAATTCAACTTTGTGATTAGTCACAAATAAGAAAAACTCCTGAAAAAGCATGTAGCAAGATTAAAAATACATACATCCCAAAATGTTTTACTCTTTATTCAAAGTCTTCAAAGAATTTTTGCAGTTTCTGGGGAGTATTAATAAAAATGCCATTCTGACTGTGATCTGATTGTAAAAACTACAATAAATCCTCTCATCATGTGTTAATAGACAGTATATGTGTGAGTGAGAATCGCATGTGTCCCTATTTGAAGGAAAACAAGTGCATAGTAGTCACTAAGCAATATATATCAAAATTCAGCAACTGACCAATCAGAAACAAGTATTCAATCGAGATTTCATACTGTGCAAAAATTAGAGATGCACCAAAATCTCAGCTACCAAAAATATTTTTGGTTTCAGGTCAAAATAGAGGGCAAAAATTATTGACCGAAACATGAACACAATGGCCAAGCAGAGACATGAATGTTACAGTTTATTGTCATTTAAATATATTTTAATATTATATTTTACCAACAAACTGGAGTAGAAACAAATCTGTTATTAAAAAGTTCATATAAAACCTGCCTTATGCCAACAACTCAGTTTGAGCTATTTGCGTATCGATTATTAAATAAGTTTAAAAATTAATATCATTATATTTTCGTTTTTTGACCAAGTGCATCCTGAATTTTCAGTTACAGTTTCAGCCCAGATTTTTCATTTCGGCGCATGCCTGAGAAAAATATAATTGAATATCTGTTTGGACTTAGCATTAAGGTTACCTTAGCATTTAGTGTCAGAAACATTTAATAAAACAAACAAATAACAAAAAAGGGTTTGCTGGCAGCTGTAAGAGAACAAGATGACTGATAAAGGCACAAAGCTAAATAACTGGATTTTTTTTTTTCCTTTACTGTAAATCGAAGTGAATTAAATTACCCTGAATTGAAAGGTCTGGAGCAGATGGGTCAGGAAATTGTCTCTCGAGTGAAATTTGGGGACATCAGATTTTCATATTAAAACTTATTCACACATAATACAAGGGCTACAACTAAGCATTTGCCTCAGCTGTTCATACTTAATAGAAGCCAGTGGCAGTGTGCACAGAAAATAATCCTGATATCGTATCTTTACCAACTGTGTGTGGACATTTGTCTAAAAACATTGGTTAAGAACAGCCAAGAATGTTTGAGAAGATGAACTAAACATATGCTAAATAGACTAAAGCTTGGAGGAGGGCAAAGTGAGAAGGGAGTGAGGGGTGGAACAGAGGGATTGACGGATGTTCTCACCTCTATTGGGGAAGAGAGAGTGACAGTGGGGGAACTGAGGCTACGGGGTCTGCGCACTTGTGGTTCGATTAGATGGTTGCTGGAGGAGGAAGGGGTGGAAGCGGGAGGTGTGGCGGCTGCTGTAGCGCCCCCTGCTGCCGCAGCTGAGGTACTGGCTCCATCTTCAGTGTGCTGTTGGGCAAAGAGAAGGGTTAGCTAGCTAGCCACCACAAGGTCCGGTATATGGGTGAACAAGCCTAACTAGAGTGCATTCAAGGTTTACTAATGTTCAGAATGGAAAGCAAGGTCTAAAATAATATAATAGGAAACTAAGTCTAATTAAGCTGATTAAAATGATCAATAACCTTAAGGTTTTACTTGATTACGGGGACAAACATGGTCTGTCAGGCTTATAAATGGTTGGAATATTTTAAGGGAGTTAAAAGACTGTAGAGCAGTTAAAATGAGTAGTTCACTTTTCAAAAAACTTCTGCTGATAATTTACTCACCCCCATGTCATTCAAGATATCCATATCTTTCTTTCTTCAGTCGAAAAGAAATTAAGGTTTTTGATGAAAACATTCCAGGATTTTTCTCCATATAATGGACTTCAATGGGAACCAAACGGTTCAAGGTCCAAAAGACAGTTTCAGTACAAACTGCAAAGTGTTCAAAGGGCTTTAAACGATTCCAGACGATGAATAAGAGTCTTATCAAGCAAAACGATCGGGGTGAGTAAATTATCAGCAAATTTTTTTTTCAAAAGTGAACTACTCCTTTAAAGAGGACCTAATACACTTTTTTACATTTTAAAGTTTCTATAGTGCGTAACGTTGCGTTTTGAGCACGAAAAACGTCTGCAAAGATCCAAAGCCAGTTCCAAAGGGAGTTGTTGTCTATATCAGTAAGTACATTCAGAACTCCCTGCAACGTCTCAATTGTAGCCTTGTGTTTTCTCCCAGAAATGCACACTACAATATCCCTCATTTAAATAATTCCTTCCTAAGACATATGCAAAATAAAAGGGATTAGGCCTGGTTGTGTGTTGAAACTTGTGGTTATGGTCATTTCCGAAAAATGCTCCTAATGGTTGACCAATCAAGACGTTCGTCAAGCTGACCAATCAGATCTTTTTGGAAGGAGGGGGTCCATAGAGACAGGACCTAAACAGAGTGTTACTTTCAGACTGTGAAAAGAGGTGCTGCATGTAAAACATGTGGAAAATAATGTGTATGAAACATTCAAGCATTAAATTCTATTCTAGCAGACCACAAAAACAAAATCAAGACAAGGGCATAATACAGGGGTTGGACAATGAAACTGAAACACCTGGTCTTACAACACAATCATTTATTAGGATGGTGAGGGCCTCATTTTGCATCCAAATAAAGCACCAATTCATCTTGGGAATGACAGATCGAAGTCCTTCACAGTGACCAGAGGGATTATGAGCCGTTCCTCTTCCAGAACAGTGTCCAGGTCACCATATGATGCTGGTGGAGGAAAACGTTTTCTGACACCTCAATAATATTCAGATCTGGTGACTGTGCAGACCATGGGAGATGTTCAACGTCACTTTCATCTTCATCAAACCCTTCTGTCACAAGTCTTGTGTGTGTTGGTGCATGATCATGCAGATACACGGTTTGAGCATCAGGTGCTCATGATCCTCCAGCTCATGATTTTTGACTCATGTCCATCAAACACAGTCAGGATTGTCATGATATTGCAGCGCAAACCATCAATGATCCACCCGTGCTTCACTCTGAAGATTGGCCACCAGGCATATAGATGTGAAACCTCCAACATTGTCCACTGTTTCAGTTTCATTGTCCAACCCCTGTAGGTCCTCTTTAAATAATCCATTTTACCTGTTCTGTTAAAAAAAAGAAAGAAATGGAGAGCATCCTACAAAGGATGAAGAATTAGTTTACTAGGACAAGGAAGAGGACGATAAGATATAGATCAAGAGGGACCAGAGCAGTAATAAATAGATCAAGGGAACACACAACGCTTGCCAGAACAAACAACATCCAGACACTGTGAAGGGATGAGTACACATTAACATGGATGCAAACAGATAAAGGCAGAACAATAAAAATGAGCACGATGCAGTAAAACAAAGATGTTCATAAAGAAGAACGTATAAAAGTCACTCAAATTTGACAGTGGATGCTGGAAAACACCTGATGAAGAAGAGACCTCGGCTAGCTTTGGCTAGGCTACGCTAGATTACGTACCTGAAGAATGGGCCGTGTCCATGTGGTGCTACGGTTGTTATGGTTGACGTAGTACATTCGTCCTTTGGGGTCCTTGCGTTCCTCCCAGCCTGGCGGAAGGCCTGGTGTGGTCAGGGCATAAGAGGCTGATGGAGACTGAACAAAGTGAAAAGAACAAAAGAACAAATGAGTTTGTATATTCAGAAGTCAAGAGAAGCAGGAAAAAAAACTGGCAGAGATTGAAATCTATTTAGATTCATTTATTGTATGATATCAGGGTCATATTTGTATGAGAAGCCTTATGAATTGATATGACATTTAATATGATGAGTGTGGGAATATTGCCAGGATACTAACACATTTTCACAGACACAAATCTCACAAGAACACCTAAGCAACACAACATACTAAACACACTCCGCTCTAGGTGACATGATTTTTACAAAGTAAAAGTCCCATTTTGAAATGTCTGGGTGACTTTACATTTAGGGTGAAGATGGACAAGTCGAGGTTTAAAGCAAACCCTTGTAATCTCTAATTTTATGGTCATACACATGCTAAAAAACTGGTATGAAACAAATAAAAATGAAAAAAAAAATATTTGTGAAAAAAGATCTTTAAAATAGAGCTCCTATAATAAAATAAAAACAATTGCTTAAATTAAATTAACAAATTATTAATTTATAAATATAAATTAAATTAATATAAGTAATAATAAGTGTAACCACCTCGAAATAAAATAAATACAAAAATATATAAAATATGTTTAAAATATGTTAATATGACTTAAGGGGAAGAACCAAGAAGACAGGAGAACACAAATGTACAACATGTGGACATTACCATGGTGTCCTCAACGCCTGTGACCGTTTGTGCTCTTGTTCGTCGGGTCTGGGAGCTCTGCTGGACAATAACAGCTGCTTTTAGATGGGGCAGGCAACTGCCCAGTTTTGGGCCAGTGGGAGAGGGGAAATGAGGGCAAATGGAAGGACAGGGTCAGCCAGAAAGAGTAACGTTGAGAAGGGGAGGGGGTGTGATTTCAGGGTGGTTTTGGTTATTTTAGGTAAAAAAATTTGACAGCTGAAGGGGGTGATTTTGTGAGAAGTGCCCTGCAGTGTGACGCAAAGATATAGCAACCCCCCAAAAAGTGGGATAACAAAAGGGATGTGATTAGATGGGATTTAATAAGAAATCACGGTTGAATGATTAGATTTGAGAAAATATTGAGATTTGATTTGATTCATTTAAAGAATGATAAGAGTGCGCATGAAATACCCAGGTGCATATTTGTGGAAAGAAAAAAAGTTGCAATTGAGAGATGATTACAGTTTCAACATTTTGTTTTTGTCTTAAAATGACAGTAACTCATGACAGCAATTGTATTTAATTAATTCATATAATTGTAAGGGAACACCACACATTAAAGGAGAACTCCGGTTAATTGAGCTCATTATTTTGTACATTTGGAGTGCTGTCAGTACAGACAAAAATGACAAAAATCAGTGTTGCCTACACCGTGTTATTGTGTTTTTAAAATTCGCACCCTGTTGACTTCAATGGGGCATGTTCTAAACCTGCTTTTAGCCTCTTAAAATCCTTGAGCCATGTGAGTGATGTTATTAGGAGTGACCACGGTCAATCTGACTGCAGTAGATGTGAAAGATATGAATAAAAAAGATGTTAATTCAGCCAGCTCACATACCTCTATTTGCTTCTTGTTTTCTGGTCGAAGCCCAAAGTAGTCGATTGTCGAGTTCACGCGCGTGATCATTGGTGAATATCATCTCAAACCTACCACTGTGTGGTGTTCTGAGAATATCAGCTCAAATGGATACTTCATCCGAATCAGATGTTGAACACACGGAGGAGGTTTGAGATAGTATTCACTAATGATCGCACGCGTGAGATCGACAATCGACTACTGTGGGCTTCGACCGAAAACAGGAAGCAAATAGAGATATGCGAGCTGGCTGAATTAACATCATTTTTATTCAAATCTTTCACATCTACTGCAGTCAGATTGACTGTGGTCACTCCTAAAGGGATACTTCACTTTTTTTGGAAATAGGCTCATTTTACCATTCCCCCAGAGTTAAACACTTGGGTTTTACCGTTTTTTAATGTTTTCAGCCGATTTTTTTTTTTTTATATTTAGAAGAATATCAGTAACCAGATAATTTCTGGTCTCATTGACTTCCATAGTATATTTTTTTCCTACTATGGAAGTCAATGGGACCAGAAACTGTCTGGTTACTGATATTCTTCTATATATCAAAAAAAAATCAGCTGAATGGTAAAATGAACCTATTTCCAAAAAAAGTGGAGTATCCCTTTAATAACACCACTCGCATTGCTCAAGGATGTTAAGAGGCTAAACGCAGGTTTAGAACATGCCCCCACAAGTGTAGTACAAAAAAATGAGCTCAATGTTAAAACTGACCGGAGTTCTCCTTTAACAATGACTCTTATAACTGCAAGGGAACTCCACACATTAACAATGAAACTTAAATAAATGATAATAAGCATTTCAAACTGACTCACACTTACCTACTGACTCACCAACTTTAAAAAGACTGAGGAAACACCACCTGGACTAACATCCGACTGGCTCACAGAGTTTACATTTCAAATGCTGAAAGGTTCAACTTCAGAAAACGAAATGCTCCCAATCTTCTTTTATATGAATGTAATAAAAGACACTTGTCTCAAACAGGGCAATCCTATTAGCCATCCTTTCAAGTAATGATTGAACATTTGCACTGGTGTGAAATGTCAGCCTCCTTGCACACAGGGACGGGAAGTGTGGGGGAAATGCCAGCTCTCACCCACGCTGATATCATACAGATTTGCTGTGACTATAACGAAATCCCTCATCTGCAGCTGAGAAGCACTTCACAGTCAGAGACAACGGGCCACCAACCAATCGACCTCTTGTCAGAACAAAGTGGATGCGACGCAGAGAGAACACGGAAAATTCATCTATTTGAAAGCGGATTCAGGCGGATGAGGAAAAGCGTTTTTTCTCCAGAGTAAAGGATATGTTACTTCAAAGTTCAAAGTTCAAGAATGTTGTTGAAGTGTTGAGGTAAAAGATTAATGTGAGTACTTTATATTCAAACTATTCAGGACAGATTGTACTTTTAAGACTGCTTTTTAGAATAATCCCAGGCACTAGGAGATACCTTACAAAAAACTTGGACAACACGAGTAAGAGTAATTCAAAAGTAAATCAGGGTATCAGATATAACACTTCAAGGGACTTCAATCATTTACTCAACCTTATGTCATTTTAAACCCGTACGACTTACTTTCTTCGGAGAAACAAAAGATATTGTGAAGGGCAAAAGGGACAACATCAAAGCAGTAAACATAGACTATATTACAAATCTAAAAACCATACAATATATGACAGAAACAGATTTACTCTACTGTTAAAAAGTTGGGGGTCAGAACATAACAAAAAATAAATGAAATGAATACTTTTTTTATTCAGCAAGAATGTTTTAAAGGGATAGTACACCCAAAAATGAATCAAAAATATAAAAATTTAATCAAAAATTTAGAGACAAGAGACAAAAACATGAATCCCCAAATGTTTGAAAGGTAGTGTAAATCAGCCTTTTATTCTGGCTTTTCCTAAAATATGGCTTTAGATAATATGGAATAAAGAGCCTGAGTTGTATTTGCTACTTTTATGGTACATAACTTTTTTTTAGAGGTTACGATATTTCATTGTATGAAAAAGAGCAGAACAAACATTCATTAAAACATCTCATTTTATGCTCCTGTAACACAGAAACTCCAGCAGGTTTGGAATGACAAGAGGATGAGTAAATAATGACAATAGTCGAGTGTTAATACGGTTCTGAACACCTTGTCAATACATCTAGTATTCATATAAATTCAGCGCTACAAACAACTATATCATACAAAACTTAGAAGTAAATCAAAAGTGAGTGTGCATCACATTTGCTTTATGCCTTCATAAGGTTCAATAACAGATCTTAATCCGTAGCACAAGGTTACTGCGCGCGAGCTGCCAGATCTTATCTTGGAAATTCCCAGCATGCACTGGTCTAAATACCACGATACAATAATGAAATAGACACCAAAACACTTGAGAGGCTAAACCAACTTCGTAACCGATGAGGCCCTCAGACTGAGTCACGTGAAACCAGCCAGCAGGAAATTTTCAGAAAATAAATACACAAGTCTCAAGGCGGGGAATCGTGCCTTTTAAATGAAGTACTTCAAAGATGTGGTGGACTTCCAGTGTAACATCCAGCGTCTGTGTCTGTTTCCTGTCTCATGTAAACGGGAGCAGTTCACACGGTGACCTCATCCACATGGGTAATTTTATTTGACCATATGTGGCTTATCTGCTGTAAAACAGCATTTGGCGGATCATTTAAAAAGACAGCACACTGTTTTTCTTCTGCATCCATGCATCTTACAGGTCAAAAAATCCTTTCGTTTTCTCATCATATACATTTCACATCACCTCATTTCTCAAAGAGTCTGAGATGGTTTGTTCGAAGAATCGGTCTCTCTAAACCCCTCCTTTCCCAAAGCAAACTCTACTCTGATTGGTCAGATGGCCCAGTCTGTTGTGATTGGTCAAATAAGAAACAGCCATCTGAATTTCAGCTCCAGAGGCTTACTAAATTCTCAATGACTGTACACACGCACAGTAATATTTACCATATCAAATCAATTCAAGCCCAAGAACAATGATAAAACATTGGAAGAACTAGTCAATCAACCCTAACCTCAAATCGCAAGGATTTGAGCAGGGCTTTCCTCAGTGGCAAGATTTTACTTAGTTTGTGGAACATTATGAGATGTTATAGCTGTGTAATTCCTCTACATCAGCATTAAAGGGATACTCCACTTTTTTTGGAAAAGACTCATTTTATCACTCCCCCAGAGTTAAACAGTTGAGCTTTACCGTTTTCAAATCCATTCAGCCGATTTTCTGATATTTAGAAGAAGATCAGTAACCAGACAGTTTCTGGTCTCATTGACTTCCATAGTAGGAAAAAAAATATACTATGGAAGTCAATGAGACCAGAAACTGTTCGGTTACTGATATTCTTCTAAATATCAGAAAATCAGCTGAATATATTAGAAAACGGTAAAACCCAACTGTTTAACTCTGGGGGAGTTGTAAAATGAGCCTATTTCCAAAAAAGTGGAGTATCCCTTTAACAAGTGTATATCCATCAATAAACCGATGTGTAAATGGAAATGCCTTGACAGTGCAATGACAATTGATTACAACTCTTATATCGAACGTTGCACTTTTTTTCCTAAAATTACTGAGAAAGCTGCACTGTCGAATGTTCCATTAAAATAACTCCCACAGTCACATTATCACAGTGGAAACACGTTAACTCATCATATGACATCATAATCACCACTATAGCTTCAATAAATCAATCCTATAAGAGCTTAATAATACCCTATAAGTCACTCCATTATCCTTCAACATACACAGATTACGCACACAAAAACACAAAAACAGGTGATGCGTTTCTGAGTGAACATCAGGTGACATTTTATATAACGTCGACTATTTTGTCACTTACATCATTCATATTTCAGTGATGTTAAGCAATATATATATATATATATATATATATATATATATATTTATTTATTTATTTTTTTTTTCTTTAATAACATTTTAAATATATTGATCAAAGTTTCAAGATATTTCTAACTATCTGTATCTGTGATTGTGCATTAACAATCTGTCAAGCATTATGTAAAGTGAAAATGTGTGTTATTTTATTCAACAGATATAGTATAAAGAGATAATATTAGTAAGAGAACATTGTCAGGAAATCCTCCAGGTCGGACCTGAACCTTACAAGCACTAAGGCTCAATGCGTCAGGAATGCCATGGCTGCAAAGTTTATTAAAGTCAACAGTATCATTCTCAACTCATTCTAACAACTGTAGGTTGGGAAATGATTCATTTCCATGTGGGATTGACAAGATCATGAAAAGTGATGTCCTCTTTAGAAAGTAGAGTTGTTTGAAAGCCTATTTTATCATTTTGATGAAAAATTACAAAGACAAACATTTTTTTTCCTCTTTGAGATCAAATTTAAGACAGGAATGTGTATTAATGAAGTTAATAGGGCTGATTTTAATTTTCACTTCATGTTTACTTAAAGAATTTTCAAGTGTTATCAAATATTCCTACTGTCACATTATTGTCATTCCCAAAGGTACCCAAGATGTTCATTGGAGACAACAGGATTTGAAGCCAAAAGAGTAAAAGATAGTACGGTACTGTGAGTAAATAAATAAATAAATAAAAAATCACCACATGAAGTGAGAGAGAGGTGAGGAGGAGAAAAGTAGGTGTACCGTTGGTGTGGGAGGTTGAGTTTGATCACTGACTCCATCAGTCATACTAGAGGAGCGTAGCCGAGAGGAAAGATGACTCTGCTGGCGTGAGAGAAAGAGATAAAAAGGCATTAAGACACGGTTATAAATAAATAAAAGACATAAATATCTAATATCTATCTGAGTGGCCATTTTCTAAATGGTACAGGCCCTAAATTCAAACAGCCAGCAAAAATCTGATATTTTGGCATATCTCACTCATATTTGAACAGAAAAAAATACAATATTAATATTTAATTTCAATAATTTCATATTTACAGTACAAATACATATATTTATTATTTTTTTAAATGTATATTTATTCTTTTTTAAATATATATATATATATATATATATATATATATATATATATATATATTTCAAGTAATTTTTTTGCCATTTGGGATGTGACTAAATTCATACAAAAAGTTATATAATGTCCAAAGCTAAAGCTAAATTATATACAACTTATTTTTATAGATAGAAAGCAAATTCATACACAGAGTTAAGTAGTGTCACTCACATGCACCATTTGATATGTATTTAAATGGTAAATGAGTGAACGATTTTAGACGCATCATATGCATGACTGTATAAATACAGTAATGCCTCTGGGCTGGCGCTTATGTATCTGATATGCTTGATGAATTCAGCACTGTGGCAGATGTCATGATAGGCATCAGCAGAGGAAAAAATGTTCCGTTTCAACTTCCCTTGACCCCTTGCATGTTCATTTATTAAATATTTAGTCTAACTTTCAGTTAAAAATAACTATCTGTAGCACCTTCAGCTCTGTGTAACAATTAATTATGTACAGATCAGTCTGGACACGTAGACTACATTGTCTTAACAAATGGACAATATAGTATGCAATTTTATTGGGAAAACCATAATCTAAGTCCAAAAGAGAACCAAAAAGAGACAACCCAAAGCAAATAATTTAACAAAGCCATAGTAAGAGATTTTTCCAAACTGAGTGTCTCCTGTTCATAGAAGCCCCCTGCGCTGCCTCCACAATGATTCACTGAGTGATTCAGCATGAGTGTACAGAGGTACACATGTGTGGACGTGCTTCAGAGTCAGCTATTATTTCTGACATCATTAATAACACAATTTCAAGAATTTCAAATGCAATACCCTGAAGTAGACTAAAAAACATGCCAGTTGTGCTTGCAGTCAATTGTTTTGTTTGTGGTCATGTTATGAAACATGCCAAATTGTGGGGGAATCATATTTTGGCCAAGCTTTCATACAAAGAAATTGTGCAAAAAAAAAGAGAATGATGCAAATAAATGATGCAAATGATACATTATTATAAGTTATATGTTTAACCGAAGCTAATTTTGGGTGGGTTTGTCCCATCCTCAACGTCACTTCTCTTTCTTTTACGGCACTGACGAGAACATCCATCTCTCGGCTGTGAACCGATTGTGAAGCGTGCCTGGTAAATGCGCCATTATAATAGTATTGAAACATGGAACAAGCGCAACTTTTTCATCATGCTCTTAAAGGGAATGTGATATGACACTCTTATTGGTTTGTTTCCCGTTACGCCCAAACCACACCTATGAATAATGAAGCTACTTCAGACTAGCCACTTTTTGATTTGCTTCGGTAAAATACCCGCCGGTAAAATAGCAACAGCGCCAAAGACCCGCCCACAAAGATCAGATCGTTAAAATAGGGCCCCATAAGTGTTTTGCTCTTCCCTCATTTATGAAATATTTTCCTCATATTTTGTTGGTTTAATCATTGTAGGGTCATTAAAAACAAACATCCCCTTCGGAACATCAATAGGCCACTAACTGTATATAGAGATGTATTTATTTTAACACATTCTCTTTCTGGCCCTTAAAACAAATATAACAGCAGATATTTTTTTGGACTGATTTTTCTTTCTTACCACAGCAGAGCTAGGTCCTGGGATTTCTCCGTTTGTGTCTGGAGCGAGAGACAATCTAAGGCTGATCTCATCTGAGATTTCTGGAGTGCTGGAGAGGGGCATCGCCAGAGAGGAGGGTCCGGACAGAGAATGGTTCAAACCGTCAGTCAATAAAGTTGGGTCTTCCTCAGAAATGGGTTCCCATGACTGGAAAAGGAGGGATATGCATGAGAACCTAACATAATAATGTTTTTGTTAAGAAAATTACATTAAATATATAAAAAAAAAATTAAAAATCTAATTTTCTTATGATTTAACCACAATGAGGGGAGAAAAAGCAAAAGCTTTTCGCAGAAATGATGATGCTATCTAGCTCAACTCATAGCCTCAGGGGTCAGGGGTTAAATACTAACGTCGTCTATGTCCCTGATGTCCAGCTGCTCATTTTCCAGGTCTTCGCTAATGTGCCGTCGTGAGCGGAAAACTCTGTGGGCTTCCTGGTTAATCTGCCGCATTTGATTATCATTTTCCGTTTCTGAAACCACATCCCTAAAGCACAGATGGGGAGGAAAAAAATTGTTCCGCACATATTAGAGTCTGGCAAGGTTTTACGTCACAAAGAAAAATGTTTTAAAACTTTGATTTTAGTATTTCTTTGTTTTTGCTTGTTTTTTACATGTGCTTTTAAAGCGTTTTGATAAATGGCAAAAGAGGTCACATACACACTACTGGGCCTCTTCCACTGCGTGGTGCGGTTGTTATGGTTGACGTAGTAGGTCCGGCCCAGGTTATCCACCTTCTCTTCCCAGCCCGGAGGCAGTGGAGGCAGGAGCTGCTGAGGTCTCTGTGAACCTGGATCTGCCGAGTCTGTCACCTCCCAGCCCTGAGAAGAAGAAAGTGAGAGACAGAGAAATAGAAGTTAAGAGACAAAAGAGTAAGTAAGAGTCAGATGTTCAACAATTTAAGTACCAAATTTTTTCCACAAAAAAAAAATTCTAGGGACACATAAATACATGGGACAATATTTCTAGGGACAAGGAATAAGATCATTTTTAAAATCAAGAATATTTAAATAAGGAAGTTATACATCTTGAAGTCAGTGTGCCATTTAAACAAAATCCTGTTCCATCTTAAAATCCTGGTCCACCAAGTTATGATTAGTATTGCAGTTGCTTTGACACTGTAATATCGACTAACAGAGAGAGAAAAATATTAAACCAAAGCGAAAACTGAACAGTGGGAATAGAAGTCTAGAACAGGAAGCTAGAAAGTTAAAGGAAGGAAATGCCAGACAGTCAACCGGTTCAAGCCAAATGGCATACTTTAAAATGGAAAATGCCAAGTAGTCTGTGGGGATGAGAGGATAAAAAGTCGCTACAAAAAAAAAATCACTAAAAAGCAGGAGAGAAAGCAAGAAAGGAGACATTTAAGTGCGTCTCTCTTTTCAGATTTCAAGCCTTCTCTCTGTTATGTGCCAGGGTCTATACACATCTACACACAAAAGTTCCACATCTAATTTAAATCTATATGTTTTGACATTTGCTATTTCATATAAGGTCAAGTTTTAGTAATAGTTTGTCTTTTGAAAATGTTCCGTAATTAATTTGGCACTGCCCTTATTATTAATTTTGGCATTTCATAAACATTACTTTTAGTTGATTTAATTGATTAAATTAGTTGGTTATAAATTTTATTGTCTGAACCAATTATTATTTCCCAAAAAATTGATAGGGCATTATTGATATAATTCATTAAAAATATCATCATATCTTTGTCGCTAGAAAAAAAACCTGATTTAACCCTGTTTAAACCTGAAGTCAAAGTCTTTTTGAGATGAACACTGAGGGGAAGTCATTTAAAGGAGATAAAATATCTACATTCTTCCTGCTAATGGGTTGGTTTTTACCTCAGCTTCTTCCCTCATCTCGCTGCTTTCCTCCTCATGCCCGCCGTTCTTTGGCAAGTAGGCCATTTTCAGTCTCAGGTAGCCTTTCACCCTAGACTTATGACTACAGGACATAAAAGCATGTCATCACAAGTCAAGTACAGTCATCAGAGTACAGTAAAATATAGTAAAGACATCAAAATTGTAACATATTTTGTTTACTTTCCTTAAGTGGTAACTGCATTTATTTAGACCTTAATTACACCAGAATTTAATCAGAATAATTGTTTGAAATTATTTTAATATTTTGAGAGCCTCAATATCTTTATTACATTTTTTATCCACATAGTGACATATAGTGTCATATCGTATATAGTCAAGTGGAGTAATCAACTAGTATATTAAATATATTGAAAAGTGCACAAAAATCTTTGACTAACTATAGCCACAAAGCATTAAGGGGATTCACTGTTGTTAGTTTGATTTCGTTCTGAAATAAAAAAAAACGGACAAATTTGAAATATGCAGTATCGAAGCAAAAGTACAGTCCTGTGAATAAGGTAAATAAATATAACACTAAAGTTTTTGTACTTCTTGTACTGAGTTTGTGAAAGCTGCATAACCACTGACCTTCTTGGACGCAGGAGAAAGTCTTTAAATGTGTACGGCCGCTCCATTGCAGGGTCCTCCGTCTATACAAACAATACAGAAAATAAACAAACATGCATCAGATCTGGGCTAATGTCAGTGCAATCTCACAAAGCATACATCTATAACAGTCCCAGTCTGGTTAAAGGTGGGGAACGGGGGATATAGACCCTTGGATGGCGTCCAGCTGTCTTACGCAACACTGTTCTCCCGTTACATTTAAACTGCCCACAGGTTGGATATTTGTGGCAGGTCATTAGTGGCTACAATCTGATGGAAATTGATGGAATTGGCACCTCTGCCAGTGCCCGAAACCAAAACTATGTGAGGAAAGATTGGAGGCCCTGAAGGAAAACGGGAGAGCTTTCCTGTTTGGCAAGTCTAGATCAAACTAGAGGTGAAAAGCATTCAGATTTCAAAACCAGAAAGAACTCAAATCTGCAAGGTATCTTAATAAATAAACACTGTACATGAGACATCTATACATGTCTGATCCAAGTGTAAGAAACCACTTTTAAATATTCAGCAATAAGAGCAGGCATAAAAGGAGCGAGTGGTCTGGACTGTAACCACGCAGAAGAGAATAGTAGATATGTAGGCGGCCGCAAGAAAAACAGACCAGACTCCGTGTGTGAGACTAAATATGATATCCAGCACAGAAATGTCACTTAGCCACTGGAAATAGTTTCAAACAAAAAACAAGGGTTGTTCCATTCCAAATCTTTTCCTAAATGTCCACTGCAAAAAAAACTATCTCTTGCTCAAAAGTTAACTGGAACAAAATGCCATTTTGAAAACCAATGACTTTATCAAGGACAAAGCTTGCCAACACGTCTTCTTTGAGACGATGTGTGGTTTGGACTGTTTTGAAGCAATAAGGTATACGAAAAGCTGTGCTATATTGTCACAATATTAGTTACTGTACTAGACTACTTTAAAAACATATATTTATATTTTAAAAGGTTTGTGTTTTAAAATAATACAAATAATATGCATTGAAAAAAATAACACTTCAAGATTAATATATATATATATAATTATAATATAATATATAATTATAATTATAATATAATATAATAATAATTATAATATATAATTATAATCCATGCACATTCATATATACAATATCTGTCAAAAGTTTGGAAATATTTCCATTTTGTTATGTTTTTGAAATGTATATCTAATGTTTACCAAGGCGGCATTTTTTTTTTTTTTTTATTTAATCAAAAATACAGTAAAAACTGAAATATTGTGAAATACAATATTATGTTACAAATTAAAAGAACTGTTTTCTATTTGAATATATTTTAAAATGTAATTTATTCCTGTGATGCAGTGTCACATGATCCTTCAGAAATCATTCTAATATGCTGATTTGGTAGCCTAGAAATCTAGACGCACAGTAGCGCAGCAAAAATTATTTCGCAGCCAGTGTGGTCTAGCAAGTCTCCATAAACGTTTTAGCTGGAAAAAAAACAAACTCTGGTCAGGCCAATCACATCGTGTATAGAGTCGGCGGGCGGGCTTAACATAATGATGACAGTTGCGATGGTTCACTGCTACTTGAAAACAAAGAATGGCTGCGGCTTTGACCACTACTCTGGATGATTTGAACTTAAGCTTCTTTTTTTTGAAACCAGAACAAAGAACGGCACTTGAGTAATTTAAAAAAAAAATGTGTTTGGAGTTTTGCCGACTGGATACGGTAAAAGTTTAATATATCAACCTGCTCCGCTGGTGGGAAAACGCATGGGACTCACCAAGAAGGTCGTCACCTTCTTCGTTGCTCAGATTAGTTGTAACGCTATCCAATTGCATGCAGAGAGAATTTGAAAGACAACCGTTTATCCTGCCCCACGGATTGAGCCCGTCAATGATGAGTTCCCATACCTAACATCTTGATGTAGGTCTGGCATGCCAGGCTACTGATTTGGTGCTTAGGTGACATTTCTTATCATTATCAGCGTTGAAAACATGTGCTGCTTAACATATTTGTGGAAATGGTGATACTTTTTTCAGGATTCTCATAAAACTCCACTTTAAATTATGCAATTTTAGGACCCTAAATCCAATTTGAGTTCCAAGTTACCACAATTTGAGAAGCACTGTACTAGAAGATCGTTTGTCATATCAAAGCTAGAAATTTCAGTATTGTGACAACAGAACTAGAAAATATAGGATGACATATAAACCTAGCCAGTGCTAGATTTAAAATCGGTTGTGAAGTGATTAGCTAGGTGGTCAAGTATTTTATGTCATGTGTATTTTAACATGAATGGAATGCTGTACTGACCAAACATTTTTACATTATTATACTTAATAATGTTGTGGTAGGGGCTAAACTGGGCCACCCTGGAAGTGCGTCTTCTTTTTGACAGAGTGATTTTTTTAGTTGGGATAGCCCTCTCAGAAGCAGCCCGTGTGTTTACATTCCGAGTAATTCCCTTTCCACTCCGTACAGGGATATGGGCTTCAACATTTTGAGTTGCTTAATTGCTGTAATGTGAGCCTCAATAACTTCCATCTCTTACCCTTTCAGTCAAGAGCTAAAAATTGTCCCTGAAACCCCCCCAAAAAAGCAAACAAGATCTTTATTTGAATGTCACAAGAGCACATTAACTTACCGGTAAATGGGTAAGAGGCACATCCACCTGCCCAAGGAAGTCATCTCTGGTCTATATATGAAAGATAAAGAACAAGAGAGAGCGAGAAGAAATTAAAATAATATAAAAACTAGTAATGTAGAGTTTTGGCTGTGAAAGAGACTAACTTCAGCAGGATTCAGCAATGAAAACCACAAAGAGGAGGACAAATACATACACATATAAATAACCCAAGAAGAATGAAAATGTGTCCGCGAGAAAGAGAGAGAAAGGAAATACAGTTATAAGGGCAGTGTTAATGTCAAATGTGTCTCTTTAAAAAGGGAAAACCTGCCAACCAACCCAATGAGGTACAGCAGATAAGTAATAAGTAAGGGTCAAAAGTCAGAAGGAGTGTATTAATGTATGAACCGCCAATCACAAGCCTTCAATCCACCCACCAATTCCAATAAGCCAAACTGTGATATTGTCAGCTGTAATTGTCAGGTAGTTGGGTCAGGGTAGACCAATAGATTACCTGACCATGGTTGAAATGCCCATTCTTGGACCGATCATGACCAATGTGAGCCTGTGTGTGGAATAAACGTATTAAGACAACAAAGACGAGCACATCCTCGCAATCACCCTAGCAATAAATTAAAATAAATAAATATCATAAATAAATTGATAAAATTAAATAAAAACAATGACACCCAGTTAGTCAGAACTTAAGCATCAGAATGGGCGTAGCTTTCGGACAACAATGCTCATTTATTGTGGAAAGGTTAAGTATGAGTCACTATTTGTGGTGGTGAGTGAAAAACAGGACCACAAATACATTCTCAAGCCCCTATTCACCATGGAAAACCCACCATGTCTGAGACATTCCTCTGATTAAATGTTAAGTGTTTCTGAGTCAAATGGGGTTAAACCACCAATCCACCAACAGCAGTTGTGAATCACAAACAGAAGCAAAATGAAGCAATTAATTAATCCAAAAGGTATGAAGAAATGACCTAGGAAACTCAATAAGCTAGTTTAATCTTAAAGGTCACATTGCAGAAGAATTAGGTCTTAAAGATTCCGGTCACTAACCAAAATATTTTCCTATCCTTCTGCAATAACAAAAAGATGCTCTAAATAACTGTTAACTGATGTTTTTAACTACAGTGACTTTGAGACAGTTAAGAACATGTCTTGAAAACCCTGTTCCCACACAATGGTCTGAGTGTTAAACATAAATATTTGCTTAATCATCGTCTATTACAGAGCTGAGCAAGCAGTTGACTTAAGCCATTAAAGAGGCTGAAATGTGCAAAAACAAGCTGAAATCAAGACGGCAGGAACATAAGAACCAATACGCCCATGGGAGAATTAATGGAATTTCATGGAATACCATATTGTGCTCTTTACCGGAAGGAGAACTTGTTTACGAAACCTTAGCTACATTACTTAGGTCATGTACTGTAGCTAAGGTTTCCAAAGGTTACGGTCAGGGGTTATGACATTAAGACCCAAGAAAAAACTTCCGACAACTGATCTGCAACAATCAGAGGTGCTAAAATTAGACTGGAGCCCCCACAAATTTAGCAACAGGGATCCTTTCCGAGCCAAAACAGTATAAGGCACCACCACAACAATATGAAATACTGACACAACATGACTAAATCTCATTTTCATTCTCTCAAGTTGGTCTTCTCTTACCTCTGAGCACACACAGGCTTTTTAAAGCACTAAATCCTGAGTTCTGCAAGAAAGCTGCCACAGCAGACTTAAGCGAGATTTTCCCCCTACATCCCCTCATTATGCTTGCTAAAACTTGGGAGACAGCTAACAGTTGCATGGGCACTGGCAAGTAAATGGGAAATCCCATGCACCCCACAGGGAACAAATGCAATAAATGACGATATTTGGTATAGTTTTATGAAAACTATTGAATTCTGGAAATTCTGCAAATCATCTTATTACAAAGTAGTATTGGCACAGACCTGTACAGTAAAAGTGGATAGTCTTTGTAAACAAGAACTCTACAGGTTATGAGGTATTACAAGCCTTACCTTCAGAGATAATTCAGCAAGTGCCATTAAAGGCATGATTGAGGAATTCAAAAGAACAATCATGACAGAAAAAAGTAAACAGATCTGTGTGAGATGGGTTCACTTCAGTTGATGAACTCTGCTGCTGGAACATTTGGCTCTTTGACTGACTCATTTCCAGTAAAGTCTTTTGAGCAGGTACTGGAAATATATATGCTGCCGATAGCTACCACAGCAATTGGGGAAGGTATGCGCGTGTGACATGCCTGATTGCGGAATCGGAAGATTTTTGAATGTGGACATCTCAGAGACAAAATGTTATCTCTGTGAAGTCCCACTTTCCACATTCCATCAGAGAGATGTTGTTATGAGTTCTGTATATGATAAATACTAGTTCTAGAACTAGTAACTGCTGGTGACAAACTGATGAATGCCACACACTTAAAGTGTGTCAGCACTGCTATGATGAATTGGCATCTAACATGAGCAGGAATGAATCACTGAGGGGGCTTTCAAATCTCAATAGTAACCTGTAGTGAATAACTAATATGTGGCATATATAAAAATGAATTAAATGCTTAAGAAGCAAAATAACTCAAAACAAAGCCTTGAGCTTAACCGAACTATTATGCATTGAGATTATGAACAATATACTTTAGCATAGTGCTTTAAAATCTTGGTTTTAAAAAAGTTAGTGGAACTAAGAAAAGCAGTATGTGTAACTATATATTAGATCTTAATCACCACAGAACAGCTGTTACTAGAGATGAACGGTGACCCAGGCCAAGGGAGAAAGGCAGCTTTCAAAACCAACAACACTTGACACGGGACTAAAGATAGAACAAGCTCCTCTTCAAGAGAGGGAAAAGAGACAAGAGGACATGCCCCTATGAATGAAGCGACATCTGAAAATGCTTTCAGCTTCTGTATATTTTCCACTTCTGAATATCATATTGAGTATAAGAATTTGTATGCTTGTTGGGAAACCAAAGATGTGGTTACGTCTTGCTCCTGGCCCCCATTTTCATGGAATTTTCACTTCCCAGAATGTGGACAAGTCATTCCTGATCCCACCTCCTCTTTCCTGCTACCTCTTCTTTCATCTGTTTTTCCCATTCTCCAGCCACTTAAAAACTATTAAAACACATTTTGCGAGATTTTCACCTAACTGTATTCCTTGGGTAATGAAACAAGGGCATGTTAATAAAGCAGGTCTCAAACGTAAACAAGAATCAGCACTTCATATTCAACTCAACTTAAGAACCTCAGTTGTAATTACCTGTGGATTGCTGCAGGTAGGCGCCTTTCCAAAGCTAATATCGTGTGCATGGATGGGGCTGTGCTCGCCTCCCTGGCTGAAATAGATCTTAAACTTGGGCTGTCGTGAGTTCTGTTCCTTACTAATTTTAAAAGTGCAGCCTTGAGCTCTGTTCTCAACAATCTCACTCTCAGTCTCCATTTCTGAGATCGGGGCATGAAGGTTTGGCATGGATCCGAGGCATGAAGGGGCTCCTCTGAATTGCAATGGCTGTGAAGCGCTCCTCTCAAGACGGATCCGAGGATACCGCACCAAGCGGCTGCCTTTAGAACCTGTAATCCCTAAATCGCTCACGTCAGCTTGAGAAGTAGGGCTTGGGTGCCGTCCTTGGTCCTGTTGAAGCTGGAAGACCAGTCTTTGTGTGCCAGGACCTCTGTCTGAGCTTTGCAGGACAGACCAACGGCCATTCTGTCCATCCTCGCTGTGTGGCATGATCCTAAACTCCTGGCCATCGGAGCCATCTGCAGATCTTCTACGAATACTGAAACCTCCAATGGTAATCCCTTGAGGACTTCCATTGGGTACACTCAAACTAGCGTAACCATTTTGTCCATCACATGGCCGGACACAAAAGACTCGCCTCTTAGGTTGGATCGGCTCAGGACCTGGTTGAATTTGTTCCACATTTCGGCAGGATGTGGATTCTACTCCATCGTAAGCTGGAGGTGGAGGTAAGAACCAACTTTCATCAGGCTCAGTGTAGGCTGGAGCTGGATCCTGAGGGTACCCTGGAGGTGGATCACAGGGCAATGCATCTTCCTGAGATGCAGTTGAGCGTTGTAGAGATATCTGGACGGACGTGCTCTTGGTTGTCCGTGGTTCAGTTTGACTCTGGAGCTGTGGGATGAACATGGAAGAGCTTTGCTTTAGAGAGGCCTCCGAAAAAGCAACTGAACCCGACTCCGGGCTTTCGACAAGTCCTCCGTTTCGTGGCTGCACGTGGAACATCATGGCCCCTGCGCCACTATAGCCTCTCTCATCTCTGTCTTCCACAGTCCCATTCAGCTGCTCCAACTCTGGTGCAGTGTTACTGCGTCCAGATCCAAAATATAACCGAAGCCGGTGAGACATTCTGCTGTCTGCCTTGATCTGTCTCTGTCCAGCTCTTCCTGGATCTGTCTCACCCACCGTTTAGTGTGTCTGATCCCCTTTTGCTCTCCCTCTCTGTCTTGCTCATCCACCCGCTTTCCTTTCTTTCCCTCTCTTTCCCTTACTCACATACAGAGGCTGCGTTTCGTTTCACAGCTACCAATGAAGCGCTGCCAGGGAGCTTAAAAGTTCAACCCACAAGCTTCAGGGAGAGAGAGAGACAGAGAGAGAGAGGGATCTGGAAAGAACGGGAGACGGGGGAAAGAAAAAAAACATCCCATGTGTCAAACTGTTCGAGCTGCACTTCGATAGCGACAGTCAGCAGAAATAGCCCAAGTGGCAAGTTGCATTCCAGGCATGATTGGATAAGGACGCCTGGTGCTCTTACAAGCAAAGGTGAGGGTAGGGTGGCCAAAGTCACATGATCCAGATGGCACCCACCCTCAGTTCGCGGTTAGACCCAAACAACACTCTCTCAGCTGCTACTGATCTGTCAGAAGGAACTAGACTGCCGGGGGTGGAATGAGAAAGAGAGCGATCACAGCTGACTCAGGACACACTCTCCACAAGCTCATAATTCTTTGTGCTCATTCTACACACAGGGCACACTGGGCCAAGCCACGTTGGGACATGTTGTGACCCACATCTCAAGCTGGTAAAAGAAGAATTTATCCATACTTCCAAAAACAACCCTAAAAAATAAGCAGAAGATTGGATAACAGGTTTCCCACTATCATTACAGACATTCTTGGAAATACCCAGGAAATGTACATTTGCTGGAGAAATACTACAGCTTTTTATGTTGGGACCTTTGTATAGACGTAATATTTCCCATCAAGCTTTTTAAGGGCTGGCATGGCTGAAATGTTCCATCTGCATTAAAAAAAATACTCAAAGGGAAGTTTTAAACCACAACACAGTCACTCTCTTTCAACACAGAGACAATGATTCAGGATGCAGCCGAGGGACCATTTAATTAGAACTAGAGAAGACAAAAAAATCTAGAATCATGAACACTCCTAAAACAAAAACAACAGAGCAATTTACTTTACTTTGTACTTAGTTTAAAAACCATCTTAAAATTGTGTGTAATCTGGAAAAAATATATATAAAACGCTTTTTACCTTTTCTGGAATTTCTTGAAATATGATCGATTCACTGACAGACATATGTATCACATATAAACCACAAGCTGTGTATTTTTTTTTTTCCAAAAAATCTGTTTGGGGTATATCATTTTAAGTTTTCATGCAGGCATTTGCTTTTCCACCACAACCATAATCCATAAAATCTGAATCTTTAGATCAAAACAGATATGCAAATATCATAATGATTTGACAGACTGCTGACGGGCTGAATAAGTTGCTTAAGCCAATGTGAAATCCCAGAGAGATGACACTACACTGTGTCCGTATTCAAACTTGAAGAGACTTTGACTAAGAAGAAACAGAAGGTAAAGGCACTTAATTGCCAGGAGACTTGTATATAAATTACTAATGGAATGTAAAATATTGCAGGTCAACAACTGTATCTGTGTAATTTAAATTAGACAATTATTAACAATAATGAATACATGTCTGAAGAAAATGTGAGTTGCACTTCACCCAAGCAAAACTCACCACCACAATTCTAAGAGGTACTGAGCGGTTTAGTAAAAAGTTACAATGTAGTTGCTAGGGTTTCTCTGCATGGTTGCTTGCAAAAAAAAAAAAAAAACTAAAAAGGAGGGAATTTTCTCACTTCTTTTTATCATCCACTATCCAGAAATCACAAGTCTGATAGCTTAATACTGAAGTAAACACCAAATGACAAACACCAGCCTGACATAAACCGTGAAGTCAGTGCAGTCTCTTATTGGATGGAGTGACCGAGACAGACTCCTACTGAAAGAAAGGCCTTGATTGTGAATGTGTGGGCACTCTCTAAAGGGGGTATTGTTTTGGAGGGCACACATGCCTTGCAGTGGCTGAGCTGTGAACAAAGAATGGAGACATCATGGCGTAAGAATTAGTTTCACAGCACCAAGCATTCTGGGAACTTACAACAGTGGGCTTCTAAAGTGCTACTACTCATTTAATGACTTTCATAGTATTTACTTAGCTAACATAAAGACAATTTCTTAAAAACTGTGACATTACAAAACCCTTAATAGCAAACATGTGGCTGAATGATGGTAAATGGGTGTTTTTTGATCTGGCATGTTTTCAAGAAGCACATTCCATTCGCTCACCCACACGACTCAAGGATGGTTGTGTCTCCATGACAGCGGTTTTTGAAAGGAAGAACATTTTAAAATCTACAATTGTTGTGATCAACCCAATCTACACCTTAACAATAATCATCTCAACTGTCTTCGTCAGATCACAGTAAAATATGCACCAATCGGTACTGAAACTTAGGAACCACCATGCTGTGAGTCAATTACAGCTAGCTGTCAAAGGATGGATACAAGATTTGAGGATACAAAATGCTTTGTACAAAAGAAAGTGGAATGACAGAGTTGCTCTAACTGAAAAAGCAATAGATGGTCAGACAAGCAGAAACTGGAAAAACAGCAAAAAACGTTACTGATGAAAAGACACAGGGAAGAAAATAAAGAGATGACAGCGTGATGGAAATAGACAGAGAGAATGTAAGTGAGAAAGCGTGAAAATCATTAAATCGGTGTTCAGTCAGTGTGGGACACCATCCATGCTCTCCCTCAGACATATAAGGAAGACGCTCAGATTCTGCTCAGCTCTGCATTGAAACTCGGCCAAAACTGATCACACAGGGGAGACAACAACCATTTCCCTGTGGACTGCAACAACTCATGCGAACACACAACACATCCATCATAGAGTTAGCACAGAGAACAATCCCACTGTCTAAGTCACAAAGCAAATGCTATATTTACTGACATTAGCTGTACTTCAGATCCAGAGCTATAAAATGCACTATGGTTCTCAACTGGTTTTACTTCAGCCTCAGATTCTACACTGGACTTCATTAAAGTATCAAAATGGTATGTTAGAAAATAAACCAAAATGTGCATTCATTAAAAAATTGGGGAAGAAACACTTCTTTCTTTTCAAAGATAAGTGTCATTATTTGCTTATAGCATCTTTCCCTTGTTGTTCCCAACCTTATCGCGACCCATTTTAGGGTTGCAACCCACTAGTTGAGAACTACTGGTTTGAAAGATGCAGTTGCACTGTAAACACTATTCTTCTCCCACGGATTCAGATCAGTTGGAAACGGCTGTGGTTACATAAGGTAAAAATGATATAAATACTGTTAGTTTTCTCACACAAACCGCTCGTTTCGTGTCTTAGGCCATCAATGCTCACTTACATTTACGAGTCATTAAATCATGTTTAATTTTGACTTCTCTGTGCATGCTCTTTGAGGTGGACCCCATATACCTGCATTACATGACTGACAGACAACAACGGTTTGACCGAAAAATGTCAAAATTGAAAATACTGTGGAAACAAAGACACCTTCTCTTGGATGCCCTTGATGTAAGCTAAAACATATCAAAAATTAATTTCAAAGTGAACTATCCCTTTAAGGGATGTAGAATAAGGTCATGCAGAAGAAGTTATTAATATGTGCTTTATAAGTACTAATAAACAGCCAATGTCTTGCTAATATGCATGCTAATAAGCAACTAGATAATAGCAAGAACCGAACCCTAAAATAAAGAGTTGCCAAAATTACTACAGACCAAATTTTGAGAGATTTAATAAATTCAGACAATAAAACATTCTTCACAATGTGAAACACTCTCTTTATGACAGATTGGGAACAAAAATGTTCCTAGAGAAAAACGGGTCAATCGGATTTGTAAAAACGAACTCTAAACTGGTTAGCACATTTTTCCACATCATCTCCCCATACTGTAGGTAACTGCATACCAAGCAAAGCACCGAAGCATCGTTGCTATGGGGACACTAATGAATGGTTTAGCACTGACATTAGTTACATAACAGTGGAATTTCTTTCATTGTTACACAATAATAAATAATTTAACAATGTATCTATCTTTCAGTGCAGGTCAAACAACTAAAGCAGTCATTTTTTTAGACCGTTTTAATGATTCTTTTGGAGACACATTTGAGAGGTGCAAGCTATTTTCAGACTAAATTTTATTATGAGGAGAAAAAGTGAAAACTGGAGCAACGGAGAACACACAAGCTTTATTCCAAAACCCAGTGAGCTGCCTACTTAGACTGCATAATCTGTCAAATTACGGCATCACAGGTGCTCTCAGCTCTCAAGTGTAAGGCATTACTGTATCACTCGCTGAAAAGTCAATAGAAATGTTAATTATAAATACAGTTATATTACATTCTATATAAAAATATAGAGTTAAAAATGGCTTGATTTAATTTTCTATTTTAACTATTTGTCATGTAATTTTAAAATATTGCGTTGTGCAAAATTTCGATGTTCTATGACGATTTTAGTACACTGTTTTCTATTTTCAAATCTTGCGTGGGATTGACAACATAGTGGAGCAAACAGTTTGAGTGTCAAAAAGTTAAGAAATGCTCAACTTTAAAACTTTTATGAAAAAAGCCACTTGCCAGCCAATCACAGTAAAGTGAAGGCAATGACATCTGTCATCATAAGCATTTCAAAATCTGAGTTTCTGGTGAATGTTGTCCTAAAAATCACATTGCTAGACATCAGATTTAAATGTACATGCATTCATTGTGGCAAGGCTGTGGCTCAAAAATCAAAAACTGTGAACTGTGCAGTCAGGAATAGAAATTAACTAAAGCAATTTACTAGATTTTGGAGCAGAGCAAGAGAGTAACAAAAAACATCAATAGGTCACAATATGTCACACATTTAAAGGGATACTCCACTTTTTTAGGAAATAGGCTCATTTTACAACTCCCCCAGAGTTAAACAGTTGGGTTTTACCGTTTTCGAATTCGAACATCAGTAACCAGATAGTTTATGGTCTCATTGACTTCCATAGCATATTTTTTTCCTACTATGGAAGTCAATGAGACCAGAAACTGTCTGGTTACTGATATTCTTCTAAATATCAGAAAATCGACTGAATGGATTAGAAAACGGTAAAACTCAAACGTTTAACCTTGAGGGTGCCAATTTCCCAAAAAATAGAGTATCTCTTTAAGAGAAGGAGGGATCATTATGCCATTAGTGATCTAATAAATGTAACACAATAGGACCAGTAATGTCATATGCCTGCATCAATTCTGACCGACATGTACTGTCGGAGGTGGAGGTGGTTCTTACCAGGCGGTTTTCATCAAACACCTCAAAAAGAAGCCGATGGTTTTGTGGGCAGACCTGCAGACATGACAGAAAACAGAACACAAAGTTATAAAATGTTTTAGAGCAACATTGTCAAAGAAATTCAATTAATAAACCAACAATACAATGGCTAGTAAAAAATAAAAATAAAAAAACACACTTCTCAGTCATATGCAAACCACCTAACCATACAAAGCAGGTATTTGCAATGTAGTTATAAAACCATTTCATTGGAGGCATTATCATTGGCTTAGAATAGCACCTATAAATCACGTCCGTGTGAATGGACTTCTAAACGAAGCAGCTCTGTAGAGCCGGAACACAATCTTTCACTAGATTATTTTACGTACAAGCAACATTTCCGCCCATTGACGTCATACAAAATTATGTGCTGCTTCTAATAATAGATTATTACAATTGTAGAGATGCTGAAAGGCCAGGTAAAATAACAGATGTGCATTCTGAGATCTAGTAAGAGCTCATTTCTTGAAAGCATGGGGCAGAATCAAGATTTAATAAAGAAAACAAAATTGCAGATAAAAATTGTAGCCTTTTTTGCCTTCCAGTACAAAACCCAGTGGGTGAATTTATTAATTAGATGAGCCATGTTTGGAAAAAAAATGTAAAAAGCAACTTACTCTGAAATAGAATTCTTCATTCCATTTGGGATTGAGAGTCTGAAAAACAACCAAATATGTTCATTTACATTTTTTTTTCTGTAACCTTTCAAACCCTAATGAACAATGTATTAAACAGGTAATTTTATTAACTATAACATGTTTTCCCACAATTACCAATTTGCAGAAAATCCAGATTATGTTGGAGAATGTGGAGTGTATCATTTCATTCAGTTATTTTAACAGCGGTGATAAAGCATGCCATTATCTTGATGAGATTTACAACACAAAGGAAATTTAGAACGGGAGACCTTGGCTAATATTTACTATACTTGAATAAAATATTTTATGGTAGCATACAGAGAAGAGTAAATAGATGGAGGGAGGGGGAGGGGGGGGGGCGATTGCTGAAATTCAGACAGAGAGAGTGTATCGGCCCTTGTCTGGTATCGATCCTTTAAGTGGAAGAAGAACTTAATCATTAAGTCAACATGGCAGATTGATTGAGAGTTTAATTTAAACGTCCTCAGATGAGTATACCTTAATTGACTTAACATCGAATAGAGGCAACAGAATGCTTCAATTTCAAATAACTTTTACAGTGTTTAGTTTTTAACGATCCTAATCCCACTTGGATGTCGAATCTCAGATTTTCAATGTGGCCTCAAACTTAAAGACACTAATTAAAATGACACTCGCACAAGAAATTAATGATCGGCGGGTCATAAACATACATATATTTGTAAACTGATATGATTCGCACACACAAGCATGCAGGATGCAGTAAAAACGTCTGCTTTATTGGTCTGTGAACTATGTGCTAAAGCTTGTGAAAATACTTTGGGTTATTAAAGCGTAGAAATACACCCAGGTGTAAATTATACAAAGTAATGAAGTTCTGGCTGATACAGCTAAAGAACAAAAATAAAATAGCATTTTTTTTCTTTTGAAAAAACTTTTGCTGATAATTTACTCACCCCCATGTCATCCAAGATGTCCATGTCTTTCTTTCTTCAGTGGAAAAGAAATTAAGGTTTTTGATGAAAACTTTCCAGGATTTTTCTCCATATAATGCACTTTGCTGGTAACCAAACGGTTCAAGGTCCAAATGACAGTTTCAGTGCAAATGAATCTTTTTTCGTGTCCTTTTGGTTCATTCAACAAATGAAAAGATTCGTTCATTTTGATGAACGAGTTTGAACAGGAGAGCCATGAAAGATCACAGAACACAGCAAGGCGACCATTTGAGCTTATAAAACTTAAAACTTTTTTTTAATGACCGATCGTTTCGCTTGATAAGACCCTTATTCATCGTCTGGAATGATTTAAACCCCTTTGAACATTTTGCAGTTTGCACTGAAACTATCTTTTGGACCTTGAACCGTTTGGTTCCCACTGAAGTCCATTATATGGAGAAAAATACTGGAATGTTTTCATCAAAAACCTTAATTTCTTTTCAATTTCTTTCACAACTGAAGAAAGAAAGACAAGGACATCTTGGACGACATGGGGGTGAGTAAATTATCAGCAAAAGTTTTTTTTAAAAAAAAGTGAACTACTCCTTTAAACAACTTATAACAGCTCTTACATGTTTAAGTGTTTCTTAGAAACTTTTTATTAACATGCAACAATATAACAGCATACAGTAAACACTCATATATACCTAGATTTATTACTTCCAAGTTAAACATTTTTCATCCCAGGACATTTGAGAGAGGATTGAACGAGTTTTGAATTGATTCACTGAAACAAATCGTTTGAACTGATTCACAGAATTTCATTGTCAGCAAAACAAACCCACCGACTCTGATTCATTATCGTACTGCATGTCTTTGCTCAGCTCTTTTATTCAGGCATGTGATTGGCTAAAGACAAAAAAGCAGGAAAATATATCGAGCCGCACCACACCCCAACCCCCCCCCCCCCCCTCCCAACGGGTCTTCGCTGTACATTATTAATTGATTCATATTAAAGCTACTGTTAAAGTTCTCAGTCAAGAGCAGTGAGTGATTTTTTTCTGTTTTGTTGTTTTATTAACATTACATATAGTTCTCTCAAAAATTTGTTCTCGTCATTAATTACTCTCTCAACTTGTTTTAAACCTGAATAAGTTTCTTTCTTCTGTTGAAGTTATTTGGAAGAATGTGGGTAACCAAACAGTTGATGTACCCCCACTGATTTCCATTGTACATTTTTCCCAATGGAAGTCAATGGGAACCAGCAACTGTCTGGTTACCCACGTTCTTTAAAATATCTTCTTTTGTGTTCAGCACAAGAAATAAATTAATACAGGTTTTGAACAACATTTTAGTGAATAAATAATGACAGATTTTATTTTTTATTTTTGGGTCGACTATCCCTTTAAGGACAAGCGGTTGCATGTTTATTATTAGGGCTACTGTCACTTTAAGACCTGTACGCGTCTCGTCTATACACGCGCATTTGATAAGCAGATTTCTCTCAATTTTCTCGGTTTGCTTTCAGTTTAGACATAACCAAATTTTCTTCTGTAAATCGTGTATTTGAGAGTATTAGCGAACTAAGACTCGAAAGATAACTTAGTCCAGCAACCAGGCGCTGTTAGACAAGCTTTTAGTGCTTGTGCGCGTCGGGTGTTAGTGCTCAGAACCGCGCATTAGCAGTGAATGACTAACCGGCAAGGCTTTAAAGCACATGCAAATAATGAACTTTTGTGAACTCACTGAACTGATTTGGCCGTTCCTCTGCGTTAATATTTTATGTGAGTATTTGTCGCGTTGTACACTAATGCTGTTGAGACGGAGGCGTCAGAACTAAAACTGATAGAATGCACGATATTCATATTTTTCAAAAGCAGTCAGCAGCTTGCTTGGAGCAAGGATCATAGCGCAAATTTGAACTTTATCGATATATCGCCCAGCACTACTGGGGACCTTACGGTGATGTTCTTGTAAACTGACAACGATAACACAGTAGCGCGAGAGCGACTGAGGTACGAAATTGAGCAGGTGAACGAGCAGAACGAGCTGAACGAGCTGAACGCAAGTACGTCCTTGTTGATACTTGGAAAGGAAGGAAGAATCTGTACGCACGTCAGCCAGTTATGTCCTCATAACCTCTCTTTTTCACTCCGGACCGGCAGCCGACCCAACCGACACCCGTCCCCCTCCCCTTTTTATTTTTTTTACAGATCTGCATGATTCACGTAGGTCACATTTTCAGGTCGGAAAATCCGGAATTCCGGATTAATCCGGAAAAATCACATCCCTGTTTATTGTAAAAGTCAGCAAGTCATTGTGGTGAACTGAAATCCTCTTTCCTTGCAGTGACTAAATCACTTATGGCAGCCAGGGCATTCTCTCTCCTCCGATTTGATTCTTCCTGACATGCCCACTGTGTCTGACAGTCAACTGCTTGCCTGGTTTTTATCCTACTTGGTAACAACCAAATCAAGTCAACTGTTCATTTTCTACACATCAAATACTCAACTACTGTTCCCACAACTACTAGTTCCTCAGGGCTCTGTATTGAGGCCGATGGCATTATCTGTGGCTCCGTTATCAAACCACATGGTTTCTCTTAGCAGTGACACTCCGTTCTAGATCCTATAATCTCCCTCAATTTCCACTTTCTTCATAGCCTGCATCTCTCGCGTTCCAAACTAGATAACCAATCATCACCTTAAGCTTAACCTAGACATGGCTGACTTCCTCTTACTCTTGGCCAAACAGCCTCTAGTCAATCCGTCTCCATGTCTATTGAAGGTCATGCAGTTGTCACCTCCCGACTACCAGACTAATCTTGTCATAGCCTGCAACTCAAATTCCCTCTAATCTATCTTTGTCTAAAAGTTTTCAACAGGTATTTGCCAATTGTAAACCTAGTTTATTAGTTAAAAACAGTTTAAACTTGCATCACACTTACTGATTATGTCAACTCAAACAACTAAATAATAAACTAAATAGAAAAAAAATAATAATGGTTTTCAATAAATATTTACATACGGTATTTAAATGTAAAATAACTTTTTTCTTTCTTTCTGCCACATTTTGGATTTGTTTTAATCCTGAATTTGTCTGAAATTGCTATATTGGCCAAGTTTTATAACTTCAAAGTTTTGTCATTTATTTTGGAGGGGCTGCTTTTTTTTGCATTGCATTTCCATTAAAAATCTATGAGAGCAATATCCTTCCTGACACTTTTAATAGTAATAAGTCTAGTAAGTGCATTAGTCATAAATGAAGACTAAATGTCTCATATAGGCCTACAGTAAAAGATATATGTGGATATTTCATAATAGGTATTTGCACTTTTGAAATAAATCTGGTCACAAACATACATCTTTGTTCAATGAGACAAGATACTCTGCTGTTATGTGCCACAGACCACTGAGTTCCCAGACTTGTTCATCAAAGCAGGAAGCTTAAAGCATCAGTCAACACTGAGACCTGAGGATCGAGGAGGCTTATGTTCCACACAGCGGTGCATTGTCAGCTATTTATAACCTGAAAAGTCTGCAGTCAGAACACAGGAGACTCCAGAGTAAGGACTTTCTGATTACTGACTTAATGGAGCTGAATGGACCCAAATGCTGACTGAATTTCCAAGTCCATTTATCACCTGCCTGAGACCAAACTCTTAGTTTTCATCCAGTGGTCTAAAAGAAACCTGTCAAGAATACTATGTCGGAGAAATATCTAAATTAGGCTAAATTAGATTTTGCCAAAGAAAAAATAAATAAAATAAAAATAAATCAAGCCTATTTTTTTGAATTGTGACATTATTTTAATGACATTTTAAATAAATAAATGACAATTAATAAACTATTTTTTTTCTTCCAATTCTCATATCATCATATTGGAAACACTTACCAATAAGGTCCTATTAATGAACATGAACTAATGCATTAAACATAATGCATAAACATTTGTTAAAGTACTTATTCATCTTTGTTAACATAAAATACAACTGTTCATTGTTAGTTATTGTTAAAGCAGGTTACATAAATAGATACAACTTTTGATTGTAATAATGTATTAGCAATAGCATATGTTGATATTTACTCAGTAAGATTAATACATGCTTTAGAGGTATTTATTATTTTTAGTTCTTGTTAATGTTAACAAATGGAACCTTACTGTGAAGTTTTTAAGCTGAAATCATAATTGTATGTGTTAAACAATATGTGTAATATACAATACTAAACAATAGACATTTGATTTAATCTTGTCTTTAACCCTAAAACCGTATTCTGGACAAATGAGGGCAAAACAGTTTTAATACTTCCCTTGATCTGAGCGGTACAAGACTTGGCTTTTCTTAAGTTTGCCTCCACAACACACACAATTTTTTTGACTCAATTTTACAATGTTAAGTGGGTGAAAAAAAACTCCTTAATTTTGTATTTGGGTCAAAAATGGGCAACCATAGAAATGAATTGGAAAAACTGTAATTTAGAGCATTCTAAAATAAGCCAAAATAAGACACCAGATGACAGCAACGTCACTTCATCTGTAGGTTTTAGCTCTAAGAACTTATTGTAATGACATTTATTTAAAAAAAAAAAACATAAAAATAAGCATAATTTACATTTTGAGGGCTACACAAATATATATTTATTTATTTTGATTTTGTTGTGATGGGTAATCTGGACTTTTTTCATTACATTCACCATGTCAGAATCTCTAAAATATTTTTTTTCTAAAGAACAATATTCATAAAAACTATCTTATTCTACCCTTAAAAACTAATTTTTAAGCATTTTCTGTTAGTCAACACAATGCACATCGCAGCCTATAAGACATTTGCATCAAAACAAAGCATGCAGTTTGCTTTAAAGCGGTCTGTGAATGTTACACCAAGGCTCATTTCAATTGCTAATTTCTGGTGACGTTATCATAAAGGACTTCTCTGGTCATCGTTGTTTATTTCCTTGTGTGTGCATTCCAAGGACAAACAGATAAGTATGAATTACCACATACAAATAAGGCACTTTGTGACAGCGAATGTCATGAAACCTGTCAATAACGTGACTGGGTAATAATTTACCTCACTATCAAAAGAAAGATATAAGAAAATTAAGTTTTACATAAAGAAAATTAAGCTTTTTATTAAAAGTATAAAGACTGATATTGTTTCCATGACAAATACACATTTTCTTCATCAGTTTACAGTATAATAATGCAAATATAAAGTTCTCTCATTTTGAGTAGTTTGCATACATTCACATGGTCCTGGATTCTTAAAATGATACTGTTGTATCGCATTATTCAATGCCTGATAAATCTACGAAAGCCCATGCATGCAGTACTGCCACCGGTCTATGGAAGTACTCCTCCTAGTGGCTTTAACATCTTGAACAATCACCTGTTTATCTCCTTACTTTCAGTCATCCTAAAATCTCTCAGAAACATTATAGTAAATGTCACAGCTGCTGGGTGCAACTAAAACTCACCTTTTTGATGGTTTTCGTTTGTATCAAGCCAAGCTCTCGGTTTTCATCAGCGACATACAGGGAGAGTTTGACATATGGATCGCTAAAGAGGAAAGCAAAAAACAAAAACATTAGACCTTCGCACAAAAATTTAGAAAATTAAAAGTTTAGAGAGATTAACATTAAATACGTTTATTAAACAGTGGATTTATATATTTACAAGACTGATGGATCTTTTTTTTTCCTAGTCTTGTACTATAAAACTTTCCTTTGGCTGGTCAGGCAATTAAATAATGAAGAAATAAATCTGTCATGTTTCGGCATTGGGAAAATAATTCCCAAGGAGATAAACTACTGGGTTAAGGGGCCCAGTGTTTATTTCCTACACAAATACATACATATAATTTGTTATGTAACATAGTATTGTGTGGAATATATTTATATTTGTTGTGCTGTACTCCCAAGTACCATAAAAAACACTTACTGCAGTAGAATTTAATCAATTTATGTGCCCAGTGCCCACCCAACCTATATAAGAATGTGAAGCTAATAAAGCTCTAAGTATGAAATATTATATTTTTGTGAAAACATTAATGGAAGCATTCATTTATTTGCACTGATTTAGCAGATTTTTGAGAATAGCATCTGCATTTCCCATCCAACTCAACTAACACAGAGCAATAGGTCTGGGTGAGGTAAAGTTGGAAAAGTGGTCAGGAAACCGGAGGGAGACAAAGAATGGAAGCCATTAAAAAATTAAGGATTGGCACAGCAAAACTCATTAGCTTACCAAACAGGAACAATTAAACACACAATGAGGAACTAAATCAAACAATAGGTCAGATGCATGTTAAACCCCTTTCCCATATGGAAAAGTTGTATAAGAATCTAACAAGACGAGTATGATTGACAGTAGTAACTTTGAGCATATTTTGCAATAAAGCTCAAACTGGAAAGTTCTAGACAAAATGTGTGCTTGTTATAGCATGAAACTTAAAGACAGGATTATGCAAAATTATGTAAGGGACAATTGTGTTTTCACTGTGCATTTAAAGGAAAACACACACATTCGAATGATTCATTTCATTACATACTAATGTGCCAAAACATTATGACCACTCACAGGTGAAACAAAAAATGTTGACACATTTCCTAAAAAGGTCACATGTCAAGTTCTGAGTAGATTAGATGATTAGGAAACAATTAGTTCTTGTAGTCGATGTGTTGGATCAAGCACATATGGACAGGAATAAAGATCTGAGCGACTTTGACAAGGGCCAAAATTATTTGGCCAGACGACTATCAGAGTCGCTCTGAAACATAAGGCTTGTGTGTTGCTCCTGGTCTGCAGAGGTGAGAATTTACCAACAGTGGTCAGAGGAGGGACAAACCGGCGACAGGAAGTCTCACAAAATTTTAATGATGGTTATGGGAGGATCAGACCAATCAGAGTTCCAATGATGACCCATGTCCAAAGTCAGAAACACCTATAATGGGCATGCGAGTGTCAGAACTGAATCTTGGAGCAGTGGAAGAAGGTTGTCTGGTCCAATCAATGAGTCACGTTTTCTTTGACATCACGACAGACGGTCGTGTACATGTGTGCTGTATGCCTGGGAAAGTGATGAAATCAGAATGCACTGTGGGACGGCAACAAACTGGTGGAGGGAGTGTGACGCTCTGGGCAATGTTCTGTCCAATGAAAACCAGGGTCCGGCCTTTCATGTGAACGTAAATTTGACACATCCCATCTACCTAAACATTTATGAAATGGTGTTCCCTGGCAGAAGTGGCATCTTTCAGTACAGAGGCTGACATTTTTTTGGGAATCCCACAGCTCACGGGAATCAAAATCACTATGTATCACGGGATTGGGACGGGAAAGGAAAAAATGTCAGCGGGAGTGGGCGGGACAGGAATCGTAATAAAACTATGATACACAACTTTATACTTTATATTTTAAATTCGATTTGTCCCGTCTTTTTTTGCGCTCCTGTTTGTTTTGGTGTGGCTGGTAAAGTGAATGACGTGCTCCACACACCCGTACCAGTTGGTGGCTGTAATATACATAGCAGCCAACTCTCCTGCATATTGGCCGTGAGACACATGCATTTGATTGGTTTCACATGCCACACCCCCGATTTCTCACGCTGAAGTGACAAACTGATCAATCAAATGCCAGGAAGATGAGTTTTTCTATACATCTACCTATATACCTACCTGTTGAGCCAATCGTGATCGAGTAGTTATGCCACAAATTAGTTAAATTCTCCCGGAATCTAGAGCGAGGGTGCATGCGAGATTGTGGTTCAAACCGCCTAGCGCGTGCACATGCACACACGGCAGAGAGGGAAAGCGAGCGAGAGACCTTGCGAGTGCGTGTGTCATCCAAACAACCCAGTTTTACAGTTTGTTTGTTTTTACTGTAAATGTCAGATTCCAGTCAAAAAAACACAACACAGGAGTGGGAGGGAATAGGAGTCATTCTTCTGGGATTGGGACGGGATTGGATGTTTTTTCGTGGGAGTGGGACGGGACAGGAATTTTTTTGTGGGAGTGGGACGGTAGAGGTTTCAAAATCCAAGGTGTTGCTCTGGCCTCCAAATTCCCCAGATCTCAATCCAATTGAGTATCTGTAGGATGTGCTGGCCCAACAAGTTTGATCCACAGGCGGCTCCACCTCACAATCTACAGGACTTGAATGATCTGCTGCTAAAGTATTGGTGCCAGAAACCACAGGACACCATCAAGGTCTTGTAGAGTTCATGCCTCAGCAGGTCAGTGCTGTTTCAGCAGAAGGATCAACAGCATATTAGGCAGGTGGTCATAATGTTTGGTCTTATTGGTGTATATAAAACGTATGCACTTTTCCAAACTCATAGAATTTGTTAAGGACTTTCCATAATGTTACACCTGACACCTGAAAGAGATTGCATCAACTATAAATAGGAGACATGAAGACTTTCACATGACGACAAACACAGAGTACGAGGAAAAATGACATCATAGTCGTCTTTTTTAAGAACACAAAGGAATATTACTGAATTTACTCAAAACAAAAAGCTTAAAATAGAAAACCAAAAACAGAATGTGTTGTACAAAAACAGCAGGCCTTGTGACTAGGAACTGCTGATTTGACTGAATCTCAGGCGGCTTACTCTCTCCGTAAGGGTCTAGTGGGTGTTTTCATGCTGGTAACTAAAAGATACCTTTCCCCCACATAAAATAAGCATAGTCTCACATTTTAAAATAACCAAATCTATGCATTTTTTAGCATGTGCTAGGGGAAAAAAATATAACGCAAAACCTGTTTTTAAGTATGGTCTAATCCCAATTTCCAATCTTGAACAGCCATTACCAATTTTATTATATAATTTGGAAACAATCTTATGATGTCATAGCATCTCAATACTGACATGTTAGCTTATTTAATTCTTAAAAAGATGTACTTTAAAATCGCCAGTAAGTATCTACTTTCAGTAATTAATATAAGTATGTAAATTGGGTTCCAGCCTGAAAGTCTCTGCTACAAGCTCAGCATTTTCCTTCATTGGCTTCTGGCAGTTATTTACCTTCCTTTCCTATTTTTTAGACTTCTGTGCAGCTGAAAACAGTCTACTCTGGATTTTAATTGCAGTGTCTGGATTCCCCGTCGCCTCTAATTGAATGTTTATACAAGGATTTGGCTTTCTTGATTAGGATAAAACAATACACCACTTTTGGGACAGGGCATTCTTGCCTTCGTCAAACACATTACGCATTTCGAACACAGATGGATGAATTTCACTTCCAGGAGAGGATAAAAAAGGATGTGATGAGTGATTTGTTTATGTGCAGATGTAAAAGTAAAGTGTATAAATATAAAAACGTGTATAACAAATGACAAAAATGCCTAAATCATCATGAATAGCCTGTAGACAAAAGCAAGAGTCAGAAAAAATCTGCCTGCTTTGGAATGTCTTGGATCTTTGATTCTCTTGGCCAGCACTAGAGAAACCCCAGATGCCCAAATCAGTGTCCCATTTTCCCGAGTTAAAGGCCACAGAGCCACTCAGGTGTCATAAGAACACTAACAGTGCACACCGTTACCATAGAGATGGGCGACTTTGTCATGGGGGACTTGGTTTGGTACTTGACTGTGTGCAAATAGCAGAAATGAGAAGGGAACCAAGGAAAATACAGAACAAAAGTCTCGACTCTGAGACAGAGGACACTCTCAACTGACTGATCTCAAATGATTCAAGTAAAGTAAACTAAAGGTGAACAGGATTATTGACTGTGTGTGCAGTCAAAACTGCAGCTTCATAGACATTTTCAAGGACTTTCAAGGTTGATAGCAATCTGAGGTCAAATGACAACACAAGGTTTATGAACTATACAGCTCAATGTAAAATGGTTTGCTAAAAAATAGATAAAACTAAAATGACGAACAAAAATATGGATAAAAGAATCCCAAACCAAAAACACACTGTATGCTGTGTATTTATTATCACAAAATCTGAACTACGCAAAACAAGAAATTCTTGACTTTTCTGTATATCTTTATGCCAAAACAAATTAAAGCAGCATGCATTATATCAAGCTTAAATCTGAAAGAGACCAGATGTCAAGTTTTTTTTCCCTTTTCTTTTTTTCTTTAATAAAAGGTCAGCTTTTGCAAAGTATGTGGGCTCTCTGGCTATTCTCACACTGTCAGTCCAAATTAGATTATTTGTGTATTCGATTGGAATCAGATCTAAGGCCGTTTTCAGGCCAGAGGATCATTTGCTTAGTTCCGAATCAGGGGCTTAATTTGTTACAATGTTGCATTTTATATTTACATTTACATTCATTCATTCATTTAGCTGACCCTTTTATCCAAAGCAACTTACAATTGCTATATATGTCAGAGGTCGCCTCTGGAGCAACCCCTTAACCCCTCTGGGGTTAAGCGTCTTGCTCAGGGACACATTGGTGTCTCACAGTGGATTCGAACCCGGGTCTCTCACACCAAAGGCATGTGTCTTATCCACTGCTCCATCACCACCACACATTTCTTCTTGGTTCAGTTCACTTTCACAAGGCAAGAATTCAAAGCGTACCAAAAAGTGTTTGTGCAAGTCACATCTGAGTAAAACATCCTCTTATTGGTCAAATTTCACCCATTAACGTTCCTCTGGCAAACCATCTCAATGGATAACGCAGAACATTTACACTCAGGCTTATTATGACTTCTGCACTCACAAAATTATGCAACCCCTTCATGGCATCTTTTGGCTCAATCCCAATTCACCCCTTGGCCCTACCCCTTGTTTTCGAGTGTACCGCTTGGCCCTTAAAACAGCGTTACAAGGGCCAAGGGGTTGAAATGTTCCCCTACCAAATGGAACAACTCTTCATGAACCCGATATACGTCGTCAGTCATCAGTGATGGCTCTGCCATTACAGAGTTTTTCCAGGATTTCTCCATGACAACAACTGACAATCAGCGCAGCCGCTCTTAACTTTGAATAAACCGTTTGTTTAACCGTTTGCGATCCATCTCACTGGTTATTTGCGATGCATTCTGTGAGCTTTCTCGTAACCCTCCGTTGGGAGTGTGCCTCTGAAAAATCTCCATTTCAAGAGCTATGTAGCCCTACCCCTTCGCCCTACCCCTCGATCTCAACAAGAATCAGAACACCCTTTTGTTGTTATAACCGGCTGCAATGAGATGTATAACCAGACACCAGCTTCTGGCAGTGTTTCTGAGGAATCTTAGCCCATTTCTCATAAAACAATGGCCTCCAGTTCAGTAGTAATTTTGGGTTTGAGTGCTGCAACCACCTTCTTCAAATCCCACCAGTTTCTATGGGGTTTAAGTCAGATGACTGGCAGCCACTGTAGAATCTTCCAGGACTTCTTCTGCAACTAGGCCTAGGTGGATTTGAGGTATGCTTGGGATCATTGTCCTGTTGGAAGGTCCAATGGTCCAGCTTCCGCTTCTTCACAGACGGAATGCTGCTCTCTCCTAGGTTTTTCAAGATACTTCAATGAATCCATCTTGCCTTCCACACGCAGGCAGCACAAATGAAGAGATGCTTTTCAAACTACAAAATCTCACTTAATCAGATACTACTGCTTTTCATATAACACATTCCCCATTATGAATTATGATGGCACTTGGTCCGTTCGTCCATTGGGTCGGATTGTTTTCTAACCTCACCCTAACCGCCACAGAGTTCGTTTTTCAATGGGCCGAGATCACCCCATTCCGACGATCTCGGAGAAATTGTTGTGGTGCAGATCCGAGTGTGATTACAGTGTTCATATACTGTATGCCTTTGATAAAATGCCTATGAGAAAACACAACAGGGTCCGAAACGAAAGCTCCACACGAGGTAGCAAATGAGAGAGACGTTCTGATCAGAGTCAAATTTTGTTCTATAAAACTCTCCTCAGTTTTTCCATTGAGACATCTATGATGGTGCCTTGTGGTGTCTTATTTGCTCAGCTGCACTTTTGCTTTAATTAGCACAGATGTAGCATCATCCTCATGTACCAAACACACCAGACTCAGTAACACTCATGCCGTTGAGCAATCTGTCCATAGAGGAGATACCCATAATGCGAAATTAGAATGTGTATCTACGACCAGTAGGAACTTGGGATAGACAAACACTCACGCTGACACACACACATGTACATACACAAACACACTCTAGGACTCTGTGATTGAAACAGACAGGTCTGATGGAACCAACAGTAGATCAGCACAGTTAGAACATAAGGAGCTGTGACGTCTACACCACAGGAGCAAGTGTGAGACAGAAAGAAAGAGAAAACTGGTAGAACAAAATGAGAAAGAGTCTGATACAAGCCATTTTACACATCAATTTCTTCCATCATTCAAACCAAAACCTGGCATTAGAAAATTCACTGTTGTGCTTGCTTTGGACATAGAGATACTTTGTAAAATTACATGTTTATTTGAATTAATTCATTTTAGTGTTTCTTTCAATTAACTATCGAGAGAGCATAATGATTAACAATGATTCTGTCAGTTGAATCATGGTATAAATCACTGTGACAGTCAGTGTTGTGTGTAACTCATTACAAGTAAATTACTAACGTAATCCGATTACTTTAGTAACGCATTACTTACAGCAAAATATCTTGAGTTACTTTTTCAAATAAGAAACGCATGTTACATTGTTTTCCCATTTATTGACTGACAGCTCTCCTGTCCCCATGTTGAGGCAAATTGAAGTGCTGAGGCGTTGTGTGTAAACATGATGTTTATTGTAGTTCTAGACTACTTGTACTACTTAGACTACTCACAATACTTGTAGAATAGCAATTATTTAATAATAATAAAATAAAAATCGCAATACATATCATTATCGGCACCCAAGTATCGTGATGGTATCGGATTGGGAGATAGGTGTATCATCTCAGCCCTAACGGTTACCATATGTACATAATTAGAAAAATAGCTGTAAAATAGCTGTCTGGTGGTGTTACCAAGATGGCAGCTGAATGATCCGACTCACCTTAAAGAGAACGTGCTAATATCCAGTTACCAACGTTTTATTATAGTATCAATTTCGATGAAAATAAGCCAACATTAAAGCTAGGTAAGAAGTGCAGTTTCGTAGAGGCTAGCAATAGCAAGCTAGCTTTGAAAGCCTAAGATCCCACCCTCCCTTCAGAGTGCTCTTCAAAGCCACGCCTCCTCAAAAACACACAAACATGGACAACCAAAGCAGAGTCTGCAAAGCTCCGTGAGAGACGGCATTAAACTACCTCATGTCTCAAAGCACAAAACATTAATAATAATGAACGTGAGCTTAAAGAGCTCTGACTGCTGCAGATTAATTTTGGGTTGCCATCTGGTAATTACGACATGGTGTGAACGCAGCATAAGCTCACTGTTTTGTTTCAGGAGGAACTGTAAAATGGAGCTGCTGTTTGTTTCTTGGCTATTTTAGTTTCACTGTAGCAACTACACTGAATCTCAAACATACAATGCTCCTCGGAAATAAAAACCTAATAAAATATTGTGGCACTTTGTCTTAAAATAGATAAAGTGACTGACTGCGAGTGGAAAAAAGGAAGGTCTGCGAAGCAACAAAAATAAATAAGTCTATTATGCAACAGAGCAGGCAACTGCAGATAAGGGTGTATTTAAGTGGCATAGATTTAGAGCCAATGTGTTATTACACATTACAGAAAGCCAAGCACCACACACCTCCACTTTGAAGTTGAAGAAGTTCAACTCTTAGAAATCTGTGACTATGTGACAATTGTTAAACCTTCTAAGAATTGAAATGGTTTGGTATCAAAGGTTAAACCCGCACTGAAGAAAAGTTACGTAAAGAAACAAACAGACAATTTTCTAAGACGTTTCAGCAGCAAATTTCATTTTAAAACTAAATTTATTACGCTCTCCAAATGTTTTAAAATGCTATGGTACAATATAACCATAACTTTACAAATGTCCAAAGTCAGGTCTTGTAGGCCGCAAGTTGTAAATGTTAGTGTTATAATTTTCTGCCCTAAGCTCACGTTATTCATTAGCTAAGTAATAGAGTTTGATAAATCATAAATATGAACAAATTACATTGCACGGGCCATAAATGTAAACAGTTATAGGTGATGATTGCCTAATAAATGCATGCAAGTCCTATGTTTTTTGTAGTTTACCTTTTCTTTTCTTACAACATTTTTTTATTATATTACAAAATGCAAAGTACTTATTTCGACATTAAAAAAAGACTCTTCTTTAAGATGCTTTTATTTATTTTTCTTTTATTTTATTATTTATTTTTCTTTTATTTGTTTACATTTAATTCTTAACATTTATATATTAACAACTATTCTTTTTCCCCCCTTTGCTTATTGGATTACACTATGGTATGGAAATCGGTATAAGGAGTTCAGCAATCATGTTATCAGTAATTAATGCACTCTCTGACCTCTGACTTTAGGACCTGAGAACTTTAAAGTCAAATAAATAGAACTTGCAACATTGCAAAAAATGAGATCAACCAAGCATTTTGCCTTTGTACTCCTTTCCTGGCAGAGAGATCATTTGTTTGGATAAGTCTATTGTCTAATTCAAGAGAAAGCCTCACAGAGTGCAGCTCAGTTGGTCTGCCACATGAATGAAGGAGGAAATACAGACACACACACTTAGACGGTTCCAACATTTGCATTTGCTAATGAATGCGTGAAAAGACTGAACAGGTGCACCGTTTCTCCGGACACCTCCTTTGGTTCTTCCTTACCTTGCACCAATGATGTCCTTCTTCGCCAGATCAATGCCAGCAATGACCTTGACACGAAGAATACGAGATTCGTTCTGTAAAACACGACACAGAAAAAGACCATCATGAATAAATCAATACCTCTCGTATGAGTCTGGATACGAGGAAAAAAAATGTCCCCATGGCCTAAATTTAAGACGGGATAAGAGTGTCCTAATTTCACCTCACTTCTACTCCAGGAGAGGACCAAAAAAAGAGCATCTTAAAGAAATTAGGAGGAAGCTGGAGCCAAAAAAGCTTTTGTGTTTATTGACACACTCGGAAACAACCGTTTTAATGATACAGCGTCCATGAGAAATAAATCCCTCTGGGAGCTGTAAACGTTTTATTGTCTAATGACTGAGTAAGGTGGTCTAAACTTCACAGCTTGGCCTTCAAAATCTCTCCAGTACATCCGATATGTCCACCATTTCACGACTCCCACTCTGCATACGTGCATCCCACCTCCAACATCACTTCGGCCTGCATTCAATAGCTAGCCTATTCATGCAGTTCACAATTACACAACGAGCATCTTATTCGCCCTCTCGGTTTTGAAGCTCACCAGCCCAGAAATGACACGCTTTAAGAGGGTAAGAAAGGCCTTCTTCTCCTGCACTCTAAGATACTCTTTCTATTTGTCTGACGATCTGCATTTTTCACAAGACATGCATCACAAAACATGTCCAGCCGAAGCGAACAACCAGTGTGGCAGCTTGTATTTATTCTGCTTGTCAAATATGACCTAATTATTACAGAACGAATACAAGTATGGATGAGACTGGAGAAGCATTTATATTCTGACAGGTACGGGTGTTACCGGTCTCCCACCGGGTGGCCCAGACTGATCCAGCTGTGCTTTTATTAATCAAATGCAAATAAAGACTAGATTTCTGTGGAGAACCACTACTTGGTATCAAGAAAAATGGATTTAACCATTCAAGGTTTTTTTTAGGACAAAAAAAATATTTTGGTTTGCATAAGTGAATCAAATCAGTTTTTACAATACACCCTTTGTTCATCTCACGTCATTTTGCAACAAGTATTAGATCTCAAAAGATGTTTCAATTTCTAGGATATCAAGACCGGTTGCATTTGGAGGCAAACAAAGCTCTTTTCACTGCACAAGCACACTCCCTAATCCAGGTCTATATTGTACAGTATCCATCCTCTCCCTAATCACACCGCCAGAACTTGTTGCATTACGACACTCACGACACGCCTTTTTCATATAAACTTGCCAAGAAAGAACAGCATTAGCCTTCAACTCCAATCATACTTAGTTATATACCCAGAACAGTTAAGAACTGAAGTTTAGGATAAGTCAAGGGTGGATGACATAACAAATCTGAACAACAGAAATGTGAAAAAAGGGTTTCCAATCAACATAAATGTACAGGAATCACAATGGATGTCCCAAGCATTCTGACAAGTAAACAACAGGGTTCCTTCCAACAGGTTTCTTAAAATTAAATTCAAGTCTTTTTAAGACCATTTTAAGATCATTTATATACAAAATTAATACCCATTTCATGTCCCTACCAGCAAAGAAAAATTAAATCCTTGAACCTATGTTCATTTATTTTTCAAATGTGGAATGGGTAAAAGCCAAGCAGGTGTGAAAAATAAAAGCATTTCAGTAGGCCACACGAACGGTTGCCGAACAATGTTAAGTTTTACATTAGATACTTATTCCATGCTGGGAATATGGGGAACTGAGAGACCCCTGAACAATAAACATCGAAAATCATAATAATAGTGGTTGACAAATGAAACTTTTGAGGAAAAATACCATAAAGAGAAGTTACATAGATACAGCACAATTTTTAAGACCCAGACATTGAAATTCAAGACTTTTTAAAAAGTCTTTTTAAGGTATAATTTCTAACTGAATAAATGCAATGCTTTTAAGGCTTTTTAAGACCCCGCGGGAACCCTGAAACAATTTGAAAGATAAGTAAATCATAAGCAATCATAAATAATTCAGTCACACTTTGGATTAGGACCGGTCCAATTCTCTCTATTAACTAATTATTAACAATGACTTTACTACTTATTAATTGTTAGTAAGTTAAATTTAGGTATTGGGTATAGGATATGGTCATTCATTGCAGAAAAGGCATTAATATGTGCTTTAAACAACTAATATCCTAGTAATATGCATGCTAAATAATAAGCAACTAGTTAAAAGTGAGAATTGGACCCTCACCCTAAACTGAAGTGTTACCAATAATTTGGTAAGCATCTAGCATGAAAGGATTGCAAATGTGTGTTTTCCTTTTACATGCATTGATCATCTTCAGAGCGTTGCCTCTATTGATAATTGAATCATAACCAACGGTAAACCTTGTCCTTCGAGACCTCAAACTCTCAAGCTCTCTGACAAAATTCAAAGTGGCGGAACAGAGTTGGAACACTCAATTTTCTGATCGTAATTATGATTATTTTCTTTGCCTGTCCCTTAATCCTCTAAATGAGGTTAAAAGATCAAAAGATACAGAATGCCAAGCAAGACCCAAAGTTACTATGCCTTCCATTCTTATCTGATCCATTCAAATCACATATACACTCTAAAAACTTCAGATGAATTCATAGAATTCATTCATGATGTCTGGGTTTGTTTGTCCACTAGTGGAAATGACAACTCATCAGTACTTCCAATGAAGGCCAGGGCTGCTAGAGGGACTAGAAGAGGATGCGAGGAACAGCTAAAAAGCCAAGGAATGTCTATGGAAAAGGGCTGCTACTCTTCAATGCTGTTATCATATCAAGAAAAACAGCAAAAAGCTAAATATGTAACATTGTAAGTGTCTTTTTCATCACTTTTTATAAATGTAATGCAGCCTTGCTGATTTTTGTGTATGCTAAGAGAGGAAATCACGTTTCACTTGCACTTGATCCAAATGTGAAAACATTAACCAGGTTAACAAGCACTTAAATAAAAATGAATTAGCAATACCAATAATTACTATTTGGTCATTAAAGGGATACTTCAGGATTTAGAATTAAGCTTTGTAATAGTAGGAAACCTGTAGTATTTTCGAATTACCATGCTTTCCACCCTCATATCCCCCTGAGATGAGAGATTTATGCATTTTTTGTCAGGAAAAAATCCTCAGATGAAGCAAAAATAGTCATTTTGCGTCATCTGAGGATTTATTGGCCAGAGGCTAAAGACTACAGCCAGAAGTAGGGGCTTTCCCGCATGTTTTCAACCCACCCATAGAGGGTGGGATCTCACTCACAGAATATACACATAGTGTCAGCCATATTTTTTGGAAGCTAAGCTAGCAGGCTCTTGTTCTGTGGAGAAAGCCGAGTAGTAGGGATTACCATCCTCTTTTTCCCGTCCGGCCGTCGATGTCCGGGATTCAGCGTTTTTCTTTCTGCAGTCGCCATTCATTGTTTACATGCACACCTTTTGTTTCAATCTAACTGAATTAATTCCATTGGTGAATCTGAATGTACTGTTTAAATGAATGCTAAACAAGTGATCGGTCGATGTGCGTTTTAACATTGCTAAGAAAATTCCCGCTCCGTGAGAGATACGAGATTGGTCGCTCATCAGTAATCACGCTACAGGCCTCACGCCGTTCTGCCACGGCCCTCAGTCTCATTCTGCTCGCCACAGTAAACAATTAATGGCGACTGTAGCCGAATCCCGGACATTTTGGGCGATCTCGAAACACATTTTCGGGTAGACTCACTAGTAGCTTAGACTTGTTGTTTAACTACTGCACTCTGTTACCAGTAGGCGTGGCCTACTAGGGTAGCGAAGCAAGTGCATTCTGGGAGTTATTGTCTTTCATCCACATAACCAAAAATACATTTTCTGGCTTTTCTCAGTCTAGAAAGCTCTAAATTCAAAAATAATTTCACATTTCTTCTACATAAATGACCCATTTTAAAAAAACATTTATCTTTCCAGAGGTGAAGTATCACTTTAAGATGACAACATGAGTCCCCCTTGAGTAACGTGACCTTAAGGGTCTTTCTCAAGACGAAGATGGATAATGAAGCGTTGAGGCAACAATCTTTTGGTTACCAGCTCAGATGTTTCACAATCAAGTTACATCAGCCACAACAAACTCCATTATGTTGACTGGAAACATTAGCAAAGAGGAACCATGCGATCAAAATAAAGTGGCGTTTACTACGTCAACAAAACTTTACCGGCTCAATATGTCAAGTTTATAAATAAGGACGAAAGGCCACAACCATATTTTACATGCTTGACTGACATACTAATAAAGTCACAGGGCTGCAGCTGATTTTATTTCACATTGATGTAAGATGACAGGAAAGTATTACTCAGGCTGTGGCTGGATAATTAGGATTAAGATTCCACGAACCTCTTAGAGAGCTGAAGCTCTGACTAGTTTCCTGTGCACACCCAACGATTAGTTCAATGACAGGTTTGGTATGCAATATATCTTCGGGTGTCAACTAGGAAACCTTGGTCTGCTGGGGTCATCAGGAGAATTCATTATTCAATTCATATCGTCTAAAATGTCACTTTAAACAACAGCACAACACATTAGCAGTTCCATAGAGGAAGCCATAAAATGTTGACGGTTCACAGTCTAATCACTGCCTTTACTTTAATACATGGTCTAAGCATAGGCCAAGTCATAGAACAAAGTTAGAGTTATTTGCATATTAAGTGCAAGGCAGAAAAGAGCTAGACCTTGTACATCAATACAGGTAAGATTTGGTTTTCTGAAGCAGAACTAATAAAACAGAAGCTATAGTAAGGAATGGTTCATGAGTTAATGTTTAATGTTTTGTAAGAATTTTCTTGTGCTGTCGGCACCAATAGCCTCGACATATAGCGCAGTTTTGCTTCAGGCGTCCCTTTCCCGATCCCATCCCCCTCGCTCTCTTTAACTTCGCTTCCTGTGACTTTTGTAGCTATATTTGTATTGTTCTTTTTTTCTTTTTTGCTGAAGGTTAACTTGTCTTTAATGCTTGACATTTATATTAGTAAGGCTAGTTGCTTTTTATGGTTTTTTAAACCATAGGCAAAAGTTACTAGTAAGTGTTCTTTCAGCTGCAATGCAATGTTTTTCAATAAGACTTCGAAATTAGGAATCGACAAGCGGAATCAGAATCGTTAAAATTCAAACAATTCCCAACCCTGACTCACTGCAGATATTATCAAAGGGCTTCTGTTTTTAACATGTCAAAACACAGATTTGAAACCATTTGTATAGAGGCTTTCATCAGCAGTTACATAATCATTCAAGACTGCTAAGTTCAGTGAATGCATTTCCATATCAGTGAAGTTCATAATGTTATGGCACCTGGTTTCGTCAGAACCAAGTCTGCCTTATTGAACGGTTCACTGTAAGTGCTTCTAAGCATGTCATCATGCTCATTTTGCATTATGTTATTTTAGTAGCCCAAAAGATTAGTCAAATTACACTACAAACAACAGGAACTGAGAAGCCTGCATTCAAAGCAGGCCAATAACAATAATACTATAAATTATGATGCATTTTAATTGGTGGTTCTGACTTGTGCAAATATGGGCTATTATTTTTCTAAGCAAACACACATACAATTTTCATCTGGCAGACAATGAAACCACCATAACAATCTCTTAAATTTATGTTAATGGTGGAAGTCAAGGGAAATCTTTGGACTATATAAGATGATAATATCTAAGGAGTAGTGATGTGCCAACGCATTCTCATCCCAAGGCACCATATACCTTTCGCTTCTGCCAAAGCGTATACATCCAACGCACATGGCACCCTTTAGCGTCAATATAATACGCACTGAGTATGGGTAGGTTTAGGTCTGGGGTAGGGTTAGGGTTAGACCCCTAGGAGGCGCCTTCTGTTCCATATATATCTGCGTGTTATATTGACGCTAAAGTTGCGCATGTGCGTTGGATGTCTACCCTTTGGCAAAAGCGTTGCATATGACGCCTTGGGATGAGAACAGGATGGATGTGCAAACCTACCTATAAAACTTCTTCAAAGTAGTCGTGAGATGCATTAACCATCTTAAGGAAATCTTGTATAAACTCATGTACTGTATCTAATAGGGCTGGGTAAAAATATCGATTCATCAATGCATTGCAATTCTTTGCTTCTCAATTCAATATCGATTCATCAAATCCTATGAATCGATTCAGCCATCCAGGCCAGTGGCGGCGCTGTGGGCTACACTCTAGTGAGAGCGTTCAGCGTTGTACAAGACGCGCTTTAGCAAAACAGCGCGATGACGGGCAGCAGCTGCACTCCGTTCAAGCCTGCACCACTAACATTAAAAGCCGACATTTGGGCTCATTTTGGATTCCACTGTAAGCCGGGAACTATGGAAGCTTGTTTCCGCCACAGAATGTAAAATAAAAAAAGGTAATTGCGACTTTTTATCTCACAATTCTGACTTTTTTCCTCACAATTGGGAGTTTACATCTCGCAATTCTGACTTTATTTCTCAGAATTGCGAGTTATAAAGTCAGAATTGCACGATATAAAGTCACAATTGCGGGATATAAAGTCAGAATTGCGAGACATAAAGTCAGAATTGGATGATATAAACTCAGAATTGTGAGATATAAACTATTCTGAGAGGGAATAAGGTTAAGTTAGTATTTTTTCCCCCTGATAACTCGCAATTGCTGTTAAGAGTGATCAGCTGTTAAGTGTTATTGTTTACAAAATTATAATTATAATATTAGATTATAATTACAATATTTTTGGAGTATGCACATTTTGTGCTTCTGTTTACATTTCTTTTATAACTTGAATGTATAGGAAGAAAGAAATATACTTTCTACTACTTAGTTACATGCACTTTAGAGGTGTTGTTAAAGCACTGTTCAGTGCTTGTCACAATTGTGTTTGTATTCAACACATACAATATTGTACAGTTTATTCTGATGAATAAACAATGACAGGAAACAAACATGCTGGGGTCAATTTGTTCTTTAACATTGGTAATACTGCGCACATTATTTAAAAATATACTCAGGCACTTAATTACTTGTGAATTTACTTATTATTGAATCGTTATCGAAGCTAATAAATCAATATTGAATCGAAATCGAATCGAAGCCTCAAGAATCGAAATCGAATCGAATTGTGAAATGCCCAACAATACCCAGCCCTAGTATCTAACAGTCTCAATCAGCTCCCTAGGTCGTGAAACTGTATATCGTGTACACAAATTCGGGCACTGGTAAGGAGTCGGGATAGTGAGGACCCTGCTCAACACATTGGAACATTACGTCTCTAGCGATTATATTGAAATATAATTAATGGTTTAAATTTAAAAAACATCTAATGCGTGTCATTATGTGTATTGAATTGGCTCACATGATTTACGTTTCGCACTTCAGAACTTCCGTTAAGGGAACATTCTCACAGTGCATTGTGGGAGTTTTTAGGGAGCGAACCCCTAAAATACAGCAAGCTATCACCAGTTTAATTAGCTAAAAACTAAAATACAGACAACAGTTAAGTAGTTTGGGGTCAATGTTTATGAAATAAGTCACTTCTGTTCACCAAGGCCACATTTATTTGATCAAAAATTCAGTAAAAACGGCAATACTGTGAAAAATTACTGCAATTTAAAATGACTGGTTTCCATTTTAATATATTTAAAATTTTAATTTATTCCTGTGATGGCAACGCTGAATTTTCAGAATCATTACTCCAGTGTTCAGTGTCACACTATCCTTCAGAAATCAGTCTATAATATTTGGATTTGTTCTCAAGAAACATTTCTTATAATTATCAATGTTGAAAAGTAGTTGATATTTTTGTGGAAACGTGATACATTTTTTGATGAGCAAAGTTAAAAAGAACAGCATTTAATTTAAACAGATTTTTTGTAACAATGTAAAAAACTATTTAATGCAAGCTGAATAAAGGTATTAATTAAGGTTTGCATGAGCACTAAGCATTTGAACAGTAGTGTATATTTAAAATATATATATATATATATATATATATATATATATATATATATATATGCAAATAAACTAGTCAGTTCTTGTTGAGACTCAGACCAGGGAGCAAACACCTAGTAACTACCAAGAACACCCAAGAAACCACATAGCAGTCTCGTGAAAAAAAAACAACAAAAAAAAAAAACACACAGAACACCCTATAACGAAGTAAACCAGTTCGGCAACAACACTAGTAAATATCTACATTTAATTATTTGTGTTTGTACTGCTTATTTGGAGACTATAAAGGGTTCATTCAGAGCTAAACATGGGCAGCAGTCCAATGTTTAGGAATTTGGTTTAGATAACAAGGTTGCAAGTTCAAGAGAAAGATTCCCTTTATTCATAATGCCATTATACAACATACTTTATAGGTTGCTCTATATGTGAAACATAGCGGAGCGGGGCAGAGAGGTGGAAGATCTGACCGGGTCCATCGCTAACCTTCGGCTGCTATGTGTGGAATGCATAATTACTGCCTATTGTTTCATCCTACTCTGCAACTCGGAATCACACACAGAATTAAACACAGTTTCCAAATCCAACTCATTCCATGCCCTGAATTCCAAATTCAAAAATTCCATTAAACACCATTAAATGGACAACACGTCCCAAAAATTTAAAAAACAAACGCTTTTCTATTCTCATGCTCCTTTTGTACTTAGAATGCATAGACTTTATATATAAAACTGCAAATTGTTGACCTTGGCTAAGAAAGGGAGAGAGAGACACATTCAATATTGACAAGAACTGCCTGCAACCTAAACAAACAAGAGATTTTCATGCAGCATCACTACATAAATACACACCTAAAAATAATTCTGAATTTCTGATATCTGGCTGCCATCAAAATAGAAATTACAGTTGAAAAGCACATGGGTGTATACTTGCCCTTAGGGATAAACAAAGTAATACATCTATCAAAAGGGGAACTAGCTTTATACATAATAGTAAATGGTAGGTTTTGTGGAATCATCTTAGGACCTCAGCACAGATGCCACACGGATCAAGAAAACATGATTCGGCTGCAACTATAGCTCATGTATTTTTAATGAAGATGATGTAACAGCATGTCGCTGTATCACATTGCACACTCATGACGCTGAGCGAGCGAGTGCGTAATCGAGTAAACGTTTGTGTGTCCTCTCTGTGTGTAAAACAGACATCCACATGTCCAAATGATCAGATTATTGTTATTATAATGGTTCCAAGAATGTTTTTCTTTGACAACCTATACTCTGCTGTTTGTATGCTGTAATATACTGTATGTACATCCTACCTAAGGTGAAGGCTTACACATGAATAATAATGTTATGTGACGGTCAATCAGAAGGCAAATTAACATTGATCATAAATATTCTTCAACTGGGCACTCCCAGATGATTATCAAGCAATGTATGCATTATGTCTCATCTTAAATGTCTTCATTTTAATACAAGACACAATTTTATGTTCCAACATCTAGCGCAATGGAATAGAACCAACCAAATTGACAATTCCAAAATGAAATGCAACAATTTGTTTGGTTTACTTTAAATATGAACTTATACAGTTTGTTTACTTGGTTTGAAACATGAATAGCACCAGGGTGAAATAGAAATTGCGTGACAGTAAAGCCATTTATAATGTTATGATATTTATAACAAATAAACGCTGTTCTTTAGATCTTTTCATTTATCATTTAAACCTGAAAATATATATTATCACCGTTTCCACAAAAACATTAAGCAGGACAACTGTTTTCAACATTAATAATGTTTGAGCACCAAATCAGCCTATTAGAATGATTTCTGAGGGATCATGTGACACTGATGCCTAGTAATGATGCTGAAAGCTCAGCTTTCCTATCACAGGAATTAATACAAAAAAGAGAGATTTTAAGAATTGTAATAATATTTAACAACATTACCGATGAGCATAAGAGACATCAAAAACATTTTAAATCTTTTAAACGGTATGCTAAATATACAATAAATATTCGTCACCAATTCATTGTGCATGCCTAAATTACACATGGTTATCTAATAAACCTGTACTACTCAATGGGAGTTAAACAAATGCCACAAGAGTTTTGTCAACAAAAAGTCTAAAGGAATTTGCCAGACTGTTCCTAAGGGAGAACTTGTCATTCCTGTGCACAGACAGTGTCTTGGGAACTGAGGTCTATATGAGTAGAAAGGCACGATCATGCCCAGCAGGAACTCTGGGAGCGAGTGATGAGATCCCACAGGATTTAGAAAATGTTGTGTGGTAAACAGACCCGCTGACAAGGCGGACTCCAAGCCAACTTGATAGATGCTTGTCGCATACTAATGAAGCGATGCGTGTCGTCTGCATGTGGTGTGTGCATTTCCAACCCACCATGTCAATAAGATGGGTTACTGGAGGGAAAATACTTGTTGTGATCAACCAATGACTGATACCGAGATAGCTAGTACAATTCTGTTTTATAGTATTACAATATCTATTCAATGATGACCACATTCACTGCTTTGAAAGGATGTGTATTGTGAAAAGTGCTATAGAAATAAATGTGAATTGAACTGAATCATGAACACTTCTGAAAGTAAACAAACACTTACAAGAAACACCACTTATGTTAAGGGGGTTCACACAAGCTATGTTTAAATGGGACTGATTGATCATAGGCCGAAAAGCCTAAAACATCTCAATCTGGGACTAGGCAATATGAACCAAAAATCATATCTTGGTATTGGCTGAATGGCGAAATTTGATATAAATCTCAGTATTTTCTATTAGGATAAAAAAAAATCTATTAGGATATTTTTTTCTGTATTTTTTCTTACTTTTTATTCCACATCCTGCACAATATTGTCCTACAAAAATTTGTGAGTGAATTTATTATATTATGTATAAAAATGTAGGGCAGAGGGTAACGGTATGAGATTTTCACGGTATGAAACAGAAACAGTCTCAGAAAATGTCACGGTTTCATGGTATATGGTATTAAACAATCAATTATTATTATGATTATTTTACGTTAAAATGGCCTTTAAATTAATGAAAACTATTTTTTTTGGTTTGAACAAATGCTTCATTATAACAAACTTGAAACCATTTGTTTGTTTTGTTTCTTCAAATTTCAATCACCAAAAAACATGTTTAATAAATTAAAATAATTAATTGTGGATTAATTTAAAAATGTAGTTTTATCATTATTAATTTATTAAAATTAAGAATACCGTCCAATGAAATATTTTTTTCTATTTATAATTTAAAACAAGAATATTATGAATAACGGGGGTAATCGAATTAATGCATAAAACTAACTATTTGATTTATTTCTTTAAATTTTGCCAAAGTGCTTTACTGAATTAAAACATGGACATATAATTGTTTTCCTTAAATAAATTTAAAATAAATTGTATTATTGTTTTTTTAATGTTATAATTATTCTGATAAGTCCTTTCTATAATACAATAGTAAAATATTTCTGTCATAACTGAAATATGAATGCGGGTTTGCAGTCGACAAAGGAGCGGTTTAAGCAGAAATGATTGGAGAAGCCTGTAGTCACCAGAGAGAAGTCTGACATTTCACCTCAACATTGAGTTATATTTTAATTAAAAATGACGAGGTCAAAAAAAAATGCTTGGATGAATAATTCAGAATAAGATTAATAACATGCATTAGAAAATAGATGAATTTATATTTAATGCATACTTTAATCAGATAAAATCAAGTCTACAATTTTGGATAGATCTTATTACTATAAGGTTTTCTCAGGTGAACTTCATGAGAAAGTGAATCAGCGGATGTTGAGTCTTTCTCCTGCTGTTTAACACCCATACACAAACATTGAACAAATGCTTAACTTTGATCATCCACCGTTTAACCTGCGGATGAACATCTAGTAAAACTCCTCTCTTTGTTTACATGAAACATATCAAGACCCATTGAACTGAAATTATTAATTAACTTTGACTATACGTTATAGTTTCGGGATTTAGACTAAAAGTACTTCAGTACTTTTCCACATAAATTCCTGATATGCTTTGCATGCCATGATGCCAGGTCATAGATCTTTCCAGAAATTGCTGACTGGCTAATTTAATGTGATACAGACTTAAAATGTAGCTGCCAACTTGTACATACAATAGTACATGACTCGGGTCTCTCCTTTGGACTCAAATATCAACGCCTACATAAATGCTTCACTGATATTTACACCTATATGAGCAATGTGTGGCCTTGAACTATTTCACCATTGGCATTGACAATTAAACGACATATCTAGTATGCCAGTTCAGAGAAATAGCATTGACTAAAAAAACATTAAGGCATATCCAAATGAATTATGAACGAACACCTGCTTCCTAAGGCAGCCCAAGACAGTTGACCTGAAATTTCAGGGGTCACACCGGGGCCCTGTTATGACAAACAACATGGTGTTGTTATGATTGCTACAAAATCTGCCATAACATTATTAAAAACACAGTAACACTGGTTTCACCAAGTAGTAACTAGAGATTAATCTTGATTATGATGCATTAATCTTTTCACCCACATGGTTTCTTCAAGGCAATAGCATGGATAACTATCAATCTGTTGGTACAAATAACTCTTTCCTACTAATAGAGAAACAAAAACATCCATTAGTCAGATGTCAATATCAATCATATCAACACCCAAAAGCTACATTTTTGACAGGTGAGCTGCCAATCATAAAAACCAACACATTATGCCTCTGATCACTTAAATATAGACTAGTATTTTGGTAATAGGAAGATATTACGATTTGATGAGAGCGTTACATTTTCTAACACAAGATATCCCATTTAATCTAATGGAGAAATTGGAAGTACAAGCTGGTGGCAATTGGCATATAAATACTTAGGCTAATGACCTTACTATTTATATTTGTAACAATAAAACAATTGTATTAAGCTTACTGAAATTGATCCTAAAACCCCATTAAAAAAAACAGAAATCATCAGGTATTGGAAAAATAATAAACATACAGTATTAATATGGTGTCTTAAAGATGGTATGGTTTAGGAAAAAAACAATACTTACTTCATCCTCTGAGAGTCCATAAATGGGTTCAATATTCGTAGCCATAAAGCCAAAGGGCAATTTAATACACACATACACGAAAACACACACACACTCGTGTGAAAGCTGGAACAATAGCAAAGTCTGTCCTTCTCCACCTCCTGTGAATGCAAGTTGATCCAAAGCAACGAAGTCTGAATGCAAAAAACGGTTATCCTTTTAAACCATATCGTCACAGAAGATGTACGTCCACCGGTTTAATCTCTTTTAGCGGCTAAAATTCGGTCAATACACGCTTAATTTTCCCCAACAATATGATTTCCTCTCGTCAAGTGCAAACGCGAATCATTCACTTCCTCTCAGGATCCCAAACACTCCCAGCTGAATTGAGTGACAACATATCGCGCCAATCACAGGGTTTTCCGAAACTCGGAGAGGACAGACTTAGCCAATCGGTGTTGACTGAGGGCGGGGCAAAGATGTTGCACTCTTGTGGAGTAATCAGGGATGGGTAGTTAGATCCTAGATCCCAATATAGGATCCATTATAGCTTGATGTTTGTATATAATATTAGATTCATATCTGTGGGACTGTATTTATATGTTATGTTTATTAATACTTAAGCCTTTTTAAAAGCCCGTAATAAGCTTCTTGAATCTTAAAGCTGGTTACAGTCTCCAATAGCAGTGCTCTATCATCCTCTAGAGTTAGAAGAGCGACACTGCCAAAGAGCCAATTTATGATCAACACCCAACATTGGGTAAAGTCCAACTGTTATGCATCATGTTTCATTGTACATGTAAAATAGCCTAAAGGTACGGAACTAAAATAAGTTTTCTGTTGGTTTCTTCTGGTATTTTATTGCCCATGGCTTTCTGAAGTGATGTTTAACAGACTGGAAAATATGAAAGGGATCATACAGGGATATTTGAGAGGGAAAATTTCAGGTTTGTCATTAAAAATTCCTCCTTAGATTTTTAAGCATATGCATAGCTTTCAGGTCACACAATTTAACAATGTGCATATAATGAGCTAAATGTATTCAAAATTTTGTCATTTTTAGTCATTTAGAAGACGCTTTTATCTCTTTGAGAGAGAAAAAAATACATTTACAGTTTAAAAACTTTAATGAATAAATTCATTATAATGATAAAATATATTAAAAAAGAAAAAATGAAGATTTTCCCCTTGCATGTAATCAGAGTTAGAAGCAAGTATTTTGAAAATAGAAAAAGGCCACGTTCTCTAAAATTCTAAGAGTGGATGTGGCATGTCACCTCAGCTTTTTTATTAACTATTAGAGTCACCTGAAGTGTTTTAAATAAAAAATAAATAAAAATAAAATATATTATAATATATTATATATATAATATATTATATTAATATTATTCGTATTATATATAGCCTACTAGTTTAGATTGTTATAGGACTATACTTGTCCTATAGGAAAATACTTGTGACCACAATGTACACTGAACATTAAAAAATCATGGAAAGGTTTTCCACGTAATTAACTTGCTTTATTTCAGCATTATGCAATTCTGTTATTCCAATTGAATATACTTACGTTGAGTTAACTTAATGTACTAAGGTTGATTCAACTTATTTACTATGGTTGGGCACAGCTTTATTATTAATATTCAAATTAATAATATTCATTATTCCAATACAATAAAATGTATTTTAACGTCACATTATTACATTTCTAGTCTAAGTATTAACTACCAATAGCACTTGTTAGCATTTTAAATTATAAGAATTTAACACTTCATCAATCAAAGCATTTGCTGAGAGTATACTGTATGTTCCACTCTTCCCCACAATGGTAACCCACTGTAATTTAAAGGCTACTAATGATTGCAATGTAATTGAACATTAAACACAATTACGCACTATAAAGTCTTCCCCTTTTCTCATTTTCTCAAAAAAACATAAAATAACACGTAATTTAGACATGTATTCTCTCTTAATTCAGCCATATGCAAAGCATGCTGGGAACTAACAAACACAGCCCAATTTCAGTTAATGCAACAACAAATCATTAATGTAATCCAACACAAACAGCTTAACTGTCAACTTAAATTTTACACAGTTATGTAGTTTGAACACAATAAAATTAAGTTTGGACAAAATGTATAGAATTTGTGTTGCTTAAGCTCGTTTTAATTAAGCAATTTCGACAACCAGCAAAAATAATTTTTTTGAGTGAAAAATATATTTTCCCTTATACATTCATATACATTTCGATGTATGGAAAAAAGGTTTCATATAGCCTACTGTAGATGTTATTTGAGAAGTACCCATAAGGATTGGATATGCACCAGCAGGTGTCCTCATATTACCACTAAAACATCATTTGTCCAGGATGAGTGGCACATTATACAAGCACAGTGGTGTAATGCATTGAAAAGGGCTTTACTTATTGTAAGCTCAGAAATAGGTTCATATGACCAGGTAATATCAATAAAAACATTTGCCAAATATATTGTTAATTTACTATATATAATAGATTTGCAGCTTGGTTTATTATATTACTTTGAGAATGTTTTACTGACTCATGACCCTCAGAGATTTCATATAAAAGTTGTGAGTAATCTGTTAACCTTAAACTACTGAGCTATGATAAATATAATAGGTCACCTATGCCAGTAGGCATTATGTCAATGTTAGTTCAAGTTCAAACACTTCATGATTTTGTTTAAAAAAAAAAAAAAAAAACAATCCATAACACAATGGACACATTTAAATCAACTTTAGTTCCAGATGGTAGAATTACGTAACACCAAAAACACGTTGAGAGGATTTTTTTTTTTTTTTTTTTTTTTTTGGATCTTGCCCCACTCCCTAACTCACCCAACCATGGGCGGAAATTCGTTCCTTGGTTGGGAAACAGTTATTGCTGGAGGGTTTTCGGATGTGGTTGATGGAAATGTCACCAGTGCAGGTGTGGAGAAGTGGAAAGTTCTTGAAAGAAGAGCACAGATATTGGGGGAATGAGATAAAATTCGTTAGAAGCAAACCGTTTTTACACGCACAACTGTTTTTTTAAGCTTTCCATCACACGCAACTAAACATGACCCCGTTAATGGCTTCAATCGCTCTTAAAGCAGAAGGGGTCAGAGTTCATTGACTGCATCATGATGTTAATGCAGCATGTTGAAAGATTCAGTTTAGTGGTGTGTTTATATGTTTGGATGGATGGCCACATTTTTAGGTAATTGTAAAATCCTGGATTTATTGCATGATGTGAGAGAAGATAAAAGTCTTTTACAGTAGGGAAAGAGGAAGGACTTTTTATGTACTAGTATTTTATTCTGTACAGTTTCATTGATGCCACAGACAGTCATTGATATAAAGCAGACAAATTAAAATGTTTTTGTTCAGTAGATGCTCTTGCATGGGTCAAGGGAATGAATTTGTTTACAGTATAGGTTTCAATTCAGTATGAACTAGTTGAGATGTTTCCTCAGAGAAAAATGTATTGAAATATATTGAAAATAAGAGTTTAGAGCTAAATGAATGTGGATTGCATTGCTCAAATCTTTTGATAATGTCATGAAAAGATCTATGATTTTTGATTACACACTTTGTGTCTTGGAAAATCTGAGCACAGATGAGACTTTCTTTAATTAGTGTTGATACGTTTTGTCTTTGCAGAATAGATCTGCTGCTCTAGAGCAATACAGGACTTGCTGCTGCTAATACATCCAGAACACACTGCTGAGAGCAAATAAGACAAACTATTGCTGTACAATAGCATAAATTACCTGTAACTAATCTATACAGGTGGAGCTGGGGAAGGTGGAGGGTTTGTATTCAGAACTTTGTATTGAGAAATTATTCTATTTGATTTGTCCAATTATCCTCTAATTCCTAAAGCAGGAACTGTCATTTAGGCACCAGAACTGTCAACGGGAAAAGCTGGAAGCAAGATTAACCATGATGGGATGAGAAAGAGGTATGGATCTACAGTACAGAAGATTTGGCTATAGGACAGATGACTGACAGCGGAAGAAAGCACATGGCAGTGCACTCGTTCAGTGTTGGACAGCTGGCGTGAGCTTGACATGCAGTCGACCCTCTCTGGCCATGATGACGGCTCAATCTCATGGATAAGAGGATTGGATGTGGAAAACAGAGGGAGGGAGAACTGAGCCTGTGTGCATTCATTCAGAAGTCAGGTGCTTGTCAACAATACAGAAAAGAACAGTAAACCGTTCAAAATTGGTTGTTGATGTTGATGTTTTTGAAAGAAGGCTTTAATGATCGCCAAGGCTGCGTTTATTTGATTAAACATACAGTAAAATTGTGAAATATTATTACAATTTAAAATAGCTATTTCCTATTTGACGCTTTGTGACGCAAAACTGAATTTTCAGCATCATTACTCCAATGTTCAGTGTCACATCGCATGATCTGAAGACTGATATCATTCTAATATGATGATTTGGTGATCAAGAAACATTAAGAAGATCAAGAAACATTCTTATTATTATCAATGTTGAAAACAGTTGTGCTGCGTAATACTTGTGTGGAAACTGTGATAAAAAAAAATCAGGATTCTTTGATGAACAGAACGTTTTTTCCAGAACAGCAATTGTTTGATTTTTTTTTTTTTTGTAACATTATAAATGCATTTACTGTAATTTTGAACAATTTAAAATGTCCTTTCTGAATAAGCATTTAATCTTACTGACCCCACACTTGCTGCAAATAAAAAATTATTAGTAGTTAGTAGTATTACTAGTAGTTAAACTGATTTTTTTTATGTACAATTTATATTTATTTAACTTATTTAAAACAAAGAAAATGTAGGCCTAAATGGGAAAAAAAATACTATAATGAAGTTGCTATTAGATCCTAAATTAAAATAATGTATTTGCAATTATGAGATAAACATTTTATGTTTAAAAAGATTGTGCCACAATTGGAAATTAACTGTATACTGGTGTAGTAGCTTTCTGGGTTTCTCTTTGCATGACATTTGTCATTCACTTTTTTATCTCTACGTACAGTACACTGAGGCACACTCTCCCTGAGGTGACCTTTAAGAGCTTTACTCAAGGGCACAAGTGAATTTGAGATTAATTCAGTAACCGCATGGTATACACAGGAAATCATAACATTAGGATTGTCCAAATTCTTTAACGTTGTGTGTGTTTTTGCATGTGCAGGCACCTGTCTGTGTGTGCATGTGTAAACCAGTCTTATTCTCTAGCAGGCCAGTAAAACTCATCAGCATGGTCCGTAATAAAATCCATGCAAGTTTACATTACAAAATGAATAAATACTGACCTTACTGAAACTTTACTTATGACTTCACTTTATGACTTTATTTTATGACTTCTGAATGTTTTCAGAGCCCCTTCCCTCTACCCATTAACTGGCACAGTCTCTCAGCTGACCATAGAAACACATTTGCAGAGGTCATTTTTGAGCTTTTGATCTTTGAGCCATGTGTTTCCTTCTGTCGGCTGGGGTGAAATGGGGCTTGAGTCAGTATCATGCTACCTGACCATGTGCCGTGGAAAAATTTAAAAGGTAATTTGAAAAAGTCAAGTTTTAGTTTTATAACAGGTGCTTTGGGTTGGTGCTTTGATCCTGTTACATTTAAATATAACCATTTTAGTTCATCATTGACTTGAATTTGACCTTAAAGAGTTAATGAAAATAAGTTTCTTGGGGTGATAATAGATGATAAAATAAGTTGGAAATCTCACATAAAACATGTATACAATAAACTTTCAAGAAGTATTTCAATATTGAACAAAGCGAAACATGTTCTGAACTACAAATCACTCCGCATTCTTTACTGTGCACTGATATTACCATATCTAAACTATTGTGCGGAGGTTTGGGGTAATACTTACAGATGCAGACTATTTTCTCTATTTATGTTGCAAAAAAGAGCCATGAGGATGATTCATGGTGCTGGTTATAGAGATCACACAAATGTATTATTTTTAAAATCCAAGACGTTGAAATTTACTGATCTGGTTTATGTTCAAACAGCACAAATAATGTATAAAGCAAAAAATAACCTACTCCCTGGTAAAATTCAACAACTGGTTTTTTTTTTAATAGAGAAGGGAGATATAATATTAGGGGTGAGAGCAACTTTAAACAATTATGTGTTCGTACAACATTAAAAAGTTTTTGTGTTTCGATATGTGGAGTGAAGTTGTGGAACAGATTAAGTTCAGTACTTAAACAATGCCCAAGTTTGATTCAGTTAAAAAAAAAAAAAGTAAAAATATGATATTTGTAAGGTATAGAGAGGATGAAGGTTATTAGTTAGGTGATAGTTTATTTATATTTTTTCATTTTTTTCTCTTTTTTATTATTATTATTTTTTATTTATTTTTTATTATGTAATTTTTTTATTATTGAAGATGTATATACACATAGGTAGATGTATGTTGTTTTTGTTTTTGGTGTGTAGAGATAAATAGATCAAAATATTCAGTCAACCGGTTAATTAGTTATAATTAGTTGAAGGTGGGGTAGGATTGAATAAGCTTATGCTTCCTACTCCTTTTCGGACATGTATAAGTTAATTTTTTTTTTTCCTCTGTTTTTTGTTAGGTTTTTTTTTTTTCTACATGTTCGAAATAAACTTTTTTCATTCATTCATTCAAAGAAACAGTTCTCCCAAAATTACATTATTCTCCCAACATATTTCAGTCATATGATATGTTTATGGTGTCTTTTTTTAAGTTTGAACTCTCCAGTCCCCATTTATTGTAAATGCATGAAAAAAAAATATAACCTTTATGTTCTTCAAAAATGATGCATGAGGTTCTATTAAAACAACATGAGGGCGATAAAATACTATTTTAATGGGTGAACTAGCATTAGTGCTTTCCAACAAGACAGAAAATTTGACAATTAAGCAGTGACATTCAATATTTACTCATTTGGTTGTGCGAAAGATGAAGAGTGTGCACCAAGAACCACCATGCCACATTTAAAGTCACTTAAATCACCTTTCTTCCCCATTTTGATGCTCAGTTTGACCTTCAGCAGATCGTTTTTCTTGACCTTGTCTGCAGGCTTTAATGTTCAGCCCGTTCTCATCCAAAGGCGTCATATACTGACGCTTTTGCCAGTGCGTAAACATCCAACACACATGGCACCCTTTAGCGTCAATATAAGACGCAGATATATATATGGGCTAGAAGGCGCCTCCTAGTGGTCTAACCCTAACCCTACCCCAGACCTAAACCTACCACAACTGAAGCGTGTCATGTTCTGATATAGTTCATTCTGATTGGATTACCTCAAGGTGAATTTTTGTATTATTTTTTTATATTTCTAGACATGTGTCTGGACAAAAGCCTTTTATAACCTCTAATTTTACTGCTTGTTTTCTCATCCGCTTATACCATGACAAATATAGTAAATGGCGGACCTTTGTGACTTGGGATAAAATTCATTGGAGATCATCAGAATTATGCTTTTATCTTAGCAGAAGCAATCCTATAATTACAAAAACGCCACTTTGCTCAAAAGATGTGACATTGGCAAATGGCTTAATTGGATTCATTTTGAGAAATTGAATTTTAGGGATTACCTATGGATTATACAGTGGAGCATGAATGGAAAAGGAAAATTTTGTTCTGAGAAAGATATAGCACATGATGACTACAATATTTATTTGCAGACACAATGTGTTTTGTTGTTAACTGATTCAAATTTTGTATTTTTATTTTGCATGTGGTTTATTTTTAAATTTGGAAATTGTTATAGAAAGTTTAGTCGTCATGGTGAAACATTGTAAAACCTGATTGAACATACTGTATTGTGTCTCTGCTACAAGAAACATGTCATATTTCAGAGTTATTTGCATTGTGCGCACCCATAACCTCCTTTGATTTAATTGCATTCTTTATGGCATAACAGTCTGCAATAACCTCAGTCTGTACTTAAATGCCATTAAAACCTTTACTAGGCTGTAGGTCATTGGTGACTAAAATAAAACCTGTAAAATACTGTGAGAATGATGTGATGACTGTGAGTTCCTAAAATATTACTTGAGATTTTAAAATCACATTTGGTGAACCCTGTTATTATCACTGCCCCAATAATCTCTGAGTTGATACTGTAAAAAAAAGTTCAAGAAAAGGTAAAAAAGTCTTCATTCATTCACTTAATTTCTGTGAGCTACTGTTTGACACAAACAGACTAGTGATATATTTCTTATTGACAATTTGTTTATGTTCTGTTATCCATAAACTCCCTTTAATATTATACGGATTCAAGATCTGTGAAGTGTGCCATTACTTTCCCTTCTCAGTATTAATTTGTCTCTTATCTGTTGCCTGGCTTTACATTTTTTCTTTTTTATCCTTAAATACTTTAAACATAAACACTCATTTCTTTAGCTGTCCATTTCCAGTTGTTATAAAATTGGAAAAATTATTTTTGGAAAAAAGCAAATAAAAATTTCTTAGTCATCCTTTGCTTTTACAGAATTGGCCCAGATCAGAAGAATTTAAAGCAACACCAAGTAACTTTTCCTCTGCGGTCGCCCTAAAGATTGAAAGCGGAATTGTCCATTACCGCTGTCGTAAATAATTTAGCCTACCACAGCCTACTGTCGCAAGCACGCTTGCTGTTTATCCAGCACCAGCTTTGGAATGAGATGTCCAGCGACACGATAGAGTATGTTGCATGATTTCATGAAAGTATGATGCACTGCGACATTAGAAACGAAGAAAAACAAAATAATGACTATTGTAAGTAACACTTGACATAAAGCAAGTCAAATTTGTAGTTTTCTTATGTCTCATTAGAACTACAGAAACGCGACCCAATCTGGCAATCTTACATAGCGTGGTTATAGCAGATATAGAACCACAAAGCGGGGGCATAAGTGCCTTTCACCCTGTTACGACTTGATGAACCACTGAAACGATTTTGGAAACATTATTTTAAGGTAAACAATCTTACTTGGTGTTGCTTTAAACAAACGCATCATTTGATACTGAATGTTTTATTGGTCATGATACCATTCCTCATCCTGATGCTGTGTTTTTCCATGGCCATTAGAACACTGCAATGTCTCTAATAGGGGAAGTTCCATTGTTTCCTAGTAATGCATCAATTTATTACCATCTCATTGAGATGCACTGAGCGGGAGAATGATGTGTAGCTTTATCTCAACAGGTTTTACAGTGTTTGAGCAAGAGCAGAATATGTACAGTCATGTGTTTGGACTGCGAGCAGTTTGAGTCACACCGGATTGTCATAAATAACTGCCAGCAGTAGGCTATCGTACATTATACATTAAAAAAGGTACTATCTATCTATCTATCTATCTATCTATCTATCTATCTATCTATCTATCTATCTATCTATCTATCTATCTATCTATCTATCTATCTATCTATCTATCTATCTATCTATCTATCTATCTATCTATCTATCTATCTATCAACAGGCTACAGAGCGCAAAGTGGGAGGAGTTTGTATGGGAGGGGCTGAGCGACAGAAACCACGCCCACTGACAGAGAGACCTGTCAGACAGGAGATGCCTATCGCCCGGAGGCATTTGACTTACCTGAGGGCTGTAGGAACGCACGTCTGCTCAAGACATCATCTAAGCTTTACGAGCGGGCTGTTACATAAGCAAGAAAAGCAGAAATCAACCAGTTCAATGTAGCCATCCTGATAGCACGATCATTAAAGAGGGATTATAGGAGCTCTGTGAACAGCAGGTAAGCGCAGAGCTGCTACTTTTCTGCTGTTTGAGATCTCGATGACGTTGTATTACTGTAAATGCTCTTGACTGAATAGAATTAACATTCGAATGAGAAAAGACGATTGCATGCTAGCGTAAGTATCCAACATGGCTTATAATGCAAGGAAGTATGTTTATATATGATAAAACAATGTTCCGATGAATGATTTGACTGAATATTTACTTCTGCAATACTACTTTTTTCTATTTATTTGAAATATTTCATACTTACACTTACAGTAATAAACTTTACTATTGATATAGTTAGTTATTAGTTAGTTAGCATGCAGTACGTGTGCTTCATAGCATTTGAGTTAACTGTTTTTGTTCAGATAGATAGATAGACACTAAATATTTAGGACTTTTTAAGATGTACTGTACGTATTTCAATTATGTAGTAAAATTCCATTAAATTGAATTGAATAATCATTGAATAATCCTATTATTTATTTTATGAATTAAGGATTTTAAATAAGTAAAAAAAACTTGTGCTTAATACATTTTTGTGTATAAACTTAATGGAACAAGCGAATGGACCATTTAGTTAATGTGATTCGTATTCATAAATGTAGCCTAATTTGCATTTGTATTTGTTTTATTTGTGAATACAAATCACATCATCAAATGGTCCTTTCCCTTGTTTCATTAAGATTTATAAAATTGTTTTATTAATTTTTATTTTGTTTACTCAATTAATTCATTAATATGAATAATATGTAAGGATTATTCAATTCAATTTGATGGAATTTTACTGTAAAACTGAAATACGTATACATTAAAAGAAGGCTTACTTAAGTTTCAACTACTTGATTTTTCATACTTAAATTCCATGCCGGACAAGTGTGTTTCTGAAATGGCTCACAAGTGTGAATGGTGTGTTTTTGTGTTTTTTGCAAACTGTGACTTCTGTCAAATTCTTTAATCAGGGTGTACAATATTCTTACATTAAAGAGTGTATGCAGTGTTGTATTACATAAATAATAAATGAATGAATGTTGAATGAAATGTGAATCAATGTGAGTGATACTGTACACCAAGAACAACATTTTCTTGAATCAAAATCTTTGTTCAACCTGGAACAAAGTTCTAATCAACCAATCAGATTTGAGGGACAAGTTTACAGTATATAGTTTATGTCAAGTTTAGGCTTACAACCAGGGTCAGGTGCTTACATCAGTGTTATTCGCCTATCATTTCCCTCTAATTTGAGGATAACTTATGTGTAGAGTTAGGTTTAGAGATATAAGACTAAAGTTTCAAACAGGAATTTTGTTCCTGAATCAACAAAATATGTTTATTCAGAAACATGTTTTACTTGCTGCATGCAATTACATATGAAGGAGGCGTTATCACTGTGTGCTCATTATTATACATTTAACAGGGTGACTTAAATATTTTTGATTTTGACATGATCAGTTACCTCGCACAGCCCAGAATCAGAGCAGGGCTTTAGAGTCTAATTATATTAGAGAGTGGAAAGTGCTGATATAGGCGTTCATTACGTAATGAGCTTTGCATCGGTCTAATCCTGGGCATAAGAGGACAGAATGACTGTGAAGTCTTCAGGGTTTCAATTCGGCAATGAGTGTCAACAGTTTAACAATGGGTGACTGCTTCAGAGGTAAATGTTGTTTTGGTGTCTGTCGTATTTGATCCGTCAGCTGTTTTGCAATTCAAACAGAGGCTGAGATCTCATTCAAACAGTGATAACAAGAAAAAATATTCTTTCCAGTATTGATTAGAATATTGGCAGTTTTCCTAAACTGGGACAGAAGTTTTCCATTCAAAACCACTGGTTAATATGTCTTAAGTTCACTTGAAAATGAAAATTCTGTTCTCATTTACTCAAGTTGTATGAATTTCTTTCTGCTGAAGACAAAAGAAGATATTTTGAAGAATGTCAGTAACCAGATGGAAGTCAATGGGGTCCATCAACCCTCTGGTTAGTGGTTACCGACATTTTTCAAAATATTTCCTTTATGCTCAGCAGAAGAAAGAAATTCATACAGGTTTGTAAATTATGACAGATTTTTTAATTTTTAAGTTAACTCGTCCTTTAAACACAGAAAATGAATTAAATGATTTTAGTGGTATTGTTTGCTTTAGCTTAAATTACATAAATAGACTTCATTATGGTATTGAATAGAGGTGATTACTGAAACAGGAAATTCTGGTTTCTTTTGTAGTCATACAATAAAAAATAATCTTAAAGGAGCCGTATGTAAGATTTTGGCCAAAACTGGTACTGCAATCAGTTTCAAATTACTGTTGGGCGGTGTATCCCTTACCCCTCCCCCCTGACTCGAGGTTGCCAGATAGGCTGCAGGATCCAACATTTATTTTACCAACACGTTTGTAGCTGCAGCTGTGGTAACTAGAGGAGAGCTGGCAACTCAGATGCTGCAACACTACTGACTTCATGATTGGTAGATCGGTGGAGGGCGGAGCATCAGACCAAAACACAACATGACAGTTGAGGGCTGCAACTTCACTTTTTAAATGACAATATCCAGGCTGGACTACTGTTGTCAGTGATATAATATTTGAAATTAACATGATTTCTTAATGTCTAGAGACATATCTGGGCCATTTTCTGATTATTTGAAACACATTTCTTACATACAGCTCCTTTAATTATTCATCTTGATATGCTGGGCATGATATGAGGTCAGATAAAGTGTACAGTATATGAGCAGAAATCAGCTTTTTCTATTTATCTTTTTTGCATTTAATATTAATTAGGGCTGTCGAACGATTAATCGCGATTAACCGCATCCAAAATAAAAGTTTGTGTTTACATAATATATGTGGGTGCACTGTGTATAATTATATATATATATATATATATATATATATGAAGAGTTCAGATGCAAAAGCCTCTAAATGCCATTTGAAATTTTCTTCTAAAATGACCATTTTTATCAAACTTGTATATTTAAGTTCAGTAATTTCACTTAAATGACAATTAATAGGTAATCTTCATTGCCATTTAAGTGAAATTATTGAACTTAAATATACAAGCTTGATAAAAATGATCATTTTAGAAGAAAATTTCAAATGGCACTTAGAGGCTTTTGCATCTGAACTCTTCATATATATACACACACATGCATGTATATTTAAGAATTTTTTTTTATTAATATTAAAATATTTATTTTTATATTATAACCACATCCAAAATAAAAGTTTGTGTTTACATAATATATGTGGGTGCACTGTGTATAATTATTTGTGTGTGTATATATATATATATATAAATATATAAATACACACACATGCATGTATATTTATATTTATATATAATATAAATTATATATAAATCTACATACAGTATACATGACAATATTTCTTAAATATATACAAGCATGTGTGTATATATATATATATATATATACAAAATAATTATACACAGTGCACGCACATATATTATGTAAACGCAAACTTTTATTTTGGATGTGATTAATCACGATTAATCGTTTGACAGCCCTAATATTAATTTGGTATCCATATGTAACCCAGTGCTTTGTGTGTGACGTGCGGAACACACCGGAAGATCTTACAATAGCTTCTTTACCTGATTAAAGTGCCACTTCCTAAGCGGCCATTCAGCTGATCGTATCAGTGAGTGCTCAACACACTTGCATATCGCTCTGGTTGTTTATTGAGCTGGTTAATAAAACTCCTGCTATCATGATATTCTATCTTTTGTTGGTTGGAGCCAACTTGAGGGCCTGGATCATGCTGGCAACAAGGCAAGAAGTGTATCTGGGAAATGCGGCTGTTATCTTGAATGTTATCAGATATATATATATATATATATATATATATACACCTAAATATGCTTTATGCGTGCTTCCTCTCAGTAAAATGAGAATGCAACAAAAAATGACAGCTGTGAGAAAGCAGCAATTAAGAAAGCATCTGATCATTGTGATGTGGATGCAAGCTACATTACATTTCGACATTATTCTGAACATTGTACTTGGATTCATTTCATGCGTCATTGAACAGAAGGACTCTGAACTGGAGCCTCCTTTAGATTTTCCTTCACACACAAATCTGTCTACAGGCTTTCATAGTCAACAGGAAGTCTGGAAGGTTTCAAGTTTTGTTACAAACTGTTCACACATTGGCAATAAAAAAAGCGATTACTACATGAAAATTCTTACACATATCCCCTTTAAGCCAGCTTAAGCAGCTTTTCATATATACTGCTCTTAAATTTCCAGCTTCCATTCAGCACTGACCTATTTCCTGTTCACTTGATTAATTCATTGACCTGTTGCTTTTATTGCTCGGCATCGTCAGGTCTGGAACGGATCCCATGTCAGAGCAATGAGGTTGTTGAGTCATTGTTTGCACTTCAGAATAATTATTTTTTTTAAGGTTTACTCATTTTGGTTTTGTATAGCAGTTACTTGTTTGTTTTTGTTTGTTTTTTACATGCCAGAACATAGATTATAGTAGTTCACCCCAAAACTTTATTTACTCACCTTCATGTTGTTGCAAAACTGTATTTTTTTTTTTCTTGAGTGAAACACTACATGATAATTTCACACAGCTGTTTCCCACATAACTGCAGTTTAATTTAGAGCTTCGGTGGTTTGGAAGATTTTCGTTGAATAATTAAAATTCTATTCTGTTCCTTCTAAAAATCCATTGCATGTTTTTGGAAGACTTGATATAGTGCATATATGGACTATTATAGTTTTTTTGTCCTTTTTAGAACGTGACAAACGTGACTATAAAGTTAGTTTTTTTCTTTTTTCTTTAAAAAAATGGAACGTCAGTAACTTCAATTAGTTGAATGCAAATAATTTAAAGGAATAATTCACCTCAAAATAATATTTATTTTCCTACTATGGAAGTCAATGGGGTATCAATTGTTTGATTTCTGACATTTTTCAAAATATTTTCCTTTGTGTTCAGCAGAAGAAAGAAATTCATACAGGTTTGAAACAACTTGATGGTGAGTAAAATATGACAGAATTATCATTTTTAAGTGAACTATTCCTTTAACACCTTGTAACAAGCCGTCAAAGCAACTCTGGAAATTAGAAGTGCATTATATCATGAGTAGATTAATGGAGTAATGTTGAAATGTAGAAATCTGGGGAAAGTGTTGCAACCAGGAATGAATCATCGGTCTTGCAGAAACATGAATTCATAAACACAAGTGATGGTATTTGTCTGCAGGGGAAGATGTTAGAGAGCTAGTCCGACTGGTTTCACCGTTTAACAGTTTCACAGTTGTTAATCTAAGGCGTTGTGTTATTCCATCAACAATAACAATTGTTGATGTATATCTATACTAACGAAGTGTATTTTGGGTACTGTACATGTGCTACTCTTTTCTTTGTGTTTAATATCTCTTAGGCAGTTTGTAATAGCATGATTTATATCAAATTCAGATGAGACTGATTCATAATGCAGCTCACTTACATATAGTATATCTTCTTCATTGATATAATGTAACAAATCAAATATTAAAATACATTAAAATCAAACAATTAACTGGAAACTAATATAACTATGATTGAAGTGAATATTTTCTCTTTAAATGATAGTTCACCCAAAAATTACAATTGTGTCACAATACTCACATACATTAATCACATTGCATTATCATCTTACGCTAGTAAAGCCTCATTGATGTAGCGTAATATGTTTCTACTGCAGTGTTTTAAGTTTTCATGATTTTTTTTCAATTTAATTTCAGTATTGCGATTAATTAATTAAACTACGTTTCACTTGAATTAATCGGCTACCAGCTTTCAATCGCTCTGAATGAGCCGCGGCGCGGCTGCAGATTACACAAAAAACTGACACTTTTCAAAGTCTGTGATTGTAGCGCCTCTTAGCGGCAAAAGGCAGGAAAAACACCCCAAATTTTACCGCCGCGGCAGAACTGCGGCGGTAAAAAAAAACTCATTCTGGTTGTCTACCTACTGTAAATGCTGTTTTAAATCTGTATGACGATTTGATTCTTTGATCCACAAAATTCGAGCAATTTTGGATGTCCATTGTTTTGGACCCCATAGACTTTCATTGTATGGGGGGGAAAAAAATCTCTAGAAATATCTTCTTTTGCATTCTGCGGAATCAAGAAAAGTTTGGAACAGCATGAGAGTAAGTAAATGATGACAGAATGGTAATCTTTGGGTGAACTATATTTGTATAGCTGCTAAACTAATGTGATTCAAACACGTTTAAACAAACTGTAATGTAATTTAATATTAGTAACCAAACTCCATCGCACACCTGCAGGTGGTAGGTGCGTCGGATAATAAGACCAGATTAGCTAGTCGTTTTAGCAGATAAGGAACTCACGCATACTATCGTTACTTGCAATTTAAAATTAATGTTTATTCACACACAACGTTACAGTCACACGACCTTCATCAGGAGTATGTAAATTAATATTGAAATTTGTTGAGTGAACTATCCCTTTAACAAAAAGGCAATTCAAAAAAGACAAGCCTGTTATTTTAATGATGTAATATTTTAAAACAAGGTGCTAGCTTTTACGATATCTGTTGGGCCATTTGTCATTGATAATTTATCATGAGTTTACACTCTCCATGTGATCTGAGGCTATACCTGAATGACGACAGACTACTTTAGAGATTTGCTGTGAATTAGCCTTACGCAGTCATCGCCACCCACTTGGACGACTAGATATGTCCCCAAAGACACAGGTCCATCCGTCAACAGTATCATGATCCTAATCCCTAACATTAGTCTGGATTTGGCTCATGGCTGATCACCTTTCAGGTCTATGTCACCCGCTATACTGCAACACTACACCGCCGCTCACACCTCGGAAGAAGACGTGGGTTGGATGGTTATGTATTGTGCAGCTGGTGCAGAGTTTCACTGCGGGGGCTGGAGAAATGAGCAATTGAAAGAACAACACATTGCAGACAAATGTCTGAACACAATAAACTGTCCGAAAAAAAGTGTTAATCGACTGTGAAAGTTTTCAGTTTCTGTTTGAGAAACTCTTTGAGAATTGCTTCCTGTTAGGTTTAAATTCTGGATACTTTCTTAACAGACAGCCCCATTCTAGGAAATCTTTAATTGCGTTTCTTAGGCAGACGTTTGGCATGTGACGACATGCAGTTTATAGATCCCAAACATCCCAAAATGTGAAACTGGATTTGCATAATTTTGAAGGTTCAACATTTAGTCAAATATTCGGGATTATATTTGCAATTTTGTTCCAGTTAAATTTATTTTTAATAGTTTATAGGAATTTTTTTTTTTCCTAAAAAATCAATTTGAAGATTCCTTTCCCTCTTACTTTCTTGTTTCTGTCTACAGTGGAATATTTATATGTCAAATACTTTTGAAAGATGCAGAGTAAAATATTAGGTTTAATTGAATATAAACTGTTTTGATTTTCTTCAAACATAAAATACAATTATGTTCACCACTCTCTAATGCACTCTTGCTGACATATGATTCACCACCTTGGTATTTTTTTTCCACCAAGAACAAGCAAAATACATTTTATTTTATTGCCATGACTACAAGCACCATATCATCTATTTAACTGAACCGATGCTTTACCATCTTCAGTGATAGGTTATGGAAAATGGTACTTGCTAAGCTATCTCCTGATTTGTGCTGAAACAACCCATATAATCTCATTGCTCTGCAAAAATTGTCGAACTATGACAGACATGACCCCATTCATTTGCATTCTTGCATGCAATCTAATTAATGTGTAAAAAACAGATGCTAGTTCTGACAACATTCTGGTTAGCTTTCTGTATTCGCAAATTCTATATGTATGCCCTTTGTTTTTGATGAATGATATAGTTAATATACATTAGCCCAAGTGTTTAATACAATAATTTAAAGTGGACCTATTATGCCCTTTTACAAAGTCTTGATTTTGTTTTTGGGTTCTGCCTGAGTAGGTTTTTCAAAAAACATTTTTTTCCACACAAACTCACCTAAAGGATTATTAGGAACACCAGTTCAATTTCTTAGTAATGCAATTATCTAATCAGCCAATCACATGGCAGTTGCTTCAATGCATTTAGGGGTGTGGTCCTGGTCAAGACAATCTCCTGAACTCCAAACTGAATGTCAGAATGGGAAAGAAAGGTGATTCAAGCAATTTTGACCGTGGCATGGTTGTTGGTGCCAGATGGGCAGATCTCAGTATTTCGCAATCTGCTCAGTTACTGGGATTGTCACACACAACCATTTCTAGGGTTTACAAAGAATGGTGTGAAAAGGGAAAAAAACATCCAGTATGCGGCAGTCCTGTGGGCGAAAATGCCTTGTTGATGATAGAGGTCAGAGGAGAATGGGCCGACTGATTCAAGCTGAAAGAAGAGCAACTTTGACTGAAATAACCACTCGTTACAACCGAGGTATGCAGCAAAGCATTTGTGAAGCCACAATACACACAACCTTGAAGGGGATGGGGTACAACAACAGAAGACTCCACCGGGCACCACTCATCTCCACTACAAATAGGAAAAAGAGGCTACAATTTGCAAGAGCTCACCAAAATTGGACAGTTGAAGACTGTTGCCTGGTCTGATGAGTCTCAAATTCTTTTGAGGCATTCAGATGGTAGAGTCAAACAGAATGTGAACATGGATCCATCATGTCTTGTTACCACTGTGCAGGCTGGTGGTAGTAGTGTAATGGTGTGGGGGGGTGTTTTCTTGGCACACTTTAGGCCCCTTAGTGCCAATTGGGCGTCATTTAAATGCCACGGCCTACCTGTTTTTGACCTTGTCCATCCCTTTATGGCCACCATGTACCCATTCTCTGATGGCTACTTCCAGCAGGATAATGCACCATGTCACAAAGCTTGAATCATTTCAAAATGGTTTCTTGAACATGTCAAGTTTACTGTACTAAAATGGCCCCCACAGTCACCAGATCTCAACCCAATAGAGCATCTTTGGGATATGGTGGAACGGGAGCTTCGTGTCCTGGATGTGCATCCCACAAATATCCATCAACTGCAAGATGCTATCCTATCAATATGGGCCAACATTTCTAAAGAATGCTTTCAGCACCTTGTTGAATCAATGCCATGTAGAATTAAGGCACTTCTGAAGGTGAAAGTGGGTCAAACACAGTATTAGTATGGTGTTCCTAATAATCCTTTAGGTGAGTGTATTTTACATCACCTCTCTTAACAGTCTGTCAGTAACACTCTCTATTTAGTTCCTGTCTCTATGGACCCTCTTCTTCCAAAAAGAAGAGCGTGTTGTGATTGGTCTACTGCTTCGAGCGTGTTTCTGAAATATTATACCCCTTACCATAACCGCGTTATTGCAAAAAGAAATATAGCATCTCTTGGACATGGTGACAACACACTACTATGCAACTTAGCTAGGTCTCGCACCCTTAATTTTGCATATTTCTTCGTCAGGAATTATTTAAATGAGGAAAATTGTGATGCGTTCGTTCCCGGTAGAAAACTCAAGACTACATCAGGCATTTCAGGGAATTCAGAACTGAAGAGAGAGCAACTCTCTCTGGAGTAACCTTTTTCATGCTCAAACAAGCAACATTACACACTAAATAAAAAAAAACATCATAGGTCCTCTTTAATTCCTCGCAATGCAACGTTTAAATGTAAAACCTTCTATACATACATACATGATGGGGCAAAATTAGGTCAAGTAATCCTCCTAGATCTTTTCATAGCTTTAACCTGAGAACATTAATTCCTAATGCCAGCAAGACCTCTCAGAGGTCTATCTATGGAATTATAGGGAACAGAAATGGGAATACATGAGTCGGGGTTGGTGAGAGCACGGGTTGCTAGATAATCTTTAGATACGTTTAGATACTTGACAACAAGCCCATGCTTGCTACCGTTCGCCCGGCTTAGCGGCTTACCCCCACTTGGAAGTTATGTAAGATAGCTGTAAACAGTAGGAAGGCAATCTTCTAATGCCAATTATCAGATCAAATGGAACATTCTTAAAATCAAAGCGTTAGACAGTGGATAATGCCAACAGGAACCTATAAGACAAATGAGTGGCAGGAATCTACAGCTAGATGTAGATGATTATATTCTTACTTGCTGTCACCACAGGCACCGCAGTGTCTGAATTCTCATTGTACGTGACTAAGAAGTAACAAGCCAGTGATTGTCAGTTCCTTTTCTGCAACAGTTCAGAGTGCACCATTTGTTTGCCAATACACAAGCATTCAGCACAAGGCAATAAGTCAATGCAAGATCAATGCTTCTGGTTGTCAACTGTTGCTGCTTCTCATCTTTGGAAAGGTCTTGCTACAGTATGCTTCTATTTGTTTGTTTTGATGTTCATTTCTTGGCATAAATGCATTGAAATAATGTGTTATGATTGAAGACCAACAATAATTTTCTTTTTGATGACATAATAAATGGCATATACACATCACAGGAAGACATGTACTTCTGTGCTATATATGTGGTTGTGATACTGGATTAAACTCGTCCCAGGAATCTGTTTTGAAGATTAAAGGGTCAGCAATCCACACACCTTTATATCTTTACTGACTAATTGCCAATTAGTTAGGTTAATACACAACAAACCAATTAGATGACAGTTTAGAGGCTGTGTATTAAAAGTGCTATTATTTTTTATTATTTCTGAATTTAGCAATTATTTCATTGGTCAAAACTCATCTTTGATAATCAACATGACATAATGACATATTTCCTGTGAAAATAATTTCTTTATGCCATAAAATAGCTTAAATGTAACTACACCCTTGCTTAATTTAGTATACACAGTAAATATGCAAATTAGTCCTTGCCTCCTCTCAATCAGTTTTTTTTGTTGTTGTTGTTGTTGCTGCTACTAATACTTTAACAAAACACAGGAAAGCAAACATGATGGCTTACGGGCATCTAATGATCTTCTATGTTATACGTTTTGTATGGCTTACCACTAGGTGGCAGTAGTCAAGCTTAAAAAACAAGAAAAGTGAAATAGAAGAACAACCAGCAAATTCCAAATGGAATGGGCTATATGCGCACATGAGTTCCGCATTTGACACAAGGCTGCTCTACAGTTTCCGGTTGGGGAGATTAAAGCGGATGAAAACCGAGAAAAACGGGATTATGGCAGAGTCTTCAATATTTACTGTCCGCAAATCAGCATATAAGATCCCAAGCCGTTGCAATTTTTCAGCAATAGAAAACAATCCAGCGTCCTCCTTCAATCGACATGCTTGTTGAACTCATTAAGGCGCTGGTGGGCTGCCAGCTTGTGTCATCATGACAGGGTCTTGCACTTTGCATCAAGATGGAATGAAGCCCAACACAGTTGGACCTGGTCTTTCTGTTTATGATGATATAATCTTTTACGTAATCAGATATGGAGAAAATGCCAGCTGGAGAAGCTTTTTTCTTTCTTTTTTTTAATCTGTGGTGCCACCCAGTTCACCAGGGGAAATAAAAGTTCTCATTTGCTATCTGTCATGTTTATGTCTATCTCAAATCTGCTGTCCTAATATCATGCTTTCCATGTGCTTAGTGCTTATTTTTGCCATCAGATTAATGGTAAGCTGAAGATTGAGCCGATTCCGGAGGAGTCAGATGCCAAATGTATTTGCATATTATAAAAAGCTGACAGAAACTGATACGTTAGTTGAAAAAAAAAAGCCTGCATACCAAAGCAGAAAATACACACTGTGATTGATTAGCTTAATGGCTAAATGCTAAGGAAAATTCTCTGGGAACAAGTTTCCAGAGAATTGTTTTAATCATGTTTGTTTGCATCAGGACTGCTTGTCTACATTATTTGAGAATTATTAGTATGAGCAGGGGATCAGTTGTAAAGATGAGCAATAGATTTGGACTTTACAGAGCTCAGTTACATGCACAGGCAAACTTTGAGGTCTTTGCAAGTTGATTCAAAGCCGTAGGTAACATACTTCAGAAGTTCTGAATAGTTTTTCCTGACAAAAATACTACATATCTCCACAAACTATAAATTGCACTGCCTGAACTTTTTGCATTATTGCTCAGGTATTTTGCTCAAAGCCTTTGCCCATAACTCTGTTATGCACATTGGAGCTATACAGACAAGAATTAGTGGTCAATTTGTGGGTTTCCTTAAAGAATAGTAAATGATTAGACACATTTGTTTTAGTGATTCAAAAGTAGGCAACCACCCATGTTTGGTATACATTTAAACAGTTGAGACCCCTTTAATTCAAACTCAACATACTGTTGTTTCTATTTGCCCCTGTATGACTTGGCACTAAATAACATTAGTGCTAAAAATGATCAGTGATTTACTAAAATCATTAGACTTACTTGTTGCTTGTGTGTCTTGGCTGCTCAGGTTGCTCATGAATTTTCATTAGAGATTTTCAACCTTTTGTGCTCTGACCTTTCCTCTTTTTTTTGTCCCGCTGCTCTTGTTTATTCCTGTTTCCATTCCAGTTTCTTAGTTTGTACCACAACAAAAGGAAAAAAAAGATTAATTGAATATATATATATATATATATATATATATATATATATAATCTGGAAATCTGTATTGATAATTGGGGTTATAATAATTGCAAACCCCCAAAACCATAGATAAATAGTTAATAAAAGAGCTGATATAAAATGTAATGACTATGACTATAAAATGACTATTTGTTTTGCTGTGTGTGTCTGTTTTGATGAAAATTCAAGTTGAAAATAGTTTCCGTAGAACTTTAGACCTTTTATTGGAGGCATGGATCTGTCTGCCTATTTTATGAGTTGAGCAATTCTAACTGGAAGTTTCATATATGCCAATATAAGTCTTTTCTTCCATTGTCCTTTGCATGTAAAATGTAGAAAGTGGCAGTTTGATGACCGCTATATTTTTAATTTGGTAGTCAATTGGTTGCAAAACCTCATGAAATATAGATAGTACCTTATTTATTGTAACTATGAGTTGAACTGATCTTGATCCTGTTCTCTATAATGATAAGAAGCACTGAAGGAACTAATGAATGGGGGGGGGGGGCTTTCCCCCCAAGAAACTTTGCATTTAAGTTTCTCAGGGGAATGAACACTGTTCCAGGAAAAATATTTAAATGATGAAATCCGATCTGAACAAACAAACAATTTAAGAGCAAATGCCAATGTGGAAAAATCATGTTATTTTATATTATGTGAACTTTAACTGCTTTTTCTTCATGGATCGTATTCAAAATATCATACGAGGCATATTCGATTGCTCTGGTTTGTAAGCAGTAGATATTTTCAGGTGACAGGTGACAAAGAACGTTTTCCAAATAAATATGTCTTTGTTTTGGCCAATGTCTGTTTCATTGGAACGGTCCCACATTAACATGATCTCATGTTTATACTGTAAACACAGAAGGCTAACACGAGAGAATGAATTACAGTTATGGCATCTGCTCTCCTCAACAACCTGTATTTCTGTCTTTCATTTTTGTCACATTTATTTGCAATAGATGTATTTATTATAAACATCTTTCACAGTATTTCCCCCATCTATTAAATAAGTATCTGGGCTCTTAATGCCAATGGAAATCATAAAGATCTAATATCTCGCTTTCTCTCTTATCTCTCATGACAGATCTGAGGGGTTTAGAAGCCATCAGGGACAATGAGGAACTCTGGGGCCATGCTGATTTTGACCTTTATTACAAATTTAATATCACAAGCAGCAGGTGAGCAGTGTTATTGCTTATGAACCTACAGTTAGCAGTTCAACTTGACTAACTTTATCTTTACACATGCATTCAAATGTTTGGGGTCAGTACGATTTAGTAAAGAAGTGAATATTTTATTCTGTAAAGATGCATTTAATTGACCTAAAATGAAAGTGAATTTTTATATAAAGGCTTTTATTTTTTCACAAAAATATTTAACTGTTTTCAACATTGATAATAACAAGAAATGTTTTGAGCTCCAAATCAGTCTTCAGTGTCACATGATCCTTCAGAAATTATTCTAATATGCTGCAGTAATGATGCTGAAAATTCAGCTTTGCGTCACAGAATTAAAAGACATTTTAAAATATATTCAAACAGAAAACAGTTCTTTTAAATTATAATAATATTTCACAATTTTACTGTTTATACTAGATTTTTAATCAAATAAATCAGCCTTGGTGAGCAGAAGAGACTTATTTCAAAAACATTTTAAAAATCTTACTGACCCCAAGCTTTTAAACATTTTTGCTTTGTCTACTGTTTTGTATTTTTAACATTTAAAGAGATACTCCACAAGTTGTTGCAAACCTGTATGAGTTTCTTTCTTCTGCTGAACACAAAGAAAGATATTTTGAAGAACGATTGGAAACAAAGAGTTGCGGGGCACCATTGACTTCCATAGTATTAATCTTTCTTTTTGTTCAGCAGAAGAAAGAAACTCATACAGGTTAATTTTTGGGTGGAGTATCCCTTTAACATAAACTACAATATATACATATACTCATGGGCGTCTGAACCATTGTATATGAGTGGGACAAGACCCACCCACTTTTTAAGACCAATGATATTACACTCACTCACTTTTACCATGCATCTCTAAATTAGCGCATATGTCTGTTCGCTTTTCAGAGCGCAGTCAGTCAAATCCATTCCACTTGAGAAAAGCCCAAGTCAATTTAACTCCATTTCTGCTGTATCATTATATTTGTCAACGACCCACAACCAACAAAAATAGCCACCCGTTGTACTATTCCAGTCAAATATTGCATTGCTAACATCAATAACGACCAATAATAACCACTAATGGCAAATGACCATGGTATCAGCGGGATAATCCACAGATAGCTGTGCATTTAATGCGCGACGTGAAGTGGAGTTTAGTTTACTTGTTTAATTAAAAGGCACCAGTAGGCCTATACATGAAATGGCGTTTAGTAAAATTTTCTGGGGGAGGACCCACCCACTTTTTTTTGCTTCTGAGTCCGATGCCAATGCATATACTACATACTATGGTACTGAATGATTTCCATATTCAAGTTCCATGGTACTAAAGCGCTTAAAAGAATACCATTTTTGTTAGTATATTCGTGAACAGTGTATCATAGGCCTTATTAATGCACCGCAAAGCAAACAAATTAGTGAAAATCCTTAATTTTACCATTGAATTGAATATTACAGTTTACATACAAATAGTCTTACAGAAAAATATCTATTTTACATTATGTAAATGGCATGAAATGGAAGTTGAGATAGACTTTTCCTCCCTATTGTGATGTGTATTAGAGCGAAGTAGCTTCTCGAACAAGAAAAAAATGACACAAGTGGACATTAATTCAAAAATAAATCATTTAGAATAAAAAAAAATACTATATTCCATAAAAATAATAGCTATCAATCTTGATATCATGGTGACTTTAATGTGTCGTGGAACACTAATTCGCCACTGGTTCCTTCAAAATTTTCATATGGGGTTTTATAATGGGGTTCTTCAATTTATGAGTAAAATAAAGCCTGTGGGATACATAACTTGACTGTACTTTGACGTTTTGTCCTACAACTTAAATTACACACACACACCCATAGCGAAAAGGTGAATTAATGAGCAGTCATGTTAATTTTTGAAAACGTATGTTTTTTAAAAAGTAACCAGAAAAGCTTGGGGTGTGAGTGTGTAACATTGTAGCACAAAATGTCATAGTACCCTATCGTCAAGTTATGTTTACCACAGACTTTATTTTACTAATAAATAGAAAAAACCCATTGTAAAACCCCACAGGGAAATCTTGAAGGAACCAACGGGCGAATTCGACTTCCGGATTCTCTATGCACTCTAAATGAGCACGATATATATCCGCAGGTGTCAGTTCCCCAGGCAAACCCAGACTCACAAGCTGTCGCTCTCCAGAGAAGGAGACCTTCACCTGCTGGTGGGAGCCTGGAGATGACGGGGGTCTGCCAACCACCTACGCCCTCTACTACCGTCTAGAAAAGTCAGCCCCTATTCTTTTTCCTTTTCTAGAGCCAACAAAGCATTTCCTTTCTAGCCTCAGCGTTTAATGAGCATCTTTTCTTTGTCTTGCCCTTTCCTCTCCAGTAATGAGTGTTTTAAAGTAGATGTTCTCTGCCATGTGTTTATTTGTGTTTCTGAGCTCAAATGGGAACTAATCAGAAAGATATACATGACTTGCTTTCAGCCAACACAAAGGTGCCCACACACCCTGCCAAATATAATTTACTCCGATTTTCACCAGAGCAGAACCATGAAGTGTTATGCCAACATTATGGCTTTGAGATTTGCCAAGAACTGTAAACAAACAGATCAAACCTACAGTAATACCATGTAATGCCACACCAAGAGGAGTTCGGAGAATTTATGTTCGTACAGTTCTCATGTGAAGAATGTGCTGAATTATAATATTTCAAGGGTGCAGTATGAAATTAGCTTGTAATGTTGTTGGGATACATTTACAAAAAGTTACACCCCTCTGCAGGGAAGATGAATTGTCAATATTTTTGGTCCATTTTCCCAGAAAGACTGTACATTTACTGCAATAAAAGGTTTATTTTGTCAACTTTAAGGAGTACTAAACTACTGTAGTTTGGGGTAGGTAATATTGTTTTTATGTTGTTGAAATAAGTCTCTAATGCTCACTGCATTTATTGAATCAAAAATACATTAAACACTGTAATATTGTGAAATATTATTACAGGTTAAAATCACTTTGTTTTTAATTTTCATGTGTAATCTTAGGAGTAAATGTCAAAACTGAATTTTCTGCATCATTACTCCAGTCTTCAGTGTCACATGATCCTTCAGAAATCATTCTAATATGCTGATTAGCTTATTAGCTAATTAGCATCTTAGCTGATTAGCATATTAACATCTCAACAAATGTTTCATATTACCAATGTTGAAAACAGTTGTGCTGCTTAATATTTTTGTAGAAATTGAGATACATTTTTAGAAAGTTGGAGAAAGAAGTCACTTTTGATCAATTTTAAAATAAATGATCTCTCCAAAGTATATATCATTTACCCCAAACCTTTGAATTGTAGTTTAGATTACTAAAGCTAACATACATGGACTAAACACTGAGAAACTCATTTTCTTTTTTGGCCAAAACATACATTTTTAAATGAAAAGTATAGTGATCAAATTTAGTTAATCTTTTGATGCTAATATCATGAGTTTTGAGTATTACGGTTGGCACATTTATGATCAAAATATTGTTTTCAGTTTTGGATGTGCATGTTGGCTCTGGTTATGGATTGTCACTGTGTTCAGACTAGGGCTGTCAAAACGATTAATCGCGATTAATCGCATCCAAAATAAAAGTTTGTGTTTACATAATATATGTGGGTGCACTGTGTATAATTATTATATATATATATATATATATATATATATATATATATATATATATTAATACACACACATGCTTGTATATATTTAAGAAATATTTTCATGTATATTCTGTATATAGATTTATATATAATTTATATTATATATAAATATAAATATTTTATAAATAATATTTTTTTCTTAAATATACATGCATGTGTGTTTTTTATATATATATATACAAAATAATTATACACAGTGCCCCCACATATATTATGTAAACTCAAACTTTTATTTTGGATGCGATTAATCGCGATTAATCGTTTTGACAGCCCTAGTTCAGACACAAACTATCTTTTAGAAATGTTCATAATTTATTCTGGTGTCTGTATCATTTCAGTTATTAAGTCTCTGTCTTTTGATATCTGTCATATTCAGCTCCGAGACGGTCTACGAGTGCCCAGATTACAGAACCGCGGGTGAGAACTCGTGTTTCTTCAACAAAAATGACACATCGCTTTGGGTCAACTATAACATCACCGTGGTGGCCACTAACGCCTTGGGGAAGAATATTTCAGAGCCTGTGGAGGTGGACGTGGTCTATATAGGTATGCTTATACTGTATGTTGTTGTCATCATAAGCTGTATCACCCCCATCCCATTCATTTCTCTTCATCCGCCCCTCTCACATCCTGCATAATGTGTCATTTGTTTGTAATTTCATTTATTAGTGCATATTGGATGTTACAGAGCACTGTTGCAGATTTTATTGCAGTGGATTCATCAATGAGAGGAATGTTATTGCTGCCCGTCTGGAATCACTGTTGCGAAAGAACATTATTCTGTCATTTGGGTCATAAAATATTACACGCAGTTTCCGTCTGTCACATGTTCTCTCCCACATTAAGCCAAAAGGGTCATTTTTTTACCAATCCAATTTATTCGATTGGTTTATTTTTAGTTCCTGCACAATTTGACATGTCAAGTTCTTTTGATCTGAACAATTTGTGCAGTCCAATTGCTTCTTATCATTAACTCATATGTACAACTATAACTGAGACTAAACTTTAACTAATGTTTTTTATGCTGAAGGGGCGAAACACTCAGTCGCAATACAAAGCACACTTTTCTGTTCTTTCTTTCTTCTGTCTTCAGCATGTTTTCAGGTTTGTGTGCAAAGGTCACTTAGGTTGACCTTATTAGGTGTCAACTAGCTTTTTACCCTCAATCTGGAAGAAACTAGTTTTCTGAATTATTGCTGAATGTACGGAATTTGAAATCAATGGTTCACCCTAGAATGAACATTATGTCAAAACCTGCATTTGTTACACAAAAATATCAGAGCTACCCTTTTCTATATAATCAATCAAAGTTAGGGGGTGTCAAACTCCAAAACTGGTTTGTTATAAGCAAATGAGATTTAAAAGCTACAGTAAATGGCAATATTTTCAGTGAATGATGCAAATCCTTGTCTGTTCCTCATACACAGTGATCTTTAAAAGTCATATTGAACTCGTTTTTTGTCATAATAGATTGACATTCTACGATATATTAAATTTAGGGCTAAACATGGCAAATTAGTTTAAAACCAAAAAAGCTCAGATGGGAGTGGAAAATCTACCTAGAGGAGCACACATTATCATCTGGGTTAAGATCTGTTTTTTTTTTTTTGTTTTTTTTTGGGGGCGTTAAAGGGATACTCCACTTTTTTTTTGAAAATAGGCTCATTTTACCACTCCCCCAGAGTTAAACAGTTGAGTTTTACCGTTTTTGAATGCATTCAGCCGATTTTCTGATATTTCGAAGACTATCAGTAACCAGACAGTTTCTGGTCTCATTGACTTCCATAATAGTTATGTCTATGAGACCAGAAACTGTCTGGTTACTGATATTCGAAAATGGTAAAACCCAACTGTTTAACTCTGGGGGAGTGGTAAAATGAACCTATTTCCAAAAAAAAAAAAAAAAAAAAGTGGAGTATCCCTTTAAATAATGGCTCAAATACCAGTAAATTGACTAGTGCAAACCTTAGAAAATCACCCTGCATGATTCATTTGAATATTCTCGTCCCATAAATTTTGCATCTGAAATGGAAGCTCATGCATATGCAATATGGTCAGCCGCAAATTTTTCACTGCGTGTCTTTAGTAAATCCTGACAGTAGCTTTATAACTCCAAATAAGGGTTTGTGCTGGCGCAACTTTGTTTGACATGCGGGTGAGTAAATGATGACAGAATTTTCATTTTTGAGTGAACTATCCCTTTACATTCAAAATGCCGTGATCTACACTACCATTAAAAAGTTTGGAGTCCGTTTTTTTTTTTTAATACTTTTATCCAACTGATCAAAAATGACAGCAAGGATTTTACAGTATTACAAAACATTTCTATTTCAAATAAACGCTGTTCTACTCAACTTTCTGTTCATCGAGGAATCCTAATGAAATGCCTCACGGTTTTATCACACACTCTTAGAAGAAAAGGTTCTATATATTTTTTTAAGGGTTCAATAATAAGAACACTTTAAGGTTCTTTGTAACCAGGAAAAAGGTTCTATATGGAACCTTTTGGGTTCATTCATTATCATTTGTTTTGTCCTTTCCGGATTAAATATTTCATATTATTGACAGACATCAAGACTCTAAAATGTATTTATGAATGCATGTGAATGATCACAAAATTCAAGGGGGTTAGAAAATGTATATATTATATCATTTTATATAGTTAATCAATATCAAACAAAAAGTGCCATTTCAATTTTTCTCCTCCAAAAATCAGCATGATTAAAATGTGCTATTAAGTTACTACTACAGTTTAATAAACAATAATCCTCTCTATTTCACCCACAGTTCAACCAAACACTCCAGAGAACGTCACAGCCGTAGTGGTCCATGAAGACCAGGGTCCTTTTGTAAGAGTGACCTGGGAGAAACCACGAACCGCAGACACCCGCTCAGGGTGGATTACACTCCTTTACCAGCTACGAGTTAAACAAGAAAAAGATAAAGAATGGGAGGTGGGTTGAAAAAATAATTATGTTTGATTATCGATTAGTCTAGATTTATTGACCTTGTTTGGACTGGACTATTTAGATTTGTGCCACCTAGAGGAATCAACTAGAATGCAGTTTGTCATCTTCACAACAGTACTTTACACGCTTGTTTTCTTATGACAGACTGGTGTTTCCATCTGACTTGTTGAATGTGAGCTTTTTAAATATTAACAACCAGACTAGAAAATAGTTAACGGTTGTTTGTTTGTGACTTTATCCAAGATCTTAAATGAATGGAATGCATTTGGACTGCCAGTGGCTCGACATTAAATAAGCTGTTAGTGAAAGCAGTTTAATCATTGACTGTCACAGCCTGGGTTTATGTCTTCATTAGTCTTCAGGAACCTGAGGGAGGCTAGATGTGCAGAACAACAGGGACTAGATCAAACCAGATTTGTTGGTTTTTTTGTACCCCAAAGGCTGTGCTTCAGTAAGACAGAGGCATGAACAAAAATGATTGCCTAGTGACAGAGTAACCTGAGAGCAATACTATTGGCTCACTGAACTGAGACAACACATGGAACTGATGATCATTGCTGATGCTGCGATTGTCTTAATTATAAGAGTTAACTGGATAAACATTTAAAAAAATATTTATTTTTTATCTGAATTCGACCAACATTTTGGAATATGCGGAATATTGTATATTCTTTATTTTTAAGGCATATTATTAATAAATAAATGAAGAAAGTTATTATTAATAATTAAATAGATTTAATATATTTTCATATTGATCTTAAGTGTTCTCTTTATATGTGTGTAGAAGTATGATGCCGGCATGCAGAAGTACTATAACGTGTTCAGTCTTCACCCTGGTAAAGAATACATGGTGCAGGTGCGATGTAAACCTGATCATGGCTTTTGGAGTGAGTGGACCCAAACCAGCTATGTCAAAATGCCTGACTGTAAGTCTTTTTTCTTTTCAATTTTTAAATTGGGTTATTATAAATGTTTTTTTTTTTAGGGAGATTTTAATCTTTCAGTGTTTTTGTTTAAAAATGCTGTAGAATATATATATATACACATACATACATACAATAAAATGTATAACAACTTCCTATCTCAATGTTGGAAGCTGTTATACATTTTATAATTATCAATGTTGGAAGCTGTAATACATACAATAGAAAGTTCCAAAGAACAGCATGTATTTGAAATAGAAATATTTTGTAACTTTATAAATGTCTTTACTTCAAAAGTTACTTCAAAAACACTTCAAAGTGACTATCAATTCGATGCAATTGCTGAATAAAAAATATATATATTTTTAGAATAATTATTATTTTCTTTTCTTAAAGATCTTCCCCCAAATGATAATTGTAGTGCATCACTGTTTCCACAAAATTTGTTTTGCAAGCACAACTGTTTTCAACATTGATTATAATAAGAAATGTTCAACTTTGACATCACAGAAATAAATGACATTTTTAAATAGTTATAAAAATATTTCATTTAAAATGTAAGAATATTTAGCTAAATTCCTGTTTTTACTGTAAAGGCAGCTTTTGTGCGCATAAGAGACTCTTTTTAAAAACATTAAAAATATTAATTATTCCAAATGTTTGACCCTGTGTGTATATTATTTTTATTTTTATTTATGTTGATATAAAATTGATTGTTTTCGGAATTATGGAAATATAATACAACTGTTAGAAATTAAATCCAGCATATCAGCATAACAATTGGAGTTACAATTTACACAATTTACAATTGTTACTAATTACAAACATTATTTTCTAGTTTAACTCACATTTGATAATATACCCATATTTACCCAATAATATACCCATATCTTGAGTTCTCAAACTGTTCAACTTGCCAGCTGCTAAAAATAAAAACCTGCACCAGTAATGATGCGAAAAATGGTAACATCTGAAAATGTGTGCCCTTTTTTCAGCTTAGTAAGAGAAACAAAACATTTCTGGTCCAATAGTTTGAGGTAATCTTCAAATCTATTAAATGATCATCCAGCACCGCCAGAGAGCCGTTTCAGGACCATAGTCTGTGTTTCTATGGTCTCCCACTGAGCCTGAGAACAAATCTGTTCTCCGCATGTGTATCTAACAGAGCAAACAATTCTAGAGGGAGTACCAACAGGCTTTCAGTTTCTCCAGGGAGTCGTGACCTCATCTTTACCCGGCTAGCACAACCTCAGCCACGCATGTTTTTGTGCTGCAGCTCCTGTTGGGCCTCAGTTGCCCTGGAGCTTCCGAGGAAAGTCAGGCCCGCAGGGAGACGCACCTGACTACAGCAAGCATGAAATAGAGCAAAACGAGTCCGAGATCAGCCTGTTTACAGCTCACAGCATTTTCACATACCACACTGGTCTAATTTGTTTATTTTGAGAGTTTTTTAATAGTATTTTTGGTCTTTTTTTTAATGCCATGACCCAATTTTTCCCCTGTGTTTATCCTGTTCTTTTTCATTTTTGGTAGTACTGTGTCACCCCAATCTAGTGTCATAAGTAGAAAACAAATTGCAGTGGAGATGCACTCTATTCATCACCATTTCCTGTTTTTGTGTTTGTGCTGTGTAGATATACCCAGAGAGCGTTCACTGTGGATCATAATCATGGTTTTCTCTGTCTTCTTCGTCCTCATCCTCACCTGGGCGCTAAACATAAATAGAAACAGGTGCGTTTTTGAGCCTGAAACATTTCCACCACTCAGTCCTAAATTTAATTATTTTTTTTTATTTTATTTCATTTTATCTATTTTACTTTATTGTAAATGTATGGAGCCCCTAAAGGGACATGGGCGTTCACTCAGCAAACTTTTGTGTTCTTTGTGAGCAAAGTTATATTTCATATTTTCTTTCCTTAAATGAATGTATTGTTTTTGTTTACAGGTATATTTTGCTGGGTTGATATCTCATCTGTTTAGTTTTGCACTTTATTCTAATTTTATCCTGGCATTGGCAAATACCTGTTCGTTCATTCATACATATTAGTGTGACTGAAATCAAATTTGCTCTGGCTATTTATTCACATCAATGTTCTTGCTGACAAATACTTATTATGAAGGATTAAACTGCCATTAGAGGATTGATCCAGATTTTACAGTACTTCACTTCTCTCTCAAATCTAGTTTTTAGGCCAGTTTCTCTCTACATAGATTCAAATAGACTAAAGATAGACTAATTACGTTGTCAAATAATGTGAGGGATTCTCAATAGTACAAGAACAAATGAGATCCAAAATTAATCTCTTAATCCTGTCGGGACACGTGGAAGCTTTTGTTCCGTATTGTAGATAAATCCATTTTCAGTATATCCATAATGCTTATAATATTATGATCATGTATGCAAAGCATTTGTTGATAGACATTGTTCGTAACCATGCATTAAGAAAGAAATGAAGACCAATTACTATCGAACACCTTAAGAAAATATAATTGTTTATCCAAATGATTATGTTTTATCTACTAAAATTTATTTTGAGAAATTCATTATAAATGTTTAGAATCTCACTTTTTTTTCTCCCAAATATATTTGCATTCAGTGTGAAGCTTTGTTTGCTGCCTCCTGTTCCTGGACCGAAAATTAAAGGATTCGACAAACAGCTGCTCAAGGTAATAAAACGGTCACCCATGGAACTCAGAGCCTGTTTCCAAATCATCTTTGAAAGTTTTCAAGTTAGCTTTAAAAATAGAAGTGTCCATAGTGTCATTATTCAGCTCAGGCTAGTTCAGTGTTGACGTTTCGGCCACCATCGAGGAAACGTCACATGTTTTTTTTTAACTATTAAAGTTGAATTTATTTAAAGGAGCATTTCACCCATTTCAACATTAATCTTTACTGAAAGTGGATCATATATGTTGTCGAAATGTAAAAGAATTTTTGAATTTGGTGCCCTCTTGACCGAGAAAAGACAGAAAATAACCGAGGGGCGCATTTGTACACACTCTAAAAAATGCTGGGTTGTTTTAACCCAAAATTGGGTAAAATATGGACAAACCCAGCCATTGGGTTACATTTTTAAATTCAATTTTTTAACCCAATGGCTGGGTTTGTCCATATTTTACCCAATTTTGGGTTAAAACAACCCAGCATTTTTTAGAGTGCAGTATGTAAGACAACAACTCCCACAATGCACCACATTGCACAGCTCCGCAAGCCACACCCACTAATCCGGAACAGCGCAAACAGAGAAATCACTCTTCCGTCTACAAGGCTAACGTTAGCTGTCACCAGAGTTTGAAATTCATTTCACCAAAAAATGTCTAGTTAGTTGGCTGTTGGCGAGCAGGACGATTGAGGGCGAGGTACGTAAGAGGATGGCGCGAGGCCGGTGGCATGAGTGAGACACCTGTGAGGCGCGCGCCGGTCTCGCGTCTCTCACGGAGGATCGAAAGCATAAAATGAGGAGCGACGACGGCAGATCGAGAGAGAAACAGGCCTAATTTTATGTTGTTTTGTTTCTGTTCTATTGGTCCAATGAAAGTTGGACCAATCAGTAGACGTTGCTACTACGCTTAGGATTGTGGATAGTGTAGTTTTTTTTTTTCATAAAATCGCGGATAAAACATGTTTTGCTTTAAACAAGGTTGATTGCATACAAACTTATAGCTTCAACAGGAGCAAAAACCTTCGTTTCACAACCTCAGAGCTTGTGGTCAGTCTACCTCGGATGGTTTAGACATTAGGGCTGATAATCTAAATCCTTATCGAAAAATACTGTTGACCGGAAGTTCTGTATCCCTATCCCTAATGACATAGGCTCATTTCATATTTTGGCAGTTATTTCAAAAATAATGCTTTGCTTTCTTTACAGAGCGGGAAATCCGAGGAAGTTTTCAATTCTCTGGTGATCCAAGGTTTCCCTCCAACCACCGATTATGATGACTTACTGGTGGAGTACCTTGAGGTGTACGACAATGAGGAGCAAGAGCTGGTACTGGATGGTAAAGATCTATCAGAGGAATGCATGAAGTCCAAAAGCCCATCGGACTGCGACTCCGGCCGGGGCAGCTGCGACAGCCGCACCCTGCTCTTGGAGAAGTGCATGGATGGACGGGAAAGAGGCGGAAGCGATCAACATCAGTATAGCCAGCATGGAGAAACGAGCTGGGCTTCGACTGAAAGCAGTGAAAGCCAGGGCCCTGAACCCAGTTCACCAGAGTCCCCTGATGGACGTGTCAAGACCTGGCCAGTTGTGTTTTCGTCTCCCCAACCACAACTTCACCAACACTACCAAGTAGGAGCTACAAAACCGGCCTACCACAGCGTCCCAGAGATCCTCAGCCATCTGTCACCACATGCAACAGCAGGCAACTACCACCAGCTTCACCATCAGGACGTCCCGCCACAGGAGGGACGCTTCAGCAAGCCGGCCTGCCCACATTCCCAAAGCTACAACCAGTTCAGTCGGGACGGCTCCGACTCTCCGGCTCACTGCGTCCCTCCATCACATTCCTTGGAATACTTAGAGGTGCAGAGGGTCAACCCGGACAATATGCTACTGCTTAGGCCACTTTCAGACCCTAACCGTGAGGCTGAAGGGTCCGATCGCACCGGGGAGGACTACAGCAAGGTCAAAGAAGTGACATCGGACAATATTCTAGTTCTGCAAAGGGAAACGTCCCATCAGTGTTTGGACGATTACACCCAGGCTGATCATTGCACAAGCCAGCAACCACCTCACCCCCGCAAACCTGCCGTCCAGCAATCGTACAGTCCCATGCCACAGGAAGGCATGAGGGTGATGGTAAACGGTTATGTGGATTCAACAGTCTTGATGCCATCCTACTAGCGCATAGTGGTCTAGGTCACAAACAATAGGCAAAAACATTATCCTAAACACTAAGACTGTCAACAGCTCATGCCAAGCCCCAAGAAGCGCTTTATCTTGCTACATTGGTTTAAGAAAGAGGATTTATATTTATACAAGTGATACTTTTAACTAGATGTAAACAAGAAGGACTTGTTTCAGAGCTGAGTTTTGAAAAGGGCCTGTGCGCTGTGAACTTTACGTGTGCAGTTTGTTGAGCTTTGTAAAGAGACTGTGAAGTCAGAGGTTTCTTTGACAGATTGTGTACTTTGATGAGGGGATGCTTAGAAAAACACCCCAAAAAATTTACACGTAAAATAACGGTTTTAAAGTCTTCAAAGTTAACATTAAATAAAAATGGATCCTATTTACTTTGGTATACATTTATGCAAAATTCCCAGCTAAAAGAATTCTCCATCTCTGGTACAATTTTTACTTTTGGCTAGATGTTACCCAAAAGCAAAATAGCTATTTAGGCCACGTTTACACAAAGCCGTGTATTTAGCGAAACGAATATTTTCCCCCTCTGCGTTTTCAAAAATAACATCGTTCACACACCCGCATAAATACGCCGTCGAGCGCCATCATAACTATGCCAAACTTATGGGCGGCAGGGTCGGGAGAAGGGTAAAGCCATGCAAGCCAATCACAATCCTCAGAATCGACAAGAGAGAACCAAAAACGCCGTTTCTCCCAGTTCACACGACAACACATAACCGGCGTTTTCAGAAATCTCCACTTTGGCCGGAGTTTTTAGAAATAATCGTTTTTTGTAATAAAAATGGGGTTTTCGTGTAAACGAGAGGCCAATCCGCAGGGAAATATCTGCGTTTTCCCTTCGTGTAAACGGGGCCTTAGGCTTTAGCTGTGTCTCAAACAATGCATTATACTCTATGCACTTATGCACTATTTACTCAACCGTGCTGTGTATGAATTTTATAAGGTTATTTTGTCATTCAGCATCGGAGTCTGCCTGATAGCCCCTCCCCCTCCGTTAAATGATAATCTCATTGGGGTATTTAAAGTGTTCACATTTAATTAATTTAAAATTTTTAGTTTCATAGTATTTACTTGCATATTATGGTGTTCATTCTGGAAATTTTCGCCGTACAATTCAAAATGTCTTTTAGGTGCACTCATGCAAATATAAATACATGAAAAGGGATTTAAACTGATTGTAAACTGTCAAATTTGCCTTTGATATTTACAACTCTCAGGTGGAGGTAAACTCGCTTAAACACTTCTGCCGAATGTATTTATTATAAATATTATTGGCACTGATTTTGAACACAAAGGCACAAAAATAAAAAAAAAGTTATTTGCCAGCTTTTCCAAGTAAATTATTGGCTGTATAAGAATTTGTGTTTCTCTGAATGTTAACCCTGTGAGAATCTATTTTTTTCAAATCTGTAGCCTAGGTAGCCATTAATTCAGCATTGCATATTTTTTTATGTTTGATATAAAAAAGAAAATCTAAAAATAATTTATAAAACTAATTATAACCAGAATAACCAGATAGTTATTATCTTGCTGATGCACAAATCACTAACCATTAAAACCAGTTACATGGAGATGAGTTAACAAAATAGGCCCTTGCCAGTGCAAGAGTCAAACTCCAAGGTGCCTTATTTTCTGAAGAAATATCTGAGAGAAGACTGGTGTGTATTTGGTTGGAAGGAGTTAAACACACTAAACATGTGTTTATGTCTAAAGTGTACATGTAAATAATATACAATAAATTAAATTGTTATATAATATGTAGAAATGCATTTATATGCAACAGATGCTACAGATAAATAGTTTTGTTGGGTTTGCCTAAGCCATACAGTATAAATCATCCTATAATCTAACTTTGTTGATTTGTGAGTAGCATAACATTTTTGTCTTTGTTGTTCAACAGTCATACATTCTCAGTTCCAAGCATAATAAATCTGCATTGACAGATAAGGCATCACTTCTTTAATAGATTGCTATCTCAGGCAATGTAAAATGTGCTAAATGTGTGTTTGAAACAGCATTTAATTTAACGTGAATTCTCAGGACAACAGTGCGGAATAATATTTCAGTCTTTTCATCTGAGAGTAAGCTATCAAAGAAAAGGCATGTGGATATAGGCATTCAAGCATTATTTTTTTCAATATACCAAACCCATTCTATCAACATTTGCTGTATTAAAATAATTTCAATTCAAAACCATTATTTTGTTATACACTAAGAATATGTCTTGTTAAAATGATGTTGATTTTTTCATTACTGTCTTTTTTATGAATTCAAACAACTAGAGGTGCTGAAATTAAACTTTTGATGTTAACCATGTAAGTTGACTATAATCTACATCTTCTGTAATACATCCTTATTGTGTTCTGCTTTTCCATAACAAACATTATTTGTGAAAGCGCATAGCAAAACCATTAAAACATGTTCAGACTGTTTCAGGAGTTTGAGTGGTTATTATGGGGTGGCTTTTTATTTTGCCCTTAAACACATTCAACCAAATCAGCCAACATGTACAGTAAAAACTTTATTCATTGGAAAATATTGCTTAGTAAAAAATAATTTATTAGGCTTATAATCTAAAGTGTTAATCTTTGTTAATTTGAGTTAATACAGTTCACGGTGCATAAATAATATTATCAAATACATTTGATTTTAATAATGTATATTGAAATGAACTTAAACTAAGATTAATTAATCTTATTAAGTGTTATTATTGAATTTTATCAGTTTATCAAATCTAATTAATGCTTTTATAATGGATTTTCATATTTTAAGAAAACAATCTGGGTCTGGAACAATTGGTTAAACTATAAAAAATATAAAATAATTCTAAAATTATAACATTTTTATAACTAAATTATAACTGTTATGCAATAACAATATTTCCAAAGGATAAAACAAAAAGGCGGGGGGAAACAACCTGTTAGCTGTAATAATAATAAAAAGCCATATTCCCATACATTAATTTGACCAATCTGAGTATTTTATATTCTGGACATTACATTAATTCATTTAGCATTTCGTGGATACAATCTGATAAGACTGAACAAACTAGATTTGACACAGGCCTAATTTTAGCCATCAAATGTAACAATATAAAATCCAAACGAGCATCCCTTCTCTGTGAAAGGCCTCGAGACAGTCTATGGACAGACTTTACCCCCACATGTCATTGGTTAAGCCCGACCCTCCCCGAGCACTCTTTGGGGAAGAATTCGCCGCTTCTCGCCACTTAATTTTTAGATTCGAAGTGGAATTGTTCTGAAACCGTAATAATGCATAAAGTTTGTTCTCGGCTGCACGCCCCGCCTGCGTTGGGGAAAACGGATTCGTGGAAATCAGTGAACTTTTGTGTGGAATTCCATAAACAAGTTGGTAAGAGTGTTTTTGTCTCCACATTTAAAGTGACCGGAACATTAGTGTAAAGTTGTGCATACTTGTGTAACGTATTTATGCTCCGACCATGACGGTCCTGTCATAACAATAAAGGACGAATATCTATGCGTTTGATTTAACGGCTCTTGTTTAAATTACCATTCAGTACCATGGTATTTTTGATGACAAATGGGTGCCTTGTCACCATTATTAGCCTATCTATCTGGCACATTCAAGTTAAAAGTTGCAACTGAATGTTGAAACCGTTGTGATACAGGTATGTATCCGCATAGGTAAAATGTCCGCCCAATAGCTTATTAATCTATTCTATATGGAAGCTTGTTTCCGCCACTGAATAAAAAAATAAAACAAATAATTGTGACTTTTTATCTCACAATTCTGACTTTTTTTCTCAGAATTGCGAGTTATAAAGTCAGGATTGCGTGTTATAAAGTCAGAATTGCGAGATATAAAGTCAGAATTGCGAGATATAAAGTCAGAATTGCGTGATATAAAGTCGGAATTGCGAGATATAAAGTCAGAATTGCGTGATATAAAGTCGCAATTCTGAGAAAAAAAGACAGAAGTGCGACTTTTTATCTCACAATTCTGACTTTTTTTCTCACAATTGCGAGTTTACATCTCGCAATTCTGACTTTCTAACACATAATTGCGAGTTTATATGTCGAAATTCTGACATCTTTTCTCAGAATTGTGAGATATAAACTCGCAATTGCGACTTATCAGGCCAATTCTAAGGGGAAAAAAATACTAGTTTAAATCTCACAATTCTGACTTTATATCTCACAATTCTGACTTTATATCACGCAATTGCGACTTTATATCAAGCAATTCTGACTTTATAACTCGCAATTCTGACATTATAACTCACAATTCTGACTTAATAACACGCAATTGCGACTTTATATCTCGCAATTCTGACTTTTTTTCTCGCAATTGCGACTTTATATCTCGCAATTCTGACTTTTTTTCTCGCAATTGTGACTTTATATCACGCAATTCTGACTTTTTTTCTCGCAATTGCGACTTTATATCACGCAATTCTGACTTTTTATCTCGCAATTGCGACTTTATATCACGCAATTCTGACTTTATATCTCGCAATTCTGAGAAAAAAAGTCAGAATTGTGAGATAAAAAGTCGCAATTATTTATTTTATTTTTTTATTCAGTGGCGGAAACAAGCTTCCATAATTCTAGGCTATCTTTAGTGCATCCGGAAAGTTTTCACAGCCCTTCACTTTTTCCACATTTTGTAATGGCAGTCTAATTCCAAAAAGAATTAAATTGATTATTTAATGAATTGGAATCTACAAACAATAACCCCCAACGTGAAAGAAGTTTATTTGAAATATTTGCAAATTTATTCAAAAAACGGATCACATGTAATCACAGCCTTTGCTCAATAACGTACTTTGTTGAAGCACCTTTGGCATAAATTGGCTTTATGCACAACTCCACTACTTCCTGAACTTCAGCCAGCTCCTTGTTTCCTGTCTTCCATTATTGGACAAACTTGATTCTATCTATCTATCTATCTATCTATCTATCTATCTATCTATCTATCTATCTATCTATCTATCTATCTATCTATCTATCTATCTATCATAAAACTAGAGAGATTCATAGAGATGGAGAAACTAAAGATACTTAAAAATAATAAATTCTCTTACTGCTGAGAGAGAGAGAGAGAGACTGTCTCTCTGAGACTGTAACTGTCCTTATGCATTTCTAAGCACTAAAATGTTCCTCTGCCCAGGTGTGCTATGCCAAAAATCAGCAGTGAAACACACACCACCTGCCCTGCCCCAGATTCCCCCATGTGACTATAAACCTGAGCCATATCAGGTAAGAGGCTAATGTCTGGGGACATTCACAATAATTCACATGGAGAAATAAAATCATCAAATACTCAGAGAAATAAATGTATCTTTAAGCATGAATGAATTCTCCTATAGGGCATGTCTAAAGAGCGTTTACTAGAGATTAGGAAACACAACTGCAACCCCATGACCATGAAGGTAACATATTACAAGAAGCCAGTCTTCATAAGCCAGGGTTTCATGCAGTGGCTGTGGGATGTGGATGGAAGACGCTATCTGGACTTGTTTGCGGGGGTGGCCACCGTCAGTGTAGGACACTGTAACCCGTAAGGTTCAATTTGTTGCTATGCAACATCTTTGTTTATTTCTTGATGGGCTTTATAGTTATAGAAATTTAATAAATGACTGCAATTAGATTAATATTTGTATACTTGTTTCTACATGTTATTGCCCTGAGCTTTTACATGGGCTTAGTTTTTGTTTATGAAATGAGGTTAGTTGTAAAATCGAATCAGAAATTTGAATGTGGTTGCAGGAAAGTGACACAGGCAGCCGAGAAACAGCTAAGACGTCTATGGCACACAACACCCATCTACGTGTACCCACAAATGCAGGAGTATGCAGAGAAACTTGCATCTCTTTTGCCAGACCCACTGAAGGTATGTTTTCATTGGTGGAAGTGGAAGGTTGAGCACAGCCGGATTTCAAACTGGGGCCCAGGCTGTTTTGTCTTAGGAAAAGTATTAAAAAAAATATTATACTCTAAATGAAATGAAATTAAAGGCACAATATGTATGAATTTTTTGCCATAAGAGGGCACAGTTTCCAACCATAACAAAGGCGTAGGTTGATGACGCAGTGATGAGCAGAATGATGGGACTTGCTGTCAATCTGATGGATCTAATGTTTATGGATGAGTGCAAACATTCATATTTTTTAACATTCCAGTGGTATGAAGCAGATCGCGATTGCTAAAGAGACAGATATCACACGCGAGTCCCGCGGATATAAAGGAATAAGGACATTTAATTCTACCGAACAACCCGCAAGTGCTGGATTACTCACACAGGTCAGTTTATTAGACGAATTAAACTTGTGAGGTAACGCAGCGCTGCTTCACTTGGTCTAACGTTACACTATCACTCTAAACGGCATTTACATGTGTTGAAAGTTATAATGTTATACTACGTGTTAATTCGTTTGCTATACAAAACCAGCAGTAAGCTAGATCAACTTTAGAATAACATACTGACCACATTCTCATATTTCATCATGTTGAGCTAACGTTCAAACGTCCAAGTTAGTCGCAAATGTGGAGCTCTCGGCATCTCAAAAACGCCACACTAATATTGATTCTCATTTTAGTTCTCCTTATTTGTTCCCAAAGTCTGCTTGCCATGGTCTATGTTTGCTGCTAAACGTTACACACAACGCAGTTGTCCATGTCTGTCGCCATGGTTACGTCACGGCTATGGCAGTATGAACGGAAACCGAGGATAACGCGGATAATAAAATGGGAATTTCCCTGAAATAAAAAAAAATCTTTGGAGACTTTTGGGATATTGTAAGTACACAATTGCAGGAAATATATCACACTGTGCAAGTGATTTTGGATATTTTATTATAAAATTCTTACATATTGTACCTTTAATTAACTTAAAGGAGTAGTTCACTTTAAAAAAAATTTGCTGATAATTTACTCACCCCCATGTCATCCAAGATATCCATGTCATTCTTTCTTCAGTCGAAAAGAAATGAAGTTTTTTGATGAAAACATTCCAGGATTTTCTCTGTATAATGCACTTCAAGGGTAACCAAACGGTTCAAAGTCCAAATGAGAGTTTCAGTGCAAACTGTTCAAAGGGCTTTAAACGATTCCAGATGATGAATAAGGGTCTTATCAAGCGAAACGATCGCTCATTTAAAAAAAATAAGAAAGTTTTATAAGCTCAAATGCTCGCCTTGCTCTGTTCTGTGATGCATGTTCGTGACTCTCCTCTTCGAACTCATTCATCAAAATGAGCAAATCTTTTCCGGAGTCAATTTGTTCATTTCGTTCGTTGAATGAACCAAATGACACGAAAAATTTGTGAAAGATTTGTGATTCGCGACCATTTGAGCTGTTCAAAGGGCTATAAATGATTCCAGACGATGAATAAGGGTCTTATCAAGCGAAATGATTGCTCATTTAAAAAAAAAAATAACAAAGCTCAAATGGTCGTGAATCACAAATCTTTTTTTCGCGTCATTTGGCTTATTCAACAAACGAAATGAACAAATTGACTCTGGAAAAGATTTATTCGTTTTGATGAACGAGTTCGAACAGGAGAGTCACGAACGCGCATCACAGAAGAGAGCAAGGCGACCATTTGAGCTTATTTTTTAAATGAGCTATCGATAAGACCCTTATTCATCATCTGAAATCATTTAAAGCCCTTTGAACAGTTTGCAGTTTGCACTGAAACTGTCTTTTGGACCTTGAACTGTTTGATTACCAGTAAAGTTTATTATATCTGGAGAAAAATGCTGGAATGTTTTCATCCAAAACCTTAATTTCTTTTTGACTGAAGAAAGAAAGAGATGGACATCTTGGATGACATGGGGGTGAGTAAATTAACAGCAAAAGTTTTTTTTTTTAAAAGTGAACTACTCCTCCCATACATTTCCCGTTGTAAAATTGGGATGGTCTATTTTTCTAGGTTGTGTATTTTACCAACAGTGGCTCGGAGGCTAATGACCTTGCAGTGCTAATGGCCAGACTTCACACAGGAAATTTTGACGTCATCACTCTCAGGTGATTGAACTTATTTGCCAATAAATCTTTCCAATATTTGAACAAATCGAAGACGGGGAGTTCTTGGGCAATCTGCTGGTGTCAGCTCAAGCAGCCCTGTTCAACTATAGATACAGTAATCTCACTGCATCATTTGTGTTTGTCTGCACAGGGGCTCTTATCATGGTGGCAGTCCACAAGCGACAGGTCTGACGTCCAACGCAGATTACAAATATCCCATCCCCTCTTCTCTGGGCTGCCATAATGTACATCTCACACCCACACATCTCTCCTTCTGTCAGCTACCTACTTTATAATGTGATATTCCCCAGTATCAATTCCACAAACCAAATCATAAGAGGAAACATCAGAAGTTATTTTGGTGTGTGTGTTTAATGCAAAAGTAACAGAATTACTGTCAGACCTCATGAGGTTTGAATGACAACCCAGTACATAAGATGATATCTGAGGAAACTTGTTTGCGCCTTGGAATAAAACAAAATAGAAGGCAATTGCAAGTTTTTAATCTCACAATTCTCGCACACTATTGTTACTTGCAATTTAAAATGAAGTTTATTCACACACAACGTTTCGGTCACACAACCTTTATCAGGAGTATCATGAAACGTGTATGAATAAACTTCATTTTAAATTGCAAGTAACGATAGTGTGTGGGAGTTCCTTATCAGCTAAAACGACTAGCTAGTCTGGTCATATTATCCAACGCACCTACCACCTGCAGGTGTGCGATGGAGTTTGGTTACTAATCTCACAATTCTGACATTTATTTCTCGCAAATTCGAGTTACTCTGAATTGCAATAATTTCACAATTCTGAGAAATATAGCTGTGATTCTAAGAAATAAAGTCAGAATTGCAAAATATAATGTTGAAATTATAAAATTTCTCTTGCAATTTCAAGTTTAAATCTCACAATTCAGACTTTATAACTCGCAATTGCTTTCTGAGAAATTTATGGAAATCTATTTCCACCACGGAACAAAAAATACAAAAAGTAAATGCAACTTTATTTTTTGAAAAAAAAATTTTTTTTTGAAATATTGAAAAAATTATTTCCTTTTGTATTTTTTTCATGGCGAAAACAAGCATCCATAAATATCTGACCCATACAAGATATTAATATATTTAATATAATTAAATCATTAATAATGATTTAAGTGCCATTGCAAAAAGAAAAAAAAAATAACTCCCAACATTTTCTTAATCAGTGCTCTTTTTAAAAATAATAATTAAAAAAAATAAAAAATAAAGTTATTAAAAATAATAAAAAATAATACAGTTATTAAACTCAGTTTGTATATAAAGTTTCTTGAATTAAGTTGATTTTTCTTAGTTGAAAATAGTTTTTTTCTTGGTTTAAGCATTTAGTGAGATTTGTTATTTAATTTAAACAAGAAAAAGATAGAAAGTCTGATTTTCAAGTAAATGGAAAGCAATCAAAATAGAATATAGTGCATTTTCATATTTGAAAAATGTGTTTTAAAATGGTATGTGTTTGAGTTTTGTGGTCTGTCTTGCAAAACTTTATGGGTTTCATTTCCTATGTGGGTTGTGTTCATTGTAGACCATGTGTCCCGATGTGTTCAGCGGCCTCTGGGGAGGAAGCCACTGTAGAGACTCTCCAGTTCAAACCATCCGAGAATGCAGCTGCTCCCCAGGTACAAACACACACACACACACACACACACACAAGCATATTGAGGGCATATGGCTTCTACTATTTTTAAATAAAGCTAATAAAATATTATAAATCTTAAAAGATCACCCTTTTGCCTCTGACCCCTCCCTGATTTGTTTATTTGGACTGCCTTCCTGTGTTTTGACCTATTGCCTGTTTATTGGATTACCTGTCTGGATTGCCCCTATTGAGGCCAGCATCATAAGAACATTCTAGCAATGTGCTTAAAACCACTCAGAACATCTTAGCAACACCCTGGGAACCACTCACAAAGGCCCTAGCACAGTGGCAGCAAGTTCTGCACAAGCACCACTCGCATGCTCATCAAGTCTAGCTCTTGTTCAATTGTTTGCACAAATTTCATGCATGATAGATTGTGAATCTCTGATTCTGTCTGTTCTCAGGTCACTGTCAGGCCAATGATATGTATATCGGTCAGCTCAAAGAGATGCTTGCTACAACTGTTCCCAATCGTATTGCTGCCTTCTTTGCAGAACCCATCCAGGTTTTATTACACCATACATTTCACTGAATCTGTGTTTGTATGAATGGAAGAATTATATAAACAAAAAATGCTATGAAAATCCTAAAAAAATCAGCACTGAAACTTCTGTAGTTTAATATACTACAACTAACACAGATCTTGTCCAGTTGCAAGTGTTGAGGAATTTGCGTCGTTCAGAAAAGTGCCATTTTAGCTGACAAACAAGACCACATCCATTACCCAGCACTTTGCTATTAGATGTAATAAGTTAATTAGCACAACATAAGTGCAAATAACTCACATTTTTGTAAAGCAGGATGTCAGTATTTTGCTGTATATGGTATATTGTAGCACAGTCTAGTTAATGGGAGAGTGCATTTAATGTGTATAATTATATAAAATGATTCTGATCAGTAAATGCTTCCATTTTCATCCAAGTGTAATTAAATAAACAGGCCAGCAGCATCCATGGAAGTGAAGTTTGTCGATACTATACGTTCTGTCTGCATCTTTATATTTAATGCATATTTTTCCAGCCCTGACTAAAATCGACAAATATGCGATATATTACTGTTATATTACTATTACTGTTGTAAAAACAAAATACCACTAACAAGCTTGTAACCCCCAAATATTCACATACGGCAAGTTACATCATGATTTTCATCTTTCTGCAGGGTGTTGGTGGGGCTGTTCAGTTTCCAAAAAACTACCTGAAAGACTCCTACCAGCTTGTTCGGGAGAAAGGAGGAATCTGTATAGCGGATGAGGTCTGAGAATTTTCGAGTAAATCCTATTCTGTACCTCGGTGAAGCCAAACATGCAGTATTGGTGCTTTAGATAGTAGAGATAACTCAAAATGATCACTCATGTTTTTAAAAAACAAACTCTAGGCTACATCTGAAATCGGATACTCCCCTAATGTATAGTAGGCAAAAAAAAACAAAAACAAAAAAAAACAGTATGTGACAAAAGTAGGAGGTCTGAATTAACAGTACTCATAAAACAGTAGACAAAATCCTCAGATTACTTACTACTTCCGGCAAGATTCTGAAATGTTCATAAGATGGACACTTTACTATCCCCATGAGTTTTTTTGGTGTAAGATTTACTTTGAAAGAATTTTCACTGTAAATTGCTAGTAAATTTCACAAATAAATACAAAGAAATGGCAAGTGACACATTAAAAATTAAATGTTTAAATATTTTTTATGTAACATACTCCACTAATTTTTCATACTTACATTTTTGAAAAAAAATCACAATTACAGTGTGAAAAAAAAAAATTATTTTATTTATTGCTATTTTTGGTTCTTTTAGGTCCAGACTGGCTTTGGCCGCACAGGGAGCCACTTTTGGGGTTTCCAAGGACATAATGTCATTCCAGACATGGTTACCATGGCAAAGGGCATTGCGAATGGCTTCCCGATGGGGGCTTTAGTCACCACAGCTGGTGAGGCTAGTACTACTGTTAAATCAGCTAAATTCTGATGAACTTATTGTGTGATTTACTAGATAAGGCTATCAACGGGTTTTTAAAATGTATTCCGTTTTAGAAAGTTTGCGTTCATAGTCTAAATTAACTGCCTTTAGACGTGGAGAGACAAAAGTTTAATAAGGGACTATGCAGAAAAGGGAATGGTGAAACTGGAAGCAGCACTATGAACCCAGCAGTTAGGTTGAATTTAAGTTCCCACATGGCAGTCAATTAAAATATTGTTCGAACAAAATAACTCTCTCATGTTGCATTAATAGGCTCAACGTTGTTCACCTCAACACTTTGAGATTTTAAAAAGCTCTGGTTGAGTATTTCATATTGTAAAATGCATGATATTCTTTTTCTTTTCTTTTTTTTTTTTTAAAGAAAGTTTTATTTGAGATAGGGCTCCTAATGTGGTACCACATGGCCACATTCACCTCATTCACACACGTGGATCAAATAATGAGTTCAAATTCCTTATTAGTCCCACATACCTGAACGTTGAAAGCAGGCTGGAGTGCCACTGCTTGCTTGGCTATTTTTTCATTCACTCTAATTGGTCCTTTGGCTCTCGCTGTTTGCTCTTCATCCTGTGAGAAGCTGAGAGAGACAGAGAGAGAATTGTGTTAAATCACATACAGTCTGAAAAGTTTGAACGCATCTAAAAAGTAAATAAAAACTTGAAGTATCTAGTCATGAGAGTGTTATGCATTTTTTGTTGTTTTCAATATTGATATCATGTGATTTGCGTATTTTGCAGAGATTGCAAGGTCATTTGCCAAGGGAGTTCATTTCAACACATTCGGAGGAAACCCATTAGCCTGTGCAGTCGCCTCATCAGTGTTAGATGTAAGTACAGATCATTTGACTTTTTAGTTGTGTACAATTATACTGTTGGTTTTATTTATTTAGTTTTGGTGTCAGCAGGATTGATTACGTAAAATGTAATTTTAAGTGTGATCAATTTTAAACTAGAATAAATAATTAAACTAGGTAAATAATTATTATGGTATCTACATAGTTGTCAGTGAGTAAACAGTGCTAGGTATAGTAAATGAATACATGTAATCTGGATGACTGGATTACATAATCAGATTCCAAAAAAAAAAAAAAAAGTACTTTTAAAACACTCGTATGAGAATAGTTATCTTTTTATTGATTACAATTACATATCAGACAAATTTATTGATTCTCCCTAATTCTGTTTGTTTTCTTCTTGAAAATGCCTATCGCACAGTCAGAGGATATAGATTGAGTCTTCCAGTTTTAGGTTTCCATTACACAAGCGTAGATGTAAAAACTTCATGCTGATTTGTACTCAGCTTTCGCCAAGATAAGCACAAACAACCTATGCTTCTCCATCCATTTACGCTTCTTTCCATATAGTTATGTGAATCTCCTTCTGTCCGGTGTTAACGTCTGCAGTGTACAGTGCGGTCTACCTATTGACCAGCTCCACAACCAACTGGATTGTGCCGAGTACATCTCTAGGGCAGTGGTTCTCAACTCCAGTCCTCGGGACCCTGTGCTCTGCACATTTTGCATGTCTCTCTTATCTGACACACTCAGTTCAGTTCATAGAGTGTATCCTAACGAGCTGAGGAACTGAATCAGGTGTGTAAAATAAGGGAGACATACACAATATGCCGAGCAGTGGGTCCCGAGGACTGGAGTTGAGAACCACTGCTCTAGGGTCTTCAAGTGGGCACCTTCTGTCCTCACTGTTTCGTCAACTAGCCCACGACACCTCAAGAGGGCTCAACAGTGACTCTGGCATCCCAGAGTCACCCCCCTCCATCCCCGACTCAACTCAGCCCAGCTTACTGAACTTTACATCCCTCCCGTTGTTGAGGTTGCTCCTTCCTCGTAGTTCACATGTGACCTAACCACAATCTTACAATCTCTCCGCAACCCAACCATACACACCAACTCGTTTGACTCTCGTCGTTAAAGCAGGTTCAGTGGCATTGGTTCCGTATGGCATACTACCTACTGCAAAACACAATTCCTGTCCAAACACCAACCCTCACGCAATATACACAGGGCCGTAATTACTATGCAAACTGTACAAATCGAACCAACAGACTCTTTGAGTTTTTCAAGAATTCTACTGTACACAGCCAGCTAGAATCTTTCCATCTCAATCACAGCCAGTTGCTGCTCCTCTCTGCTGCTTCAGATAAGTTCTTTGGACTTAAGTATACCTGGACTCTCCATCCTCTGTTCTGCTTCAGTGGAGAAATGGTGCATCAACAAGGCATTTTCGTCCACAGGACTGCGGCATACTGGACGTTTTTCCCTTTTCACACCGTTCTTTGTAAACTGAGCAGATTGTAAAATACTCAGACCGGCCCAGCCCGTCTGGCACCAACAACCATGCCACGCTCAAAATTGCTTAAATCACCTTTCTTTCTCATTCTGACATTCATTTTGGAGTTCAGGAGATTGTCTTGACCAGGACCACACCCCTAAATACACTGACGCACCTGCCATGTGATTGGTTGATTAGATAATTGCATTAATGAGAAATTGAACCGGTGTCTAATAATCCTTTAGATGAGTGTATGTGATAAATGAGTTAGGTCAAATAATCTAAATGTAATCAAAAAGCGGTCAGAATAAATTTATCTAAAAAGCTTAAAGCTAATTACACTGCTAGCTACATTGTTCGTCATGTAATTTGTAATCAATAACGGCTGATTAAGTAATCTACCCAGCACTGATGATATACTACATCATACAATACAGACTGATCTCATGAAGTAGCGTGTGTATGACACGCCAATTCGTATTTCCATTTTTGGCGTGCTTTCAAGACGCATAATCGCTTTTCAGCGTGTTTATGAACGCCATTGACTTAACGTTATTATTGTATATATAAATATATGACTTACCACAACCCCCATCCCTAAACCTAACCATCACTGGGGTTAATGGCATTTATGACTGTTCCCTTACCATCCTAGGAAAAAAAAAAAAGATCGCTCCCCAGATGTAGATGTACATTTTGCTTCGTTTTGCGCGGACATTTGACGGGCGTGTACAGACACGCGGAATCACGTGGACGTTAATGGCGTAGACATACACGCGGATAGCTCAAAATGCGTAGAGATAACACGCCATTTGACTCGAAAATGGCGTGTATGTTTACGCAAAAGTCATGATGTCATGTTGTACAATATCTGCTACCAGCAATACTGAATACATAAAATGTAATTTTAAATTAGATAATACATAAACTAGAACAAAAATCTAAATAATAGTATAATGATGAATGGAACGGCATTATATGAAATATTATATGATTCATTCTAGCTAATAAATACTTAAAATTGAAATATGTTGCTTTCAGACAATAAAAGAAGACAAGATGCAGGAGAACAGTGCTGATGTAGGGACATACCTACTGACCGAACTGGCCAAGCTCCGGGACAAGTACAATATTATCGGCGATGTGAGGGGAAAAGGTCTTCAAATCGGGGTGGAGATGGTCAAGGACAAGGTGAATGAATGAAAGTTATATGCATTTAATCTGTCAGGCATTCAATGGAAAATGATCTACCATAAATGTGTATGGATTAATAATTTGAAAAGGATACAAACCATTTATTATTATTATCTTTATATGTTATTTTATCTTAAAAAGAATGGATGAAGCGAAAGAAAACTAGCCTACATTTCTGCCCAATGTCAGCAAGTATCTGTAAGTACAAACTCCCCAGCTTACGAAAACAGCTTGGAGTACATATTTGTCAGCTGAAGGATCTTTAGTAAAGACATTTCGTTCCACCTGAACTCATGCCTTGAATACACAAAGACATCTGGCGGTGCACGTGTCCCACTGTGTACAGCTTTAATGATGGAAACTGCCTCTCATCTGATGCTGTAACCTCACTTTTACCTTTCAGGTATGAGTGCATTAAGCACAAACTACTGCAGATTTTCTTCTAAAAGGAGCTCAGAATAAAATGAATGAATAGAAAAATGCAGATGCAATAGTATGTATCCAAATAAAAAAATGATGTGATTCAGTTTTAAATGTCTTAAACCAACTTGTTTTGTGAATGTTAATCCCGATGACACCTCAGGCTTTTGCTCGCTTCAGAAATCAAAGTGAAAATCCTCAAGCTTTGTGATTGTGCATCCACTTCATTAAACTTTATTTGTAGAGCAATCATGGTGTCTCGACCTTGAGGTACAAGAATAGTCGAATGTAGGAGTTACTTTAGCTCCAGATGGAATAGTTAATGATTCAGAGTGTTTGTTGTGAGTCTATGTCATTTTCCTCACAGGCAATGAGCTACAAAACTTGTTAGTCATTAACTAGAGCAGATAGCAATGAGACAGCATGTTTGAACATTCTCAGAAATACACTCAGCTGTCTGCCGGAGTTAAAAACACCCAGTGAACCTCTTTTACCTATGGTTCCTCTCCTATGGTTATTTACTGGAAACTGTGTGATGATGTGTCTAGAAAGATAATACAAACACACTAAGTGACCTTTCAGCAGATTTATGTGCTATTAAAATGGAAATTCACAGTGGAAGAAGTACTTAAAAAAGAACATTTACTCACTTTCTTGTTCTTTTAAAGCCTATTTGTCTTTTTTTCATCAAACATGAAAGGAGATATTGTGCTGAAAATCAAAGCTGCATAAGTTTGGAATGACATAAGGGTGATTAAATGACCGAAATTACAATTTTGGGAGAACTATTCCATTACGTTTTCTAACCAAAAACATGTTTAATCAAGAAGGATATCACTCTCTTAAAACCCACTTTGACATTTCTCTCAAACCCATGTCTAGGTCACCAGAAACCCGCTCCCACGAGAGGCCATGGCTGAGATCTTCGAAGACATTAAAGACATGGGCGTGCTGATTGGAAAAGGGGGGCTGTACGGACAGGTAGGCTAGGTGACAGGGTCTATCTGTAAAGTGATTCTTGTGGAGATAGACATGAATGCCTGAGGTGTATCGCTGGGGATGTTGTGCAATGGAAAAGGTATTCCAGGGATTCACTTCGGTCCTGTGGTCGCTAAAATACCTCAGGAATCCTGCTTGTCTAAACTTATAGAAATAGTCACAGCAAGCAATGAACGTAAGTTCACCCCAAAAAGAACATTCTATATATACACTGTAAAAAATATATTTTCAAGATTTGTTATCACAACATAATTTCTTTTGTTAAATCAACTTAAATAATTTATTTAGTTGAGATAACTTATTATTTTGAGTTTCTGTAGATTAAATCAATCTCCTTCATTGTATTAACTCACTTTTTCCAGTTCAATGAACTTTAATTTTTTTAAGTTAAATCAACAATATTTTTTACAGTGTATATATATATATATATATATTAGGGCTGTGCAAAAATTAATTGTGATTAATCGCATCCAAAATAAAAGTCTGTGTATACATAATATATTTGTGTGTGCTGTATATAATTATTTTGTATATATAAATACACACACATGCATGTATATGTTTAAGAAAATGTGTTATTCATATATAAAATATTTATATTTATATAATATAGATTATGTATTTATATATATATATATATATATATATACACACAGAATTTAAGCGCAAATAATTCTTAAATATATACATGCATGCATAGGTATTTATATATACAAAATAATTATATACAGCACACACAAATATATATTGTGTAAACACAGACTTTTATTTTGGATGCGATTAATCGCAATTAATTTTTGCACAACCCTAATATATATATATATATATAATTTGAATCAAATTATATCTATAAATAATGTAATTATATAATACACTTTTATTATAATTTTTATTAACATTATATTCTAATGTAAAATACTACAGTAAAAACTGAAATATTGTGAAATTTCTATTTATACATTTTAAAATGCATTTATAAATCTGTGATGCAAAGCTGAATTTTAATCATTCTAATATGCTGATTTGTCACATCAATTATTAATATCAACATTGAAAACAAATGTGCTGCTTAATATTTTTGTGGAAACATTTATTTAAAATCTTTTGTACCATTATAAATGTCTTTACTGTCACTTTTAATTCATTTAATGCTTTCGTGCTGAATAAAACTATTTATTTATTTATTTTAATATTGACACCAAACTTTTAAATGGTTGTGTATATATAAAATTAGACATTTCAGAATTTCACTAGATGCTTGTTTAGGTCAATTTGAGAACATTATGCACCTTTGTGGCTAAATCTGACAACATTTGTGTAGCACGCTTTATTTTATATATTAACTCACATTCAAATCCTTCAATCTTATGTATGCAACTTTTTCTCAAACCCGCCACCTCTCACCTGTTCTTTTCCAGACTTTCAGGATCAAGCCTCCTATGTGCGTAACTAAAGACGACGCAGACTTCTTCCTCGCTGTATTCAACCAGGCAGTGCTCAACTACATGGAGAGAAGATAAGACATGCAGAGCATGAAGAAGACGCATTACATTGGCTCACATTTAATATGGAAAATTGCAGTTAAATCTAAAGGCAACTAACATTAGGAGCTGATTTGAGTACACTATACTTCAGAAACTTAGCACTTTCAATAGGTACTTATAAATAAGCACTTGACTGACCACCTAAAACCAGATATTTTAAGAAGTTTCAAAAACTGGGACCAGTTCTACTCCCCAGTTCTATCTTTTTGGAGACATGGAGAAAAACATGAATAATTCTAGTCATCTTACCTTCGTGTAATACAGTATTTTAACAATTATTTGGTTCTTTTAAATTATTTAATTATATATTTGACACTATTGTCATCAACATTATTTTCTAACAATACACCATGATATACCCGGTATAACAGGATTGTATTGGTTTACAGGTACAGATACATCTCATAATCTGGTACAAACTACCTTTTCAAAAAGGGAATTGTTTTCAGGGCTGAAAAAACGTGAACTATCTACGTATCTAACAAATGATGATTTCTTGCAATGCTAAATAATGACTATGCACATTTGTAGATTTTTACATATACATCAACCGCAGGGTCGTGTCTAAAACGACACTGTTATAAATACATAAAACATGTCAGGAGATTTTTGAGGGGATTAAATTCAAACCTGACCCAGTTCAAGTGACATTCATAGCTTATACCATTAAGGCAAGCAAGGTCATAAATAAATCTGCTCCCTCTTAAAATGTTATATGAAAAGAAGGATATTTCTGTCCTGCAAAGTCAGCAACTGTTTATTAAATAAGCATCCGTTGTTTCGTTTTTTTTCTAGTTCTTTTTGAGATCCTTTCGTGGAAATCCACTGGTATTGTTTTGCATAACACCAAGCCTTTATATACTGCAGCTGACCCGTTACACACATTGTACATTAAACATATTTGAATGTTTAGCTTTTACCTCTTTATGATCTTAAACTCAATGGTCTTATTACCAATAATAACATTGTTGAGAGATTTTGCGGTTCATAGCTAATTTCTCCAAACAGAAACATTTCCAATAAAATGAAGTCCATGTTCAAAACATCCAGTGGAGATTTATTCCTCACGTTGCCTTTTACAGTTTACCTCTTTGGAATTGTCACTTTGAAAATGCAACTAAATGTGACATAAAACGTGCCATCATAATTACTCTTAACTTCCTAAAAAAAACGACATATGCACGGTCTACTCAATAGAAGCCTCATTGTCCTAAAGGACCGCTCTGACGCACCAGATTATGCATCAATTATGGTAGGAATAAATGGCAGTTCTGGGGAAATCTTTTGGCATATGGTGCATTACAAAAGAAATGTCAGCCCACAGGGCACAAATTCATTCTCAGAGGGACAAAGACGCGCAGGCCCATAAACGCACTCCCTGATGGTTGCACAACTGCACTCACTGACAAGTGGACAGTCAGAGGGGCTTAAGTCTTTGTCTGCCTCTCGGTTATCTGTTCTTCCTGCTGTCCTTCTTTTTCTTGCACGTTTGTGCAGCGTTACTAGAGTAGAGGGCAGTGGCGTGGCCTGTGGTCTTCAGGTGATCGAAAAGTTTGTTCCTGGTGGCAAATTCATACTGACAGGTCACACAGCGCAAGATGGTTTCCTTCTATAAGGAGCAGAAAAAAACATTGAGAAAAAGATACATTAAGCTTTATTGCCACTAATTGTTTAGACATTTCTGAGAGCGATAAATAACTCCTTGCTGGGGGGTGGTACAATTGTATTTACAATTGTAAATTATGTACAATTGTATTTCAATATGAAAAAAAAAACCATATATATATATATATAAATTAGTAGTAGTATTTTATAGCCATATTGATATATATTACTAAATAAAAATATTAAAATGACTAAAAAAACTAAAGAAATATTACTATAGTATTTCCCTGTAAAATAAAAAAATAAGAAGTATGTAAGAGTACTTAAAAGTATTTAAGAGAAGTATAAGTATTTCTCAAGTATTTAAGAAAAAATATTATACATTATAAAGGTAAATCTATAATACAAATCAAATTTTTATGGGTCTTCATTTCCTCATTAAACCATTAAATTTTATTTTGATGAAAAACTGCAGGGAGCATTTAAAGCTTTTCTTTTGATTGATAAACCCTTCACATTACAAGCATGGGAAGAATTATTTCATTTATACTCAACAGTGTGTAGAACTACTTCATTTCACCAATCAGAATGAGAATAAACAAAGCTGGCATCTATAATTTTGTTGAATTATAGATGATTATAGAAAACCATGTTATAATAAGTCGTATGAAGTTGTATATAACTGGATGATGATTATAAAACAGCTGTAAGGCCACTGGAGTGTACACACCTCTTGAGCAACTTCTACGCCGCCATTTGGTTTGCTATTCTTTTTAGAGTCTTTTCCACCTTTCTTCCCTTTTGACTTTTCAGAGCTGTATAAAGTGACATTAAGAGTTAATCTCAGTTCATATCAATATACAGAGAACCTTATAACAACTTAAAGGGACTCCACTTTTTTTGGAAATAGGCTCATTTTACCACTCCCCCAGAGTTAAACAGTTGGGTTTTACTGTTTTCTAATGTATTCAGACAATTTTTTTGATATTTAGAAGAATATCAGTAACCAGACAGTTTCTGGTCTCATTGACTTCCATAGTATATTTTTTCCTACTATGGAAGTCAATGAGACCAGAAACTGTCTGGTTACTGATATTCTTCTAAATATCAGAAAATCGGCTGAACGGATTTGAAAACGGTAAAACTCAACTGTTTAACTCTGGGGGAGTGGTAAAATGAACCTATTTCCAAAAAAAGTGGAGTATCCCTTTACATTTTAAACCAGTGGATTGTTAAACAGGCATATGAGAGGCACCTTTTTTGTTCTCTTGGTTCACATCCCTCTGGTTTTAGATTCTCATCTGGGTCCTCAGCGGGGACAGGGGCTTCCTCGATGTTGCCCGAATCAGATGCAGGTGGGGGACGCTCTTCTGTGGGCCGCTGGACTGGACTGTCCATCTCGGGCTCTTCTGGGAGATTCTACAGAAAAATGTAGCATTTTATGACATTTGACTGGATCAAGTCTAGCTAATTCAAATACTTCTGAGGTTAGATTTCAGTGACTTACGTTTACAGTTTTCTGCTGCCGTTTCTTTTTCTTCTGCCTTTTAGATAATCTGCAATCAAATGAACCAATCAGTGGACAGGAACAGCCAACAATGCCACCAGATGCCTCGTTTAAGTACACAAACTTATAGATGTTCTACAAACTCCTTTATTCATTACAATTTCAGACAATATGAAAAAGAATAAAAATATTTGAATTTTTGATTCAGGACTGACATTTTTATGTCAGTAGTGCATGATCAATCCTATTGAATTAATCATCTTTTTACATTTGATTGCATTTGATTAATGCTCACAGTAGACACTTATTAAACAGACATATATTGTCAAATACTATGATAGCGAAACAAATAAATTGTATTCGAAGAGCACATCTCTAGTGCTATGGTTTACTTTTGTCTCGGTGTGCCACCAAGTTCATCACTATCATCATCATCATCGTCATCGTCCTCTTCCTCCTCTCTCTCCACAGAATTCTGACTCAGCGACTTGTCTTCCTTCTCCAGCTGTTGCCGTAGCAATGCCACCATCTCCCTGTGTTTTTTGGACTTCTCATGGTTTTTCATGCTGATGTGAGAAAAGCAGATTATAATGCTAAATTATATGCATGTAATGCATTATTAGTTCAAAACATGCAATTTTTTGTGTTTATTAAATTAATTAATAAAACATGTAGGCTAAAGTAGAAAAACAACACATAAGGAAAAAAAAATCAAATATCTAAAATTAAACTAAAACTAAAATTAAATATCTACACTAATGTTAGTGTTGTGTCCATTTACACTACCATTCAAACGTTTGGATTTAAAAAAAGTTTTTAAAAAGTTTTTATTAAATTGATCACAGGTTACAGTATGAATGCTACGAAAGATTTCTATTTAAAGCATTACCATTGAAATGATGTTCAGTTGAACTTTCTATTTATCAAAAAAAACAAAAAAAAAAAATCATGGTTTTCAAAAAATATATATTAAACAGCACAACTGTTTTCAACATTGGTAATAATAATAATATGAAATATTACCTGAGCAGCAAATCAGCATATTAGAATGATATGTGAAGGATCATGTGACACTGAAAACTGGAGTAATGATGCCGAAAATTCAGATTTGCATCACAGGAATTACACTCTCACATAAGTTTTTTAAATTTTAAATTCTATTAATATTTCACAATATTGCTGTTTATACTGCAATTGTGATTTAATAAATGCAGCCTTGGTCAGCAGAAGAGATTAAAATTAACCATCTGTAGAATGGTAGTGTAAATTTTTATATAAATGTAAACCAACTACAGAACTGAACTAAAAAATTCCATAATGTTTATTAATTTGTGAAGTGGCCGACTGAAAAAATGTGAGCTCTAAAAACTGAAATCCACATTTTTGATCAGTGAGGTGATGAGGGGTGTGCGAAAGCAGTGCGTGTTCTCTCTGCTCCGTTCACTCACGCTTTATCGGATTTGAAAGATTTGTCACAGGCAGGGCAATACAGGTCATCATAATATTCGTCCATTTCCGCGGCACCATCTGCCTGCACCGCATCTGACAAAGGTCAAGCAGCTGTTAGATACGTTCCGTCCATTACTCACCAATGTTTTACAGTATGATTAAGGTATTTTTCATGACTTGGTGGCGCTCTGTGTATCATTGCATTATATATGAATCACAGATGACTGTTCTTGTCCTGTCTATTTATATAGTGACCTCTACACTTATTTGGACACTGATGTCACACTTAAAAGTCACTAAATAGATGTAAAATACCAAAACAACGTGTCATGACGTGACGTGCTTGAGAGGGTGTGCTTACAACAGTTTTTTGGGGGGGGGGGGGGTGTTGCAGGACTGTTTGTGATCCTTCAAAACTTTGTTCATTCTCAAACTCATGGTGTGCATTGAATCTTTGACTGGTCCCTGAACCTGTGAACTCCTGTACTCAGAATCCTCTCAAGTATACATGTACGTCATCAGAACTCACCTCCCCCGTCTATGTTTGCCCTCTCCTGCCCGTTTTCCACCTCCTCGTCCTCTTCACTCTCCGATACGTCACCAAACTCTAGACCGTACTCGGCTTCCATCTGCTGCAGTTCTTTCTCCAGCTCTGACATGGCAGCCCAACTCTGTTCCTTGTAGTCTTCCGCCAGCCTGACGGCACATATATCAGCATATTAGAATGATTTCTGAAAGATCATGTGACACTGAAGACTGGAGTAATGATGTTGAAAATTCAGCTTTAATTGCTGTTCATTTATTCTTGTTATGTCAATGTCAATGTCACATTTATTTGTATAGCACATTTCCAAGGCCTAGGCCTACCAAAGTACTTCACAGTAAAAAGCACAAAACAACTATTGTCTATTGTTAATATAGAAACAACTTTCACACAAATCTGATAGATAAACCACACATTCTTAACTGGTAAATGTACAGAAACTGAATAAACAAACACTTCACAATCTTCACTGCATAAATGATATATAGATTAATCATTATTAAAGCTATAAAAGTGTCAAGAGCAGCGAGTCATTTTCTTTTTGTCTTTTGTTCTTTGGTTAACGTTAATGACACAGACACCAACAGGGTTATTAGTCACTTTAAAGGAGTAGTTCACTTTTTAAAAAAACTTTTGCTGATAATTAATTCACCCACATGTCATCCAAGATATCCACGTCTTTCTTTCTTCAGTCGAAAAGAAATTAAGGTTTTTGATGAAAACATTCCAGGACTTTTCTCCATATAATGGACTTCAATGGGAACCAAACGGTTCAAGGTCCAAAAGACACTTTCAGTACAAACTGCAAACTGTTCAAAAGGGGTTTAAACTATTTCAGACGATGAATAAGGGTCTTATCAAGCGAAACGATCTTTGTTATTTTAACTTTGTTATTTTTTTAAATGAGCGATCGTTTCGCTTGATAAGACCGAATCGTTTAAAGCCCTTTGAACAGTTTGCATTGAAACTGTCTTTTGGACCTTGAACCGTTTTTGTTCCCACTGAAGTCCATTATGTGGAAAAAAATCCTGGAATGTTTTCATCAAAAACCTTAATTTGAATGACAGGGATATCTTGGATGACATGGGGGTGAGTAAATTATCAGCAAAAGTTTTTTTAAAAGTGAACTACTCCTTTAAGACCTGATGTACAAGTAAAAATATGTTTAAAAAAAGTTATATTTACTTATAACATTTTTTTTATTTAGTTATAAAATATAACTATAAACTAAATCAGCTACAATTAAGTGTGTAAAATTTTATATATGAAAATGTGTATGTGTGTGTGTGTGTTATATATATACGTGTGTGTGTGTGTGTGTGTGTATATATCTGAAAGATTGCGTGAAATTGAAGACTGGCGTAATGGCTGATCAAATAAATGCATTGGTGAACTTAGATTTTTATTTTATTTGTTTAATGCAAAAGCTCTGATATTTCAATATATCTATATAGCTATTTATATAAACCTAAATATCTCTCCTAGTTGACACATTTTTACCACTGTATGGATAAAACATGCCGCCATATCACCCAGTCCCACCCAGTCCATGGGCTAATCTCACTCACTTGGCCTGGTCGAGCTTCTGTTTTCTCCTCAGTTCTTCAGCTTTCTTGGCCTTCTCCGCATTCTGCTCTTCCACCAGTTTCTTATGGGCCTGAACGCGCTTGTCACGTTTTCGGACAAAGGCCACCAGTGACCGCACCAGCTCGCTGTGCTCTTTCCTGGCCTTGTCCCTGGTTTTCTTGTTCTCTTTCTCCATGGCTCTCTTCTCCCAACGGTTGGAGGCCTGTCGCGTGTCGTATTCCTCCTTCCACGCAAAGTTTTTGCGCGTACAGAAGCTCTGCCAGTAGCCGTAGAATAAATGCACCACCTGAGAGCACCAGGGAGATAAAATTAAGAGAAAAAACAGACCCAAATATGAAGAGAACCTATAATACTATATAACTAGATTTTATTGATAAACGTCCTGAATACTTTATCCTTTTAACAAAAACATGAAGAGGCCTGTACAGTCATCCTCATTTCATCTGCTTCTTGAAGGCCTCCACTAATGGCAAATGACCACAAAACCCTCCATTAGGTAAAGTGCAGGAACGGGCCACACCGGAAAGGGAAATGGTTTAGATCACTTAAGAGCCTTCAGGTCTAACTGGAGTGGGTGAACTTCATTGTTCAGACCCTGGAGAAAATATTCTCGACAGCTAAAAGAGATGCTGGATAGCTTGAACCAAATGTGAAGTCTTCAGTCAAGATTTTCCCCCTCTTTTGTCAAACAATCTGAAATGTATTTTCAGATACGAAATACTGCCGTCCTACTGTTACCTGTACTAGCTTATTTGGACAAGTATTTAGATGGGAATGCTTTCGTGTTCCAATTATCTAAATTAATAATCCACAGTCTCATTTGGCTGAAAGGTCTAAAATGCACTAGACCCCCTGAAGAACTCTCTCTGATGCCATGTTTGGCCATTCCAGTGTTTTCTTGGTACAATCTATACATATCTCTCGAACAAACTATCTCAAAATCATCTTTTTTAGACAATTCATCAAAAAATGTCTCTCAATTCTGTCTCAAGATTTGTTCAGTTTTCGAACGATTCTGGTTCCGATTCTGATTCTTTAAAGATTCCATTAACAATTGTACAAGTACTTGAAGAAGATTCACTAAAAAGAGCCAGCTCAAAAGAGTCAGAATCATGTACAGTACCATTTAAAAGTTTGGGGTTGGTCATATTTTTTTTTTTAAAGATGTCTCTTCTGTTCACCAAGGTTGTATTTATTAGATCATAAATACAGTAAAAACAGTAACATTGTGAAATATTATTTCAATACAAAATAAATGTTTTCCATTTTAATATATTTCAAAGTTTAATTTATTCCTGTGATGCATAGCTGAATTTTCAGCTTCATTACGCAGTCTTTAGTGTCACATGATCCTTCAGAAATCATTCTGATATGCTGATTTGCTGCTCAAGAAACATTTTTTTTGTAATACTATAAATGTTGAAATAGTTTTTTTCTGACTAATATTTTTGTGAAAACCATTATAGTTTTTTTCAGGATTCTTTGACGAACAGGAAGATAAAAATCCAATAGAATTTTTTTTGTAACTTTATAAATGTCTTCATTGTCTTTTGACCCCAAACTTTTCAACAGTATTATAAGTCACACTGGTGGTGACATTGTGTTTTTGATGTGTGTGAAACCAGCAAGTTATCCGCAATAGACAGTTACATTTTCTATTTATTATTTTTGCATAATTTTGCAACATCCAGTCATCAAATTGAACTAGTAGTTTCAAGTATATTCATTTTTTAAAGGCACTAAGGAACACTCATCTGAAACAATGAACAACTAATTGCTGGAAGGACATTTTGATAAAAGTAAACCCTCTGTTAAAGGTTTGCAGAAGTTGCTACCCATTCTGTAATGAATCATAGGGTGGATAAACATCTGTCCTTTTTACCATATCTCTCTTCGACCAGCAACTCGCTGCTCAAACCATAATTATCTCATGCCTCCCACCCAAAATTGTCAAAACATAACAGTAAAAGCTGTAATAATGTGTGCTAGTGTCTACATACAGTGTCATAGTCGCTTTGAGAGTCTCCAAATGAGGGAAACTCATCCTCCTCGTCTTCCTCATCTTTGCTATGCTCCATCTCCTCCTTAACAATAGTCTCAAACAGGTTCCTGTATACAGTATAAAAGCCCTACAGAGACAAAATTAAAAACACATAACACATCAATTTCTACAATTAATAATCTCAATCACTCCAAACTGAAAGCAAGACTTGGATTGCAGTGCATTTTAAACATGAACTTCTACTGCCCTCCAGTGGTACATGATGGTGTCCACTTTACAAATTGCAAATGTTAAAGGGGTGATGAACTTAGAAAGCAAATTTTCCTTGAGCTTTTGACATCTAAGAGGTCATCATATTTATAAGAATATCCTGTAAGTTTCAGGACTGAAAACATCCTTGTTAGTCTAATAAAAGCTTTTATTGACACCAGGCTCTGCAAACGACTCGTTTTTCAAAGTGGGGAACTATGACGACAAAGAGGATAAAACACTACCCCCCTAGGTTTAGCCCCGCCCACCGATTCCCGCATTACACGCATAGCTAAATAACATAGATGCCTACCTCGTGATGACAAACCGGATCGAGCTACCTAGCTATAAATATGCACTGACTAGTGAAACTCATTATAATATGCAAAACTGTTATCCACTCACAGCAGTGGGCATTTACTTCCAAGTCTTCAGTGTGGGACGCCCATAAAAAAATGAGCGTTTTTGAGCTAGGCTCAAAACTACAGTAGAAAACAGCCTATACTTATTCATTTTGATGTTTTTTTTAATGTAAAAACCAAGCGAACATCATAAGTTGACCTCAGACAACAATATAAAAAATTTTAAAAAGCCAGTTCATGACCCCTTTAAGCAGTAAATTAACTAGTTTAGGTTTTTTTTCTTTAATATCAATGGCAGGCATATGTATGGAAGCTTGTTTCCCCAACAGAATAAAAAAATAAATAAATAAACTGACATTTTTCCTATTTCGAACTCTATATCTTTCAACTCAGACTTTATAATGTGAAATTGTAAGTTTACATCTCAATACTGATGACTTTTTTATCTTGCAATTTCAAGCTTAAAAAACTCACAATTCAAAAATTTTAACTCACATTGCCAGTTTATAGTTCACAAGTCTGAAAAAGTCAGAATTGCAAAATATTTACTCGCAATTGTAAGATAAAAGACACGTCAGAATTGAGTTGTAAACTTGCAATTTCACGTTATAAAGTCTGATTTGAAAAATAAAGTTCGAAAGGTCAGAATTATGAGGTAAAAGTAACAATTACCTTTTTTTACTTTTTCATTCTGTGGTGGAAACAAGCTACCATACATATAAACTATACTGTACATTAAAAATAGATAAATGGACAATGCAACATTTTTTAATAAAAAAAGGATGAACGGACATCTAGGTATGAGGCTATTGACCAACTAAAAATACATTTTAATATTCACCTGTTCGTCATCTCCGTAACCCGAGTAACAGGTGACCGTGAAGAACTGCACGAGATCAATGCTGTCGTCCTGGTACTCTCCGCTGACTCCTCCTTTCAGCAGCGCCTCTCGGTGGTTATCATACCTTAAAACAAAAGTAACAGCCATATTAATCCTTAAACATTAATGGATGTATAAGGAAGATTGTTCATTTGAACTAGCCATTTTAGTATATTAACAGGCAAAAACAGATTAGTATTACTGGTACTCTACCACATATTATAGAGATAAAGTGTCAGAAAACAACAATAATTTATAACAATGATATGTAACAAATTACTATTGCCATATATTTGCAATACTTTTGCAATAAAAAATGGAATTCATAAAGAAATAATGGCTATAATATATACACTGCAAGTCTAATTTTTCAATGTATATTTAATTATTTGTTATTCATATTATATTCCTGATTTATTTGCAATTTTCAACCCATTCCAAATGCATCCAATACTTGTGCAAATGAAATCCTCATTTCTATTAGGCAGCTAGACCATGTAGATAACAATACATACTTTTCTCTGTCATTCCAAGCCCATATGCTGTTATTTTTTCCATAGAACACAAAGGAGAATTAACAGCAGCAGCCACTTCTGTCAAAAAGCTCCACAGAAGTAGTTAATCCATACCACCATATGGAAAATAGCCATTTAAACCTTTTTGTGTTCAATGGAAAAAAAACATGGTTCGGAACAACATGAGGATGAGAATTTAAGAATGACAAAATGTTAACGTTGGGGTAAACTATTCCCTTAACCCTTTAACTGCACCCCCACAAGCCGAAAATGACATACTCAAAATGAAAGAACTTTGGTCTTTTAAAAAGACCATGTGAGAATTTATAGTTTTTAGTCATGTGTTTGTTGTGGAGCCCTGGGGGGCAAAACAGCCACAGAACTGCAGCACAAATCTGTCAATTTTCCATCTCAAAAAACAAAAATATGTAAACAAGATGCAAGTTTTACATGAAACATGTAACGTGAAACACTGAAAGATTGAATTATAAGGATTGAATTAAGCTAAGTTTATTGCTAATCAAGGATTTGTTGATCTGGGTTTTATTTTAAATCGAGTTTTACCTCTTAATTAACAAATTAGGGATTAGATTCCGACCTGTGAAATCTTTGCAAATGAGCCCAGAATATGAATGCAACGTGTTTTCTTTATGATCTGCTTGCCTGTACAAAGTATGCATCATCATCATCAGTAAGGTCAAGGTGTATTGAATTTGCTCTTTCAATATTAGGGTCTTACTACAATAGTACTTACTTAAAACCTCAGATGGCGGAGGAAAGCCTTGTTTTTCCCTCCAGGTGGACATTCCTGGATTTCATGTGAAAACTTAATTACTCAGGATTAGTTTAAGAGAAGCTCAAATAGACTAAAAACATGTTTGTAACTAATTCTTATGAAGTGACCGAAGGCCAAGTATGGTCACCCAAACACGGATTTTGTCCTCTGCATTTATTCAAGTTTGTGCACACACAAACAGATCAGTGAGTAGTGAACAAACACACACACACACACTGATATTAAGACAAACAAAGATGAAACCAAAATAAATGTTCCGGTTTAGGTTTGAGAATAGGAAAAAAAAAAAAAAAAACGGAAGAAAACCAAGTATAAAAGTATTTCACACGACACGGAACAGTGGTGAAGGTCGCGCTGCTCAAAGTCAATAAATGAATATGAGAGAGATTGTGGCTTTGAAGCTAAACAACACACTGGAATGAATTATTTACGGAAAACTGGACATTTTCTCACCATCTGATTCTGTGCACACCGTGTTTCTTGTACAAGGAAGTTCTAATATTTACCAAACTGATACTGGTTAAGATCCCCATTAGAATCAACAACTCTCACAATGGGGGAGGGAATGGATTCCAACAGCTGGATTTATTCATTTACTTGTTTTTAGTTTTGCACTAAAGTAAGGCAATTTGCATTTTGGATTATTACTCTGGAGCCTATGATATTTTATCCCGCATTTCTGAAATTTTTTCACACAAGGGAGTTTAACCCCTGTTGTGCAGCATTTTGTTTGACTCAAAAAAATAGGAATTGTTTTATTTTCATTTGCTTACATTTTAAAAGAATAAACTAATTGTTAATGTTTCATGCTTTTATTTGATTACCACAGTTTTGATAATATGTTTTAAAGCAAAAGTCCAGAACACTTTGGTTGCCTTTGGCTTGCACAGTTGGGGATATTCAAATTAATTAACCAATCATTAATACCATTGATCAGTTCAACCGAACGTGGATGTTTTTCCACAAAGAAATGAATATTGTTATTATGCTTTTGATTGATACTGTGAAGCTGCTTTGATGCAATCTATATTGTGAAAAGCACTATATAAATATACTTGACTCTTTTTTTTTTTTTTTTGAAAAATTACAGTATTTCTTAAAAAAAAAAAACATTCATAGGGTCCTATTATTGTAAGAATTTTTTTTTTAAACTGTTAAGCTGTAAACGTTTTATGACAGCATATAATGCTTCTTGATTGTTGGAATCCTGAAAATTAAAGAGGAAAAAACAGAATTTGGAAAAAAAAATAACAGAATTTGAGAGAAAATTTGTGTATTTCATAGGAGTAGGACCCTAACATTTTTTTGTTACATTTCTAACTGTATAGGTTTCATGATTTCAATTAATTATACATGTGTTTTGATTACTATAATTTAACCATTAAATCTTGTTTCAGCGGTTTTAACTGAAAGCAGCTTGCAGTGACATATCTTAAAATGTCAGTGCCATTGTTTTGTCTCAAGATTCACACCAGTAATGTTATTGTTTTGTTTTTTTGTTTTTTTACCTAAGGCACATTTATAAAAGCTACTTAAATGTAATAGTTGAACTAAGGCCTAATCCTGGCTTAATCTAAACCCTGTCTGTGAAACCAGGCCACAGTGGTGTTGTTGATTTCCAGGGTTTGATGTAGGTCTTACCAGGCTCTCTCCTGTGGATCACTCAGAACATCATATGCAGCCTGGATCAGCTTGAACTGCTCTGCAGCCTCATCAGCGTTATCCAAGTTCTTGTCTAGAATCAGAATAAAAGATATGAAACATTATTACATAATTTCATTAGTCCTATAACTTTAATTAACAGCAGTTTTAACAGGTCATCACTGACTAATTGTTAGAGAACATGTATAAATAGGAGGCGACAGCGACACCAACAGAATTATAATAAAATGGGAGAATTATGGAAAAGATAAAGTGAAATCAAATACCTGGGTGCCATTTCAAGGCTAATTTCCTATAAGCCTTTTTCAGGTCGTCGTCCGAAGCGTCTTTTTTAACACCTAGAACCTCATAGTGACACTTCATCCTGACTCGGACTTGAGGAAGATCTTACACAAACTGTAAAGGCTATCCTTTGAAGACCACCGTCATTAACTACAGCACACAAGAAATGTCATCAATGTGCCCACGTGGGTCGTGAAATAAAACTATAACAACGCTATAACCTATTAACACGCTAAATATAATAAAAATGAGACATTAATACAAAGGATAAACTAGCTTATTCGTCAATTTCTTAGACAGTTGACATATTTACACTCGACAGAAAAATCACACGAAGCCGGCGTCGTGTGTGCATCTGCGGCGCATGAAATTGACGTCACACAAGAGGAGCGCTGATATTGGCTGAGAGTTGGCTGTTACCTTTTTTTATAAATTCGATTTTTTGGTTATTTATTTCAATTTTGTTTGTTTTTGCATTGACAAAATACAGCAAGGATACAATAACTTTTAAGAATAAATTAATATTTCTGATTATGTTCCATACCTCCCATCGATTGTGAGCATTATTAAATGATCGTAAAATGCTTAAACATTAGATTATTTTTTTTAATTATTTATTGCATTAAGTCAGTATTGTTTTATTAATTTAAATTGAATGGGTGGGATTCGTCTTTCGTTAACCTTTGAAACAATGCAAACCGCTATTCTGAGCAGGAGTGGCTTGGTTTTTTTTTTTTTTTTTTTTCCCTTAGCTTCCTAAGAGTTTGCACACAATTGACAAATGCTGGCTATTTTAAACTTTCAGGAGGACATATAGCTTAGTTGCTGCCATAACCAGATCTGCTGTATGAGCAAAAGGTTACTGTAGTCACTTTTGTTCTGCATCTAAGGATTAGAAATAATTATTAAAAAACTAACACCATCATGAAATCAATGAGGGAAGTAAATCTGGATACATACAGTTTATCTCTACTTACGGCAAAAGAAGATATCCTGAATCCACGATCGTCAACAAACTGGTATGGTGACGATTTATGCGTATTTTTTATTTTTTTAAATCCCTAGCCTAAATGTGGCATATGAAGTTGGTTGAAATTAAAAACGTTTTCACAGTCCTAAAAAATAAATATCAATAAATGTTTCTGACCATACTAATGAAATAGCTAATACATCGGTGTTACTTTAGTGACACTGAGTGTTTGTAAATATTTTAAATGATTTTGTATTTTCCTTTTTAATTTGAATACGTTTTAGTTGACTGATTTTGTTTTATGTTTTTGTCATATTTATTAGTTATTGTTTAGATATGTTTTAGTTACTTTATAAAATAAAAATGAGCAATGTTGCTTTGACAAGCTATAGCCTAGGAGAAATAACAGAAGTATCGAAAGTGTTTTGGATTTAGTTTAAATTATAATACGCCTGACATGCATTTAAAATAACAACAATAATTACAACGAATATAAAATGCATTATACTATGATATAATCAGCATAATATCCTAAATTTTAAAAGCAAAACTAAAATATTAGCAGAGGATGGTTTCGATCCATCGACCTCTGGGTTATGGGCCCAGCACGCTTCCGCTGCGCCACTCTGCTTGATGATGAGCACTGGTCACGCTCTTGACTCTTGAACAAAAGATTATTTCCGTTACTCTTATTTAGCAGTTTAAATGCATTACTTATTCATAAACGCCGACAACAACATAAAACACAACACTCAAGCTGGAATTCCTTGTAAAGAAAGTAAATAATGTACGGCTGTTCAATTACACAGATGGCTGTGTGTGTGTGTGTGTGTGTGTTACGTGTTCGTCAGTGAAGAACGACCCCGTTTCAACGAATAGGACAAAAACTCTTCATCTTATATTTAAAAGAATTAGGGCACATTCCACTAAAAAGTAGCTACACTTTTGTGTCCCATGACTTAATTTTTTTGTTTCTTTAAGTTTTTTTTGTTGTTGTTTTAGTCATTTTGTCAACTGAAGTTCTATGTATGGCTCCAAACTAGCTGTGGTGTCTGTCTTGATCTGATGGAATATGTAATATTTCAAAATGTCTGTCTTATCTTAATCACTAACCCCCCCAAATTTCCTCTGTAAATACTCCTGCTTATCTTAATTAGTATGTTTATCTGCAAAAAAGCACCCTGTATGACAAAACTATGCTACAATCTGACATGATGAATCAAGGAGGAGTGTGTGGGGGTCTTCAGACATGAGTGTGTGAGAGATTGTTTGTTGACCATGCTGGGGACATATTCACGGAGCAGAGCAGTTCCTGTTGTTTTGGCTACTGTTGTCACAGGAAGCGTTTTAAAAAGGAAAATGTCGCCACTGAAATAACTTTATTGTTTGAGAGCTAAACAAAGTATAATTCTGTTCTTTTTATGAAGGAACTTTATTCAGTCAGTTTGTTCCTGATAAGAGACACCTTTTGGAATTCTTTCCTGACATTCATAGAGCCAGATCTGATTTGATGTTAAACTCTAAGATGTTTTTAAACCAAAAATCATTACATTATTCAAACCATAGGCCTATAATTTGATCTTGTAGTTTAGATATTGTAGTTCAGACATTATAGCTGTATCAATTAGTCAGTTATTCATTGTCTATGGCAATAATGGCTTCAAGCACAGAGATAGAAAGTGTCAGTTGGCTTATCAAGGTGCTAGTCTAAACACGGACGTCTGAAAAAGCAGGACACTCCATCTTCATAACCTTCCTGTCTCTGTCATTTCCTCTCCTTTTGATAGAATTCACGTATGGTAAAGCATAATGTATTGTTCACATGCACAGTAAGGTAAGACACTACAGATGAATAAGGTGAAAACTAATAAAAACAATTATCACCACTTTCCCCAGATGACAGTACATTAAGACAATTGTTTTGTATTGCAAACTTTCTGAACACTTGTTGAAATATGCAAATGAGCACTCAACTCTGAACATTGGATAAAGACATTTTTTTAATTCTTATTTCATTTTGTTAACATAATAAAAGTTTTTTTTACAGATGGGATTATCATTCCATACATCAGAAAATACTGTCAATATATATATATATATATATTCTCCATGTCAACAGATTATGTATTATCCCTCTGTAAAAAATTTAAATAAAGATAACAATAAAACTGTCACATTTAGTGTTACTGAACAAAAAGCGAATTTTGAGAAAACAGCCTTAACAGATATTTACTGTAATTGAACTCTACAGAACCAAATAGACAAAGAGAAATAAAATAATGTAAAAAATCTTTCCACTAGCCTGTAATTATAAGTTATAGAAGCAAAAACAGTGCCTGAACACTGTTCATTGCATTGATTTTGCCTGTAAGTTTAAAACATACAGAAACACACATCCAGCAACAGTGATTTCAAAAGACTAAATAATGGCTCTAGTGTCTAACTTTATCATTTTAAATGGAGTAATTTCTATTAGAGTCCTCAGGTTTGTGTTCCGGCATTGTTGTCATGAGAATGTGGGAAAACGGCCCATTTGTTTTTTGGGTTTGTTTTACAGAAGACCCTGGGGATCCGGGTCCTGTTTATGGGAGTCATTCAAAGGAAATGGGGTCATTTGTGCCTGATACACTACTGATCTCTACCAAGATTTAGATCACTCTGATTTTTAAATGCTTTTAATAGAAAGCTTTTCTAAAAAAATAAATAAATAAATAAATAAACTGTCCGCACACTTGAATCCTTTAAGCAAATTTAATAGCCAAGTTTTCGGTAAAAAAAAAAAAAAAAACATCCTCAGGGCATATAAAAACTAAATGTCACATTCAATGTAACTGTTTTCAAACACATCAGGACAATCAACAGTGATAGATAGAAATAGAAAGCGTTTCTAACATTGTACACTACTGTTCAAAAGTTTGGGGTTTCAAACTTAAAAAAATACAGACAATACATTTATATTGTTACAAAAGTGCTGTTCTTTTGGAATTTTATATTCTTCAAATAATCTGGGGGAAAAACAGTTTTCAACATTGATCATACTAATAAATGTTTCTTGAGAAGCAAATTAGCATAAGAATGATTTCTAAAGGACTGAAGGCTGGAGTAATGGTGCTTGTTCAGCTCTGATCACAGGAATATATTGCATTTTACAATATATTTAATTAGAAAAAAGTTATTTTACATTGTAAAAATATATCAGAATATTACTGTTTTTGCTGTATTTAAAATCAAATAAATGCAGCCTTGGTGAACATACAGTAAAGAGACTTCTTTAAAATCTTACTATCTTACTAAAATCTAGTATAGATATAAATTTATATATAAATTTATATACATTTATATATAAATTAGGGCTGTGCAAAAATTAATTGCAATTAATCGCATCCAAAATAAAAGTCTGTGTTTACATAATATATTTGTGTGTGCTGTATATAATTATTTTGTATATATAAATACACACACATGCATGTATATATTTAAAAAAAATGTGTTATTCATCCATAAAATATATGTATACAATATAGATTATGTATTTATATATATATATATTCAGAATTTAAGCACAAATAATTCTTAAATATATACATACATGCATAGGTATTTATATATACAAAATAATTATATACAGCACACACAAATATATTATGTAAACAGACTTATTTTGGATGCGATTAATCGCAATTAACTTTTGCACAGCCCTAATATAAATACATACTGGACTGATAATTTTGTTTCTTTTCTTTTGTATTTCTTTTGCTTTACACACTAAATGAGTGAAATCTATCAATAGATCATATACAGATATATACAACCAAAACTCAAACATCAGTGCAAAGCATTCACGACTATTAAAATGTCAGAGAACTTAAAATACATTAATCTTTGTTATTGAGTTATCCATCCTAATGAAATTACACAAACCTTAATAGTCTTTGTGGCCGTTTTATTCTCTGTGCACAGGGCTTTATTTGCCTATGATGGAATAATGAACCGGCTCAAATTGGCTGATTCTGGAGGTAAGTGCACAGAAAGCCTTTTAAATAATGTTTTATGTTTTGGAGCTTGTTTTTATGCAATGTTTTATAGTAGGTGGATTGAAAGAATTGTCGACTAAACTCCACCCCATGCGGCCACTTTACGGGATGTGCAGAGTGGGCACAGCTCAACCCTGCATCGTTATGATATTATGGGTTAGTTCATCCTCCACACGATTCACTGTGTATAATGTAAAACACTTTATTCCCCCTTAACCAGTGTTTGTGGGCTCTCAGGTAGGAAATGAAGTGGACGAGTACCGCAAAGCTGAGTGTGCGAGTCATGTACCAGCAATCAGGAACTTCTTTAAGGTACCAGAGGGGAGGGATTATGGGACAATGTCGGCTTTATTTGTATTAAATTTAGAACAGACTCACGTTTTTTTTTTTTTGACACGTTGTACTTTAAGGGGTTCTAAAGCTTGTCACTGGGCGGGATAGTTCTCCCAAAATTGAAATTTGTCATAATTTACTCACCCTCATGTCGTTCCAAAACTGTATCAGTTTTTTTCTTCTGCTGAACACAAAAGAAGATATTTTGAAGAATATGGATAATCAAACAGTTGATTGGCCAACAGTGCAAGTACACCACAGCGGCTCTAGGGGTCGCTGTTTCACAAAAACATCAGCGCTGCATATTGTGCCTTTAAGGATTCTACCTCAGTTAAAAGTTGAATTCTGTTGAATTCTTTGCATTTATTGTGGAATTCTTTGCATTTATTTTTTTATTTTTTTTTGCTTTATTGGTATGTAGCCTAGATATAATTCGAATTAGGGAACATAATAGTCGTTCTTGTTTTGTGATCATGAGCATGTAGATCTTAAATTAGATTTTTTTTAATTAAATCTTTTCTTTTAGAAGTCTTTTTAGACTGCATGTCTTTCTTGTCAGGATGAATTATGTTTAAAATAAAAAGATAAAGACATTAAAAAAATTGCTATCTTTGTCTTTCTGGTGCTTCAAGGAAGTTCACCTCTTTCTTCCCGCCCACACTTTGGATGAAATCACAGAAGAGCGGATCTGTACACTGGCCCATAATGCTGCAGTGGTCACGAAGGGGCCGAGAGGGAGACCCGGACACCGGGTGGAAGAGAGACAGGCTATTGTGGTATGACAACATGACTGTTTCTTACCACAAGAGGGAAGGTTTTACGAATCCTGAGTGATGAAGTTGTTTTGAAAAGTATAGCCAGTCAGGCAATTAAACTATTAAAATGAGGAAAATGGTAAAAAAATATATATATATATAACTAACTCCTCATCATTTCCAGGGCACTAATTACAAGCGAACAATCGCAGCCGCAGAGATCCAGAGAATCCAGAGGGATTCTTTCTGGGCACAAGCAGAGGTACGGTGTGAGATTTCACATTTTCTTTTTCTTTGTTGCCTATTATTCTTTACACGGTTGATATTATCAATTCTGAATGTTAAGGCAAGAAAAGAATAACTCGCCAGATCTCCAAATGATCTCCACATTACCAATACACCTCCAACATAAATAAATAAACAAACTGTTATGTGACAAGAGTAAATCCTGGTAGCACTCATTTTATGTGTAATTGGTAATAAATCACAGTTTACATTTAACAAATAAGAATAACAAAATGAAATACAATTTTGTTGTTGAATATTTTGTGTATTCTTCTTCCTTTTAATTATTAACCAATAGTACATTTTTTTATTGGATTTCTGAACTTTTATTTAGACACATTTATTTTTTACTATAAATGTTTATTAAAATTCTTAAAAATAATATTCTGTCATTAATTACTCGCCCTCGTGACGTTCCAACCCCATAAGACTTCAAGGATTCAAGGATTTATCCTTGAAACACAAATGAAGATATTTTTAATGAAATCTGTGAGCTTTCTGTCCTTCCATTGACAGTCTATGCAACTACCACGACTTTCAGGTAGTAAAGGCATCATAAAATTTCTTACTATATTTATTTACAGAGAGAAGAGGAGGAAAGGAAAAAGGAGGAACAGCGGAGGGCAGCAGAGGACAGGAGGCAGAGAGAGAGAGAGCGATTGCTCCAAGAAAAGAGAGAGACAATGGAGAGAGATAGGAGGTTGAATGAAAAGGAACAGAAAATAAAGGAGCAGAGGTCAGTCAAACATTCCCCCATGCACAAAATTCCCAAGGGCCAAAACTTTTAAAATCTTTTTTTTATTATAATTTTTTTATAGGAGAATACAGGCCAAAATGGATGCAGAGGCCCACAAACAAGAGAAATTAAAATGGGTATGAATAATGGGTGTGTTTACATGCACATGTTTTAAGCTATATATCTACAGTATCTATATATCTCTATCTATCTATCTATCTATCTATCTATCTATCTATCTATCTATCTATCTATCTATCTATCTATCTATCTATCTATCTATATATATATATATATATATATATATATCACAGGAGCACCAGGAAAGGGAGCGTGAAGAAGAGGAAAGGAGAGCTAGATATTTCCGCTCTGAATTAGAGGAAAAATGTTCGGTGAGTTCTGTCAATAAAACTTAAACCTGCACTAAACGCCTCACTTAAATTCTTTATATGGCCTATGAATTTAATGCTGCGATATAATAATGTTTATGGCCAGCAGGAGGCAGCAGCTCTTGTTTCTCAGCGTGTTGCAAACACCAGAGAGTTTTTCAGACAACTGTCCTCCACAAGTGTCCACACTGCCTCTAGTCCCAGCTCACCATGTACAGGTAAAGTGTAATACAAAGAGAAACACAAACAAATCTGTCTTACATTTGAGAACTTGTTTTAAAATCCAAAGTAATTTATTTGCATTTTTATGCCAGCACAAGCATCTTTGATGCAATGATCAGAAGTGTTCGAATTGTTATTATATTAGAGATGGAACAGTACATTTGCTACATTTTTTAATCTAGGTTAATGTTTCTGCACTGTAAAAATGATCAGTTATATGATCAGTAAGTTTTGACAACATATGTCTTTACATTGCTTTAACTTAAAAATAATTAGTTAATATAAGATTCAATTAATTTTTTAAAGATAGTTTAATGTAATTTTAGTTGAAATGACTGAAAATTGATTGCACTTAATAAATGAAGGCAGCAACTTTTTATAGTGTACATACATTATTTCTACACTACTGATTAAAAGTTTGCAGTTCATGTATTTAGGAAATTAATACTTTAATCCAACATTAAATTGGTCAAAAGTGACCATTAAAAAAGTAAATATTTTTTTCATTAATACAAAAGATTAATATTTCAAATAAATGCTGTTCTTTTAAACTGTCTTTGCAACAAAGAATCCTAAAATATTGTATCAGGGTTTTCACAAAAAGCCGCACAACTGTTTTCAACATTGATAATATGGGAAAGTTCTTGAGCATAACATCAGCATATTATGATTTTTGAAGGATCATGTGACATTGAAGACTGGATTAATGATGCTGAAAATTCAGTGTTGACATCATAGGAATAATTTGCATTTTAAAATATATTAAAATAGAACATTTATTACTGTATTTATTTACGGTATTTTGATCAAATAAATGCAGACTTGGTGAACATCTTTCAAAATAAAACAATAAAAATTTACTTTTAAACTTTTGTTAATCATGTATTATAATGTATTAACTAATTAACTAAAACTTAATGTAAAGTGTTACCAGTTAAGTAAATATATAGTGAATTCATAGCAATCAACTGACTCATTTGAGTTGTATATAAAAATAGACCAAAAACAGGTGTTTGGTAACTGAATGTGAATGTCTGCCACTTGATGTGTTGACTGATTTATTGAATAGAATGTCAGTAGTCTAGTTTTGTTTGGAACTGTAATTTTCATATTTTAGTGTCATCTGTTTTGAAATCTCTTTCTCATTTTTTGCAGTCAGGGGCCCCTATAGACAACCGCATCACAGTCAGACGGACAGTATCTTCAATTTCAATGAAACTGCATCCCCGTACAGATCATCATCTCCTTACTTTCAGTCGATTCCCACATCTCAGAACCCAACTCTTTTCACTAACACCACCGCTTCCTCATTGCAGAATTGTGCAACGGTATCTACAAAAAGCCAGATCCACCTGTCTTCAAGTAAGATAATGGAGTCATGTGCCATAACTGCCACTGGCCCCGCGGCACTCCTCCAAAATCAACCCCCTTCAACTGATGCTGATAAATCTGAAACTGAAACTCCTATTGGTGAAATACTAGATAGCCTGGTCTTTTATCCACCCGCAGTAACTGCTGAGAAGCTCAAAACCAGGGAATCAGAGATGGTGGATGAATTTCCTCCACCTCCCTCTGGTTTTGAGAATTCACCGGAACTGGTTGTGAACCAGACTGAGACACTTGTTGACCCCTTAAACACCCCTATGTCATCTCTTGCTCCATCAAATCTTTTGGTACCTGAGCCCCCCGCCAGACCGCTTCCTGCGCTGCCTGTTGCCCCACGAATGCTGAAAGACCTGGAACTGGGGGGAGATTTTACTGCTCGGGCATCTGTTATACCTACGGTTGAGGAAGATGTAGAGGAAAATAATGAGGAAAGGGAGATTAAAGATGAGGGGAAAGATCTGCCAGGGAAGGATGGAGAAAGAAGGGGTCAGAAAAAGTGGAAGGGAGGTCAAAAAGAGGAGGGGGAACATGATGGGATGATTATGGGAAAACATGAAAGTGAAAAAGAATCTAATGGTAAAAGGATGGAAAAACATGAGAGTGGTAAAGAACAAGATGAGAAAATATTGGAAGAACAGGAGAGTGGAAAAGAACAAGATGGGAAAATGTTGGAAGAATGTGAGAGTGGAAAAGACCAAGATGGGAAAATGTTGAAAGAACATGAGAGTGGAAAAGAACATGATGGGAAAAAGTTGGAAGAACATGAGAGTGGAAAAGACCAAGATGGGAAAATGTTGGAAGAATGTGAGAGTGGAAAAGAACAAGATGGAAATATGTTAGAAGAACATGAGAGTGGAAAAGACCAAGATGGGAAAATGTTGGAAGAATGTGAGAGTGGAAAAGAACAAGATGGAAATATGTTAGAAGAACATGAGAGTGGTAAAGACCAAGATGGGAAAATGTTGGAAGAACATGAGAGTGGAAAAGACCAAGATGGGAAAATGTTGGAAGAACATGAGAGTGGAAAAGAACAAGATGGGAATAAGTTGGAAGAATGTGATATTGGAAAAGAAAAAGATGGAAATATGTTAGATGAACATGACAGTAGTAAAGACCAAGATGGGAAAATGTTGGAAGAACATGAGAGTGGAAAAGACCAAGATGAGAAAATGTTGGAAGAACATGAGAGTGGAAAAGAACAAGATGGGACAATGTTGGAAGAACATGAGAGTGGAAAAGACCAAGATGGGAAAATGCTGGAAGAACATGAGAGTGGAAAAGAACAAGATGGGAATAAGTTGGAAGAATGTGATATTGGAAAAGAAAAAGATGGAAATATGTTAGATGAACATGACAGTAGTAAAGACCAAGATGGGAAAATGTTGGAAGAACATGAGAGTGGAAAAGACCAAGATGGGAAAATGTTGGAAGAACATGAGAGTGGAAAAGACCAAGACGGGAAAATGTTAGAGGAACATGAGAGTGGAAAAGACCAAGATGAGAAAATGTTGGAAGAACATGAGAGTGGAAAAGAACAAGATGGGACAATGTTGGAAGAACATGAGAGTGGAAAAGACCAAGATGGGAAAATGTTGGAAGAACATGAGAGTGGAAAAGACCAAGATGGGAAAATGTTGGAAGAACATGAGAGTGGAAAAGAACAAGATGGGACAATGTTGGAAGAACGTGAGAGTGGAAAAGACCAAGATGGGAAAATGTTGGAAGAACATGAGAGTGGAAAAGACCAAGACGGGAAAATGTTAGAGGAACATGAGAGTAGAAAAGACCAAGATGAGAAAATGTTGGAAGAACATGAGAGAGGAAAAGACCAAGATGGGAAAATGTTGGAAGAACATGAGAGTGGAAAAGACCAAAATGGGAAAATGTTGGAAGAGCGTGAGCGTGGAAAAGACCAAGATGGGAAAATGTTGGAAGAACATGAGTGTGAAAAGGAACAAGATTGTAAAACGATTGATGAATTGGATGCAAAAATACTGTTAGAACATATGGGAGGAAAAGAGCAAGATGGGATAAATGTGGAGGTATTTGAGACTGTCCAAACACAATATGTGAAACGGATGGAAGAATGTGGGCAAGAAAATCAGCAAGATTTTCAACAAGAAAAAATTGTAGAAAAACGTGAGGATGACCATGACGGTGACAAGGAACAAGGTTGGGAAATTGATGGAAAAATAGTGGAAAAACATGGAAGTGAAGAAAAACAAAATAGGAAAATTGTTGATACGTTTGACAGCGAAAAAGACCAAAATAGGACAAGCATGGAAGTATTTGAGACTGAAAATATACAATATGTGAAAATTATGGAAAAATATGGCCAAGAGGATACGCAAGATGGAAAAATTGTAGAAAAATGTGAAAAAGAACATGGCAATGAAAACGAACAAGATGAGAAAATTGTAGTAAAACATGAAGACGGGAAAAGTCCAGAAGAACACGAGAGTGAAAAAAAGCAGGACTGTAAAATGATAGAAGACAAAGTACAAAAACAAGTACAAGATGGAGACATAGAAGAACATGTATTTGAAACTGAAAGAATTAAATATGCGAAAATTATGGAGGACTTTGGACAAGAACATGAGCAAAATAGAAAAATTAAAGAAAAAGTACAAGATTTGAAAATTATACAATCACATGATGATGAAGACCAAGATGGTAAAAGGTTGGATGAACAGGATTGGGAAATTATGGAAGAGCTTGAGAGTGAAAAAATACAAAATACAAATCGGATGTTAGAATATATGAGAGAAAAAGATCAAGATTGTAAAATTGGGGAAAGCCATGAAGACAGAAAAAGTCTGGAAGAACACAAAGAACTGAATTGGAAAATGACGGAAGAATATGGTAACATCATGGAAGAACATGAAAGTGAAAAAGGACAAGGTGGGATGATGGAAAAGCAACAGATCCAAGACAATAAACAAATGTCACGTGTGGATGTAAACAGAACAGTGAATGTGACTGTGCTCAGGGAGGAGGAATCATATACAGAGATTATAAAGGAAGAGATGAACACACCTTTAATCCACACAGAAGAATCCAGTGCATTCTCCCAGCATTCACCACTGTTCCCAGAATCCCGTGCAACAGAGCCTCCTCAATGCAATGACACATCAATTCCTGAAAGTATTTTAAGCACTCAATATAAAAATGAGCCACAGATGAGCTCATCACACCAAATAAACTTACCAACTATTCAGATTGAGTCAGATCTTTCCAACCTGAGCAATCAAAGAGATTCAGATGACATGAAAGAGAAGACATATGAATCTGTTAACTCTCAAGCTTCCTCCAAAAACAGCCCAGACTCCTCATCCGCTGAACAGGGTCCTAACACAGAAACACACGTTACAGTGAAGGATGGACAGATTGATCCAGAGGCTAAAATTGTGGACGGCACCAATGGTTTAGCTGAAGGGCTCAATAATGGGTGCGAGAAATCACCTATATCTGAGAATCAAGCCAGGATTGGCCAGTCAGACGAGAGGGAGGGGCTTGTAGCTGTCAGTCATTTCCTCCAAGATCAAGGTATGATGATGGTGGACTGGATAGATGGTTCTTTAGTCAACATCTTAATATCAAGTAACTTACTATTATAGATGCCTTATTTAAATGTACATTACTCTTCAAAAGTTTGGGGGCAGTAAAACATCTTTTTAATACTTTTTGAAGGACACATTAAGTTTATCAAAAGTCACAGTAACAAAGTTTATAACATAATCTTAAAACATATTTCTATTTCATAATGATTTCTGAATGATCGTTTGACAATGAAGACTGGAGTACTGATGCTGAAAATTCAGCTTTGCATCACAGGAATAAATGACATTTTAAAATATATTCAAATAGAAAACAGTTGTTAAAAATTGTAGTAATATTTCACAATGTTATGGTTTTACTATAACATTTTTGCTCAAATATGCACTTGCAGCCTTGGTGCAGAGGAGACTACTTCCAAACCCGAACTTTTGCATGTTTGAATAATTACTGTAATTCAGTGAAATAATGTAAAGTTGTTTAAACACTCAATTTAGTAACATTTCTTTCTGACAGCCAATAGTGTTACAAATATTCCTCGTTTTGAAACGAAAGATAAAAAACCCCCCATAAAACCAAGACTTCCGTGCATTAAACTCAAAATATGTGTCGGGGTCATAGAGTTTGTTGTTTTCACAGGATACCAACCGTTTTCTTCCAAATATGACAAATATGAGGATGTTTTGTGACAGGTACCATTTTAGATTTATAGGTTTAAAAGATAATAGTTCTGTAGTAGCAGTTTCTTGGTTGATTAGAATTTTTTTTTTGTGAGTGTGGTATCACTCGACGGTCCACTTTCTTTTAACTACAAGTAACTTTGCAACTATATTCTACTGCAAAACGTATGTAACAGTCTTTACTAATACTCTGAAAGTTAGTTGACAAGTAGTTGCAGTGTTACTTTAAGTTAGTAGAATGTCTAAAATGGACTATTGAAATAAAGTCTAACCTTTTTTGTTACTTTGCAGACACTGCAATAGGCCTTAATCATTGTACTCATCAGCTGGATCTGACTAATGATATAAGTGACGTTGAAGAGGCTATATCAGAGGAGGCTTTATCACTCATTGTCAGGGACACAGAAGTGGAGCAGATCTTAAAATGTGATTCTGATCACGAGAAGGAAGACTTAAAACACAAATTTCTGCAGGATTGTAAAACCACGGAAACACCCTGTAACGTGAATGATAAGTTGATAAATGAGGAACATTTGGAGATAATTGGTAGGTGTGAGCTGTTATCTCAGAACAGATCATTCTACCAAAAAGAATGCTGTTTCTTGTTTTGATTGGCATTAATTATTCAACCTCAAGGTGTGGAAGGTAATTCTGTGTTAATTGCAGATTTATTGTCATTTCACACCAGGTAGGTTGTTTTTGTCTGAGGGGGTGTTTACACGACACCGTTTTCAACTAAAAACTGAACACTTTTTATGCGTTTTGGGGGTCTGAAAACAGACTTTTGAAAACAGGTTTCAAAGTCAAGTTATTGTTATTGTCTGTGCAAACTACGAAAACATGAATTTGCGTAAACGGTGATGTCATTCCATTCAGTCTATAGGTGCGTAGTTTCTTTAGAAAGTGACATCACCAACTACTGGCTGGCCTGGCATTCAAAATGCATTGTTTTTAATAGTTTTCGCTGATCTGTGTGAATGGAAATCGTGTTGACAATGTTTTCGTCTGTACGTGCAAAACGCGAAGGAAAAAAATGTCCATTTTCAGTACATCGTTGTCATATACCAAGTCTCAGATGGTGATATCCTAGAATTCAGTAAAACAGCTATAGATAATTACCCTAATTTGGGGATTTAGAGAAAATCTCATCAAGACAATTAGAGTAAATCTCAAAAGTGCTTTTACTAGAAGGAAATATAACACTAAAATTTTCTACCAAAGTCTACTTAACACCTCAAACCTTAAATTAATGTCTTATAAAAACTGAAAATGTAAACTATCGCAGTGACCCATGAACATCAAAGGATTCTGGGATGGATAAGACAAAGACAGTCGTAAACAGACAGACAAAGAGGAGCCATTTTTATCAAGTACACCGAGTTCATATGCTAACTGTTACATCAGTATTCACCTCTCGTCACATCATTCTCCTGCCAAACATATTAGGCATGCAACAACATACCGGTTTTTCTGTTGTTGTGGTTTAGTGTTATGTGGTAAAGAGCTATAAAAAGTGAGCATTCTAGTGAGCATTTCATTGGACAAAATAAAATACAAATAAATCCGTGTACACAGTAAAATAATAAAGCGTCTGCCTTCAACTTTTAAGTACAATCAACTTGGACGTTTAAGACATTTCAACTTAAATTGCATTAAACTGACTTAAAGCTAAAGCTAAAGTTTGTGTGAGTGAGTGTGCGTGAGTGTGTGTGTGTGTGTGTGTGTGTGTGTGTGTGAGTGAGTAATATGTTTGAAGAAATGTGAATGTTTTATAATGTGCTTAGAAAAGCCCAATCAGGGACTGAAGTTGAAAATTAGCATTAGCTAAATAAATAAATAAACAAATAAACGAAAAATACTGGAGATTAACCAATCATAACAGCCAATCATAAGTAGCAAAACAGCCTGTTTTAATTGCAGGTAAAAAGCCCGAGTTCTATATCAACATCTTTGTTATTTAACAAAGAATTTCTAATTCTTGAAATAGATGAATGCCATGTTTACCTAGAGTGCAAGCAAACTCAGGCTAGAGAAAGGCGTTAGCGTTGTGGCATATGGAGTTAGCCACACCTCTGGCTGCTATGTTTGATGAGACCTGGCTTAGCGAGATCCATGATTCCATTCAGATCATTGCTGCTTTCAAAATTATTCTGACAGTAAGAACGTTCCCCCTCCTTACGGACAAATGCTGCCATTTTGTAAGCAGACAAGAATGTCAAAAAAAATAGAAGGTAACCCTATGGCTGCTTGACATGTCAGACTAGATAAGCTGTGACACAATAGATTTATTGAGGAACTGAAATATTAGTTGACTTACCTGTATCGGTTAGCAGTGAATAAGTTATATTGCTGAAACTTTTGTTAAATCTACAGTGAAATCAAAATTTGCCTAAATAAATCAAAATATGCAACAAAATTAGCTCTTTGAAACCTGAAAATGCCAGAAACTAAATCAGCATCCTCTAAAACCTTGAAAACCTTTCACAAAATGGCCATACAGTGAAACATAAATTGGATGATTAAAACAATAATCCTAATTATACTAATTTCTCAACATATGCAAAGTAGCATCCAGCAGTTTCTGTATGCTGAGGACCCATATTTCACTTTTCTGCAATAAAAGTTTGTTGTACTCAACATTTCCAGGTTCACGGTTGACTACTACATTCAGATTCACCAATCGGAATGAATTCAGTTAGATTGAAACAAAAGGTGTGCATGTAAACAATGAATGCTGACTGCAGAAAGCAAAAGCTGTACAATTATAATACAATTGTAAGTTATAAGTAGCTACTGTATACTGTAGACTACTGTTTTTATTTTTAAAACGGTTTGAAAAGTAAAAATTATCATCATCTTTAACTTGTCAAAGCACACCTTTCCTTAGTAACTGAAACTTGCAGTTATTCTTAATCGGCTGCTGACCGTACAAATATTCATATCTAGTTAGCATTTATAAAAGGGAAATTACATTGTAACACATGAAAATGTACTTTTTGTTAAAAAAAAAAAAAAAACTGTGAGTCTGCACATGCGCACAACCATGTAAGTAGCAAAATGAATCGTCATAACACCAGACATGTTCGGGATAAAGAGGATGCTAACCGCTACTACTCAGCTTTCTCCACTGAACCTCCACTGAGCCTGCTAGCTTAGCTTCCAAAAACTAAATTCTCGTTATTATTAGCATACATATTACTAGGATATTGGCTGTTTATTAGAACTTATAAAGCACATATTAATGCCTTATTCTGCATGACCATATTCTACATCCCTTACCTAATACACAATACCTAACCAACACAATATACTTCGATGCTACAAATATGACCTTATTAACTATTAATAAGCAGTAATTAGGAGTTTATTGAGGCAATAGTTGTGGTTAATAGAGAATACGCTCCCCATACTAAAGTAATACCGTATGTTAAAAAATTACAGAACTGTTTTTCAAAAGATTTCTGTTCATCAAAGCACCCTGATCTATAGCAATAATGGTATAATTGTTTCTTGAGCACCACATTTTTTAAGGATCATGTGAAGAATGCAGTAATAATGCTAAAAATTCAGCTCTAAAATATGTTTTTTTTAAACATATACTGTGTGTTGTGCGTTTATAAGTTCACAGGTCAATCATTGCTATTGTGCTCAGTCAATAGTGAATGCAAAATAATTGCAATTACAAATAATATAAAGAATATATTCTTAAAAAAAACATGGAGGAATTAGTTGTGTATTTTTTGTTTAGTATCAGTTCTTGTTGAAGAAGATGAAAGATTAATTGCAGTTTCTGTAATACATCAAAAATGTATGGAAACTAATGCTCTTAAAGCATAACCCTGAACTTGAATTGTAACATTTCTAAGATGTCATTGACAGTAAAGGCATCGGAAATGGTCTTATATAACACCCAGTCCTTTGTGTTGATACAAAGAAATTGTATTTCTAAAAATGTAGCTTGGAATGTAGCAAATAGAGTAAACACTTTCCTCAAAATATAAGACCAACTGATAATTGATAACAATAATTGTTTCTTGAGCAGCACATTAACAGAATGATTGCTGAAGGATCATGTGACACTGAAGACTGGAGGAATTATGGACAATTAAATTAATTAATCAGGAATAAATGACAATAAAAAAAACATTTAAAAAAGAAACAATGCCGCTTTGGTGAGCATAAGAGAAAAAAAAAACCATTCAAATACATTACAGAACCCAATTTTTTTAACTATATTGTTTCTTGTTTCTTATTCTTATTAATTTATCCATTGCATATTTTTTCAGATATCATTTTTGCAACTGATCATAATTCTCTTCATCTCTTTCATGCAACAGATACCATGGGGACTGTGCACGAATCATAGAAGAGACAGATGACCAATAGATGTTTCTCTCAGCCAATCACTGGGGGCCTTTCAGTGATTTACTCACAATTATTCTCGTATGCTCTCAATACTGCAATAATATACTGTATAGCACATGTTCAGAACTGTGTCCACATATGCACTTAATATACAATAGGGTTCAAAAGTCAAAAGTCCAGTTTTAAAGGGATAGTTCACCCCAAAATGTTTACTCAAGTTCATTGACATAGTTGCAAAGTTACTTATAGTTAGCAAAAATGTCTAAAGTGGTCCATCAAAATAAAGCGTCACCTAAAGACACATTTCTCAAACTATGCTAGAGGGTGTTGAACTCTATTGAACTAAAAAGACATACCTACTAGTCATCACACATTCATGTTTTCTATTCAGATTTTCACTCAAATTGCTATATTGCTAATATCATTTTAACTGAAAAAAAGAGTTCACTACTAGCCTGGATGCCAGCCCGAACTCCGCCCACAACATTTTTTGGACGGGAAGTTCGGTCTGGACTCAATCCATTGAGGAGAAATTATGATCGGTTCAGAAATCATCGGGCCAATCAAATTGCCAGGGCGGGCTTTATACGATGATTGACAGGTGGTCTTCAGTAACGTAATCCTCACGTAGTCAAAGAGCGCTTGTCAAAGATGAGTGCAGCTGGAGAATTGAGATGTATAGATTCCGCTGTCGCGTCTTTTGTAAAATAAATCGACAGCGCATTCATTTTAATAGACAAACAGAACTGCAATCAAGGCATTTGTCGATCGGAAATATATTTTTGGCGTCCTTCCTACATGATTCGGGAAAAGTGTAACTTATCAGCTGGCTCTGACGGTCGCTAAGAAGATGGGACGTAATGAAAAGCCTGTGGTCGTGGTTTCTCCTTTGGTGGCACTCATGGAGAAGTAAGTAAAAGAAGTAACACTCGTTATTTAACTTCTAAAATAAATAAAGTAGGCTATACGTTCTGTATTTGAAAACTGCGCTATGCAAAGGAGTTGACTTACGCGTTGCTCTGATTGGTTGGTAGGTCTACCGACTATCCAATTGAATGCAGAGGGTTTTTTTTGTCCTGGTTCGGTTATGACACGCCTCATAATTAAAGCTCAATTGAGTGGTTTCAGACTCATATTCTTTCTTGAATATGAGTATGACGAAGTCAGGCTAGTTCACTACATTAGAAAGAAAAAAATTACAAGTGGACTTCAGTGTAGGTTATGTATAGTTTCGTGGCATATTTGTATTTACTATTAATTATTCCTTTTAATGAACTATGTAAGGTATCTAAATATGTTGTGCAAGGCAATTCATGCGATTGATCTGTGTGTTTAGAACTTAAGATGGATCTATTTCCAAAAGAATACATGAAATGAATCTGTTTTTTGAGTCATCCTGTCAGCTGTTCATATGACTGATATGAAAATTGAATTACAGTGCAATAGTGCAAACTTTACAACGTTCTCTCATATTGCAATAGAGAAAAATCAAATCCAAGAACACGTTCACTACAAGTACTGTAATGTTGATGCAGGCTTAAAATTCACCACAGGCATTGTAAAATTCATTGGTATTTGGCTTTGAAAACAGATCTTGTCACAATTCTGTTAATCTGATACTGGGAACCTTTCGATAGCATATTTGAAATGCTTTGGACACCTACGTCATTTACTGAAAACTGTCAGACAATTATTTGAGTTATTTGTTCAAGGAGGGTGTGGTGGCATATGCATGTCTCAAGAATATTAATCTGATTATGTATAAATAGTATAATATGATCTTTATGGCTTTGAAAAGTGTTTGTGATGCATTGATCCAGACGAATCATTTACAAATAAAGACTGACATAATAAAGTTCTGGAGTCATTGTGGCACCAACTGCTGAAGTAAATGTGGCATATTGAAACGACATTGACATTTTTTATATCCTCTGGCATACATCCCAATTGTGAAGTAAAATACACAATTGGTCATCGCAAAAAGGGCAAAACAGTTTACGGTATGTAAATGTCCCTATGCAAGGATGTACTGCACGTGTTTTTGAGCGTGTACATATGATCAATGTAAAAAAAAAAAAATGTGGAATGGACCAGAAGGAAACTATGGAAGCTTGTTTCAGCCATAGAATGAAAAATAAAAAAGGTAATTGCGACTTTTTATCTCACAATTCTGACTTTTTTCTCTCAATTGTGAGTTTACATCTCGCAATTCTGACTTTATTTCTCAGAATTGCGAGATGTAAAGTCAGAATTGCAAGATATAAAGTCAGAATTGCGAGATATAAAATCGCAATTGCGTGTTACAAAGTCAGAATTGCGAGATATAAAGTCAGAATTGCGTGATATAAAGTCGTAATTGCAAGATATAAAGTCGCAATTGCAAGATATAAAGTCAGAATTGCGAGATATAAAATTGCAATTGCGTGTTACAAAGTCAGAATTGTGAGATATAAAGTCAGAATTGCGTGATATAAAGTCAGAATTGCGTGTTATAAAGTCAGAATTGCGAGATATAAAGTCGCAATTGTGTGTTATAAAGTCAGAATTGAGAGATATAAAGTCAGAATTGCGTGATAGTCAGAATTGCGAGATATAAAGTCAGAATTGCTAGATATAAAGTTACAATTACGTGTTATAAAGTCAAATGCATGATGTAAAGTCAGAATTATGAGATTTAAACTACCCTTAGAATTAGCCTGATTACTCGCAATTGCAAGTTTATATCTCACAATTCAGAGAAAAGATGTCAGAATTTCGACATCGAAATATAAAGTCAGAATTGCGTGAAATAAAGTCAGAATTGCGAGATGTAAACTCGCAATTGTGAGAAAAAAAGTCAGAATTGTGAGATAAAAAGTCGCACTTCTCTCTCTTTTTCTCAGAATTGCGACTTTCTATCACGCAATTCTGACTATATCTCACAATTCTGAATTTATATCTCTCAATTCTAACTTTGTATCTCGCAATTCTAACTTTATATATTGCAATTCTGACTTTATGTCTCGCAATTCTGACTTTATATCTTGCAATTCTAACTTTATATCTCGCAATTCTAACTTTATATCTCGCAATTCTAACTTTATATCTCGCAATTCTGACTTTATATCTCGCAATTCCGACTTTATATCTCGCAATTCTGACTTTATATCTCGCAATTCTGACGTTATATCTCGCGATTCTGACTTTATATCTCGCGATTCCGACTTTATAACACGCAATTGTGAGATAAAAGGTCACAATTATTTTTTTATTTTTTTATTCAGTGGCAGAAACAAGGTTCCATAGGAAACTGTTGTAAACGAGTTTTGGAAAAAGATGCTGCCAGGAAGCAGGTTAAAGATTTACTGCCAGTCATGTAATTGCCTCACGTTGCTAATCAGGAATCAGAGAAAGAAATGAGGAAATTCTGCTCTGCATTTTTATTTATTTTCAAGGGGAGTTTCTTGTTAAATCCATATATGTTCCTCAAACGTAAATAGTTTTGCTACATTGCAATCAGCAGGAATCTAAGTAATTTTGTTACTTAATTATGCATCATTTCCTGTTAATACTATTAATGTAGTAACGTGCAACTACGTCACCTCTAAATAAAGTGCGATAACTCCGACTTCTTACCAGCTGCTAAAAGGTGATTTTAGTGAATGTACTGTGGTATTTTGTCTTCCTTTTGAAAAATATATCTATTTTGTATCATTTAAAACACAACAAGCTTATATCTGTGACATGTTTTGCTTAAAAAGTGTGTAATATCTCAGTATCATAATAAATTTGATTTAAAACCTTTATACCTTATTAAGTTTGCATTACGGAGCCAAATACTTTCTGGAGCCTATGCTTATAGAGTCTCCAGCAGCCGGTGCTTCAATAAGAAAACAAAACAGGTTTTTCAAGATAAGAAAATTGTGGTATTATTGTACTGCATACTACCCTTAAATATATGGTAAAGTGTGGGAAAACAACACAAGTGTAGTCTATCCTACTGACAAAAACATGTCAACACTGTCGCACTTCAGGTGTTAAGTCTGACAGACATCACTAAAAATGAATGCTTTTAAACATGATGAATGGACTCATTTTAACACTGTTTTCAGCATTCCTTTAAGAGCTAGTTGACAAATAAGAGGGTTAAACATGCGAAAGTCGAGACATAATTCCATTCCAAGCTGGTGTTTTTTTTAATGAACTGCACAATTGCCAACTGAAGATGAAGCCGAACGACTAGACGGCGACCAGTGACGTACATGTAGGTAAGTAAGAAAGGCGGCCAAGTTTAAGTCTGCCATAAACCACAAGAATTTCTATCTGTCCAACAAAACTGTATTGTCTAGCCATTACACATAAGAAGAATTGTTTCATTTAGACAATGAGAGATCAAAAGGAGACGCTTGCGTAAGTCTCACAGTTCTTACATTTTTCTTCTGAGATGAAAACCCCCGTAAATGTGGTTGTTCACCCAATTAAAAATCATTGAAAATCATTTATTGTCATTGCAAACACACAGACAACATTTGACCCCACTGACTTAAAAAAATAATCAAAATAAATCTTTTTCAATTTCCATATTTTTCAATGTCTCAAACTATGCTCAGAAGTGCCGTGACTGTAAAAAAATGAGTTCAATTTACGGTAAAATACCGGCAGGTGTGGTTGCCAGAAATTTACCGTATAATTTACGGTAATAAGGTTTTACAGACTTAACTTAAATTTACGGAAATAAACTGTATTTAATTATCTGATATACTGTTAAATTATCAACCAATTGAAGTGTTAATTTCTGTTTCATACTATTGTAATATACTGACATCCATCAATTACAGCAGTAATGAGAATCACATGATATATGGTAGCTCATCACACATAGTTCTTCCACAAGAAACTTAATTCTAATTTAAGCTGCACAATGTCATTCACTCAAACATTAAACACCATCATGGTAACACATGAAATTTTAAAAAGGCAATAAACATTAATTTAGCAACATTAAAAGTCACATAAAACCCTAATGTACCTAACTGATTAGAAAAAGACTAAGCAAACTATGAAGAAACAAGTTATTTCAACTAAAAACATATCAAGTGTGGAGTGTCACGCAGGGAATTGTGGGAATGTCAATTTACGTTTTTTCACTGTAAATTATACAATGAGTTGTTCATTTTCACCTTAAAAACTGTAAATTTAACAGTATTTTACAGTAAAATTATATGAAATTTACCATAAGATCTATCACAGTTATTTACCGTATATAGTAAGGAAAGGTTCTGTTAACCAATTAACAGTTTTTCACTGTAGCATTTTTACCATTAAAATCATGATCATTTTTTACAGAAAAGATGTCAAAATGTAAAAAAATATGAGCTCAGAATGCATTACAAAATGAATGTTGCCTACACTAACTGTGTATTATTTGTTTTTATAATTTTACCAGACTAAGTTGTAACTTATGAGAAAGTGTCCAGAGCTATACATGAAAAAGCAACATGTGAGCAAGACCAGTTATATATGATGTATAAAACTGATCAATGGTCTAAAAGGAATTTTCTATCATTAAAAAAAGCTAATTTAAGGTTCATGGTAAATCTGACTAAGAATAAATGTTAATTTTATTGATATAAAACAGCACATTACTGTGGAATGCAATGTCATTAAAACTTGGATAATGTCGGGGTGGGGACATCATTTCATGTGGTGTCAAAAAGTAATTAGTGAGAAAAATGTTGACAAATTTCTCCTGGGAAAAACCAATGCCAAAAACCTTGATGCCGAATATATTAACGTAATAATCTCAGAGTAATTGTCAGCGGTATTTAAACTTAAGTTGGCATTTGTCTTCAGAACAGGAAGAACCTGTTCAACTTAACATTCCAAACAGGAAGACGGTTGAAATGACATCTCAGTGCTATGTGGCCATGATTTCATTCTGGTGTAGAGAAACGGCATGTAGGCATCACTAAGCGCTTGTGTGAAACAAACCGCTCGCTTAGTTTGCTAAGGGCCAAAAAACTTGGATAAACTTTCTCTGGATTCTACTTTCCTCTCTGCTAAGGAACTATCCAGTAATCCATCATACCACTGACACAAATCTAAAGAGATACAGGTAAGATCGAGTGGATGATGCTAATTTCGGATCAAAATGAAGGGTCACGTAGCTACAGAGCAAGTTTACTCTCTCTCTCTCTCTCTCTCTCTCTCTCTCTCTCTCTCTCTCTCTCTCTCTCTCTCTCTCTCTCTCTCTCTCGTTGTTTTGGACCCCATTGACTTCCATTGTAAAGACAAAAGCAAGTTACTGCAAGTACTGGTTGCAGAAAAGATCATATTGGTCATATTGGTCATAAGATCATATTGGCTCAGAAAAGATCATATTGGTAATACACTAAACAAAATTACACTTGATTGTCTTCAACTGTTTACATTATGATTAAAGTAAGAATCTGCTCGGAGTAAATGCTCATCAGTCATTGTCAGTGTCAGATTAGTGCGTTGCTAATGTGACAAACACATTTCTTGAGTTAAGTAATTGCTTCCATAGCTTTGTTCATGCACACCATTTAAAGGCCTGACAATGTTTGGAGCTTATGCATCACATTGTACAGTAGGGATCAGAAACAAACACATAAATTATCACAATTTTACTAAATCCATCACTGGTTTTGAGTTGTTGGATTTTTTTTTTTTTAAACATGAGATTAAAGATTATGAGCAAGAAAGAAGACTGTATTTGTGCATGTTAACTTTCAACGCTTTCCAAACATGCCTCAAGAAATAAGGATAAAAATCAAAGAGGAAGGAAATATGAGAACGAGTGTCAACATAAAGAGATTTAATATTGCTGTCAAGCCGCCTTTTCTTCTCGTGCGCGGATAAGCATCATGTGCGTCAGAGTTTAGATTAGATACTGTCAGTAACAAGTCATGGTACACAGAGTGCTTGAGATAGTCAAGGTTTATCTAGATCTGTCTCAATTAAGATATCAATCTGTCAACTTGAGTTGGGCACATAAATCTAAGGATGGACCAGGAAAAAAAAAATGTGGAAACTGTTGTAAACGAGTTTTGCAAAAAGATGCTGCCAAGAAGCAGATTAAAGATTACTGCCAATCATTTACTGCCAAGCAGATTACTGCCAATCATTTCATTGTCTCACGTTGCTAATCAAGATCAGAGAAAGAAATGAGAAAATTCTGCTCTGCATGTTTATTTATTTTCAAGGGGAGTTTCTTGCTATATCCATTTGTTCCTTAAAAATAAATAGTTTTGCTACATTGCAATCAGCAGGAATCTAAATTACTTAATTATGCATCATTTACTGTTAATACTATTAAGCACATGTAGTAACGTGCAACTACGTCACCTCTAAATAAAGTGTAGATCTGTCATAATTAAGATATTAATCTGTCGACTTGAGTTGGGCACAAAAATCTTAGGCCAGATGAAGGTTTGATCAAATAAAAACATTACATTGATTATATCTCACCGACGTTTTAGGGTACCCTTTAACGTCGTTAGATGACTCTATGTAATCCTAACCCTACCCGCATCATCTAACTGACGTTAAAGGTAAAGCGTCAGTTGGATGACGCCCCAGGATCGTCATCTAACTGACGTTAAAGAGTACCCAAACGTTGGATGTTGACATATGGTCAAAAGTGTCAGTTAGTTGACGTCTTGGGATGAGACTGTGCTATTAAAGCTTTGCAGAGTTAACAGGTTAAGGATGGGTTGAAAAAGTTTGCAGGTTCTTGCATCATTTACTTGCATCATTTACACAAAACTAATTTGGTGAAATTAATTAGACTGATAATTAGGTTTTGAATAAGGGATACATCAAGCTTGATTTAGAAACAGGCCTATTATAATTCCGTAATTTAAGGCATTAAAAATAACACAAAAATATAGTCAAATATATACTTTGTCTCTAAATATACACTAAAGTTTGGATATGCTGAATTTGTTTCTCATGAAACTAAACCTCTCAATCGTAAAGCTTAACATTAAATGTTCAAAACTAGCTTTGAAGACATAAAATTTGTCCACTTTAGAATTTCTTTGCAAAACTATGTTTTATTATTATTTTGATTATTATAAATGTGTTTGATTGGATGATTCGAAGCATACATGCAAACTTCTTCAATACTGTTAAAAATTAAGTTTGGCTTAGAACATAATGACAATGCTTGTGTGATTTCATTGCTTTGATTGCATTAATACTATTCTAAATTGTGGAGCATAATAAAGTAAAAATGTGTCCAAAATTTTTACTAGTAGTCTATCTGGATAATAAGCATGCTGATACTGTATTGCCAGGTTAGCATGATGGAACGGGACGGCCTGCAGGAGAGGAGCTCAGAACTGGGAGAGGAGATGACAGAAGAGAGATTCCTCAAAGACCTCTACCTCTTTATGAAACAGAGAGACACACCAATTGAGAGAATACCTCATCTCGGGTTCAAACAGAGTGAGTGAAAGAGACAAGTGAACGTATATGTCTAAAACAAGCTCGTTTCAGAGTATTAAAATATGCTTTTCTTTCCCTTTTCAGTCGATTTGTTCCTAATGTACAAGACAGTGAAGGAGCTAGGAGGCTATCAACAGGTAAATATATATTTACATTGAAGAAAACTTCATCTGGGGGCCCTATTTTAACAATCCGAAACACAAGTGTCAAGCGCTAAGTGCAATTAACTTTGTGGGTGGGTCTTGGGCGCTGTTGCTATTTTACCGGTGGGATATTTGTTATAATGTATGATTTGCAAAAATAAAAACTCTTGCGTCTGTGTTGATGAGAGAATCAAAGTGTATGCGCGTTGTGCACGCACTACATTATGGCCAAGCATGCGCGCTTAAAATAGTATTATGGAAAATGCACAATGCGCCACTGACTTTAGACCAGGTTTTTTCTGGTCAGTGGCGCAATTGTAGCCTGACTTCCTCATACTCATATTCTAGTCAGAATGTGACTCTGAAACTGCTCAATAGGGCTTTGATTATGAGGCGTGTCTTAACCGAACCAGGAAAAAAAAAACCTCTGCACTCAATTGGATAGTCGGTAAACCTACAACCAATCAGAGCAACCCAGTAAATGAACTACTTTGCATATAGTTGTCAACTATAGAACTTACTTATTTTAGAAGTAAAATAACGAGTGTTGCTTGTTTTACTTACTCCTCTATGAGTGCGACCAAAGGAGAAACCACAACGACCACAGGCTTTTCATTACGTCCCATCTTCTAAGCGACCGTCAGAGCCAGCTGATAAGTTACGTTTTGCCGAATCATGTAGGAAGGACGGCAAAAATATCTTTCCGATCGACAAATGCCTTGATTGCAGTTCTCTGTTTGTCTATTAAAATTAATGCGCTGTCGTTTTATTTTACAACAGACGCGACAGCGTCATCTACTGTATACATCTCAATTCTCCAGCTGCAGTCATCTTTGAGAGAAACCAGTTAAGCGCTCTTTGATAACATGATGATTACGTCCTTGCAGATCATCTGTCCATCATCGTATAAAGCCCGCCCTGGATATATTTGATTGGCCCGAACTTTTCTTGTCTGATTATAATCACTCCTCAATGGATCGAGTCCAGACTGAACTTCCCGACCAAAAAATGTTGTGGGCGGAGTTCGGGCTGGCATCCAGGCTAGCTTAATTGTTTTCTGGAACTGCAAAATAGCACTAAGGAATGTTTGCGCTGAAACACGCCTCCTTTTTGCGCCGATCTGTCCAGGGAGCGCAAGTTCATTCCCTAGTTTACCGACGTGTATCTGTGGAGGGAAAAAACCCGCTTTGTGCAGTTGCAAAATAGGAATGAGACATGCGTCAGTGTACAAAGTCATTTGCGCCATGTGCAAGATAGAGTCCTTGGACTTTCATATACGAATTTCATGAGAATTTTTTAATCGTTTACTTTCCCTAGTCTTTGTTTACGCAAAAACCCCAACGGCTATTTAATTATTTTTTGCTTCCTTACAGCATCTTCCTTCACGTGGTTTCTTTTATTTTAAGTAACCGATTGCATACTTCAAATAGCATTCGAATGAATAACTTCAGATAACTCCCAAGTGTTTTGTTGAATGTGCCAGCAATAAATAAACACATCCTGTGTATGTGTGTGATCTCCAGGTTACTACACAGCAGTTGTGGAAGAAAGTTTACAACATACTTGGAGGAAACCCACGCAGCACCAGTGCAGCCACCTGCACTCGCAGACACTATGAAAAGTAAGTGCATGTAGCCTTAAGGCCAATTCACACACAGACAATTTGTCAGGTTTGAACATGTGGGAACGTCGTTTGCCACTCATACAAAGCCTGAGAAGTGACGTGCAATAATCTGGTGTCTGTCACCGTTGGCCTGCTTCTGTCGGTTAAGTGTGAATTGGCCTTTAGACAGTGCCTGCTTGCATTTTTATTAGCAAAAAAACATATAAATGAGATAATTATTCAACAACATTTTATTCACGAACCTCTCCTTCTCCAACCAGGCTACTTCTACCTTTTGAGTGTCACAAAAGTGGATACAGGGACGACATTGTCTTCAGGACACCTCGATTACAAAAGCACTTCCAACCCAGCAGTTTCAACGACTTTGAGCATGAATACCCCAGGTCTGGCAAACGGGCAGATTTCCGACATCTACCGGCACTCCCTCAGGTATGAAATCTAAAAAACGTAATATAATAAACATTTTTTCTCACAACAGCATTCTAGAAATGCAAAGGTTTTATGATAGAATTAATCAAACGCTACTCGTTTATTTTTCCTCTAAAGGCCTCTCCGAACATGTTAATGGAGCATCAGAGACAGATTTTTAACATGCCTTTGAATGTTGCTCCATACTTCCCACACGGAAGTACACATCTACCCAATTATATCGCTCTTCAGGAATCTACACGGCCCTACCTAAGCTTCAATCCTTCTCAAGACCTTCCCCGAAGGCCTGTCTCAAACTTGGGCACGTCCTCTATGGAAGTTCATAGCCGCGATCAGTCACTTGATAGGCTACGCAACCTGGCTAAAGAGTACAAGTCATCAACCGGTTTGGAGGAACCCCTTAACCTCAGTCGGAAAGAAAACAGTCTTGAGACACTGAGTGATACACCGTCATCTTTCGGCCCACCTCCCTCTAAAAAGCCCAAGTTCCTCAACGAAGCCTCTCCTCTTTACACTCCAAGGGGTTTGACGACCGAAGAAGGAGCAGAACAAGGGGAAGAAACTTCCTCGGGAGAAGGAGAACCAGGGAATGTCCGAGCAGGACCGAGCCCAGTGATGTCTGAGGTCATCGATCTCACATCCTCTTCCAAAGCCAATCCAGTCCCACGTAGAGCAAGTCCTCCTTCAGTGAATCTTTTCAGTCGTAGAGTGAACTCCGAAGCGTTCTCTATAAAAGCACAGGAACGAGACCAATTTGCGGACTGGTCTTCTGGTGCACCAACACCTAAGTTAGGAGGGATCTTAAACCAAAGCAGTGCCCTTGGACACCCACCCCTTGATTCCAACGGCAAAATGGAGATCCAGATTCCTCTAAAGCTTCTAAATGAGCTCATTAGGAGAGGACTGGTTTCCAACGGGCCAGGTTCTCAATGCCCAACCAAAGCTGAAGCACAACCTGAGCACAAGTTATACATGCGGTCACGCTCAGATACATCTGAAAGTTCCACCACATGCGAGGAGCCAACCAATTTGAGACTGAAGAGCCCTTTCAGAAACCTTTCTGAAACCATCCCTCAAGATAACGGTATAAAGAAGCACCGACTCGTCAGCGGCAATGGCATCTCAGCAGAATCAAAGGCCCAGATGATGAGCTCTTATTATGTGAACAACTCTCTCAAGCACTCTCTGGACAGGGATATACACAAGCCCTCTCAACCTAAACAGGCACAAGTTTCGATGACATACAACTATGAAAGTATGAACCCCAGACCCCATAGTTACAATGAAGAAACTCCACTCTCTTTGACAGTAAAACCTGGAAGAAAGACAGAGAAAGTTATGGAAAGATCTAACAATGCGACAAAGGATATCTTGACTTCACAAGCTTTGACATCAGACCACCTCAAATATCTTCTGGCAAACCTGCCCTATAGACTGGAAAGGGGGCAGACATTTTAAGAGTTTGCCGTTTTTAACCTTGGCCAATGTCGTAATCTTGCCTAATCAGACACTTGCGTTGCATCACTCAAGGATTTCTGAAAAGATGAACTGAAAAGAGAAATGTTGAGGATGGACTTGATGGGTGTTTTGCAGTGATTAAACCTTTTGTATAAAATGTATATAGATGTATATGAAAAGGGTCAGCTCAGGGAAAAAAAGTCTGTAAATACCCTTGATTTGTAAGCAAAGCTACATTTTTAAACTTTTTATCAAGTCTTTATGAAGAAGCACTGATACTGGCTGCAAAGCATAGAACTGTTTTGAAGTTATTTTTTATATTTTATTTTTTTTAAATGTATATATAACCCTGATCATTTGATTTTGTCATTTTATTTTGCAATTCTTGCTGTTTCTTATCAATTTTTAAAAAAAAAAAATTACAGTACAATATCACATAAAATTTGCTTCTGAATAAATAAGAGAATAACATCACTATAATATACTGTTACAGTTGAGATATCCAAATGATTTCCAAGAAGCAAACAGAATGACTCTAGTTTAAACCATTTAGATTAGGTGTTGTGAGTGTCTCCATTACTTTTGTACTGAATATGAAACTCTTGAGATACAGCACCACTGAATTTCTAGGAATTTAGGTATCATATACACAAGTTGTTTTACTGGTTGCACAGGAACCTACTAGAATATCATACAATCAGCTCTTGAAACATGCATATCCCCCTTCACACATAACTTCCTTCACACATAAGCAAAAACATAAAAATAAAAAAATACATCCAAACACACAGCCACGAAAAGCGTTGGGGTTTTTCAAACATTCATTTTATTATCATGGCACTATCAACACAATTTGAGACCATAATTGTTATATATATATATATATATATATATATATATATATATATATATATATATATATAAAGAAACAACAGATTCATACCTATTGTCAATACAGCCTTTCCAGCTATCACTGACAACCTGCTATTAATCTTGATGAATCCAAAATCAAAATCCAGTAAGATTTAGTGGGGTCATGTTCAAATTGATTTGAAACGTTGTTGAGTAGGTTGATTTGACATTAAGGAAGTAAAAGTCATGCTCCTAACAAAGATATATTTTTTTAACGTGCTACCTGTCAAACAGGGATTTACAGTACGTGACATTTGGTTGCTCAGTTCTCTATAGTGGGCCTTGGGTGATTCAGTAATTACTAGCCAAAAAAAACAAACACTTTAATCTGTCAAACTCTTCATGTAGGATTTACATAGCTTGTAGCTCAAGTGTCATGTAGGATTTACATAGCTTGTAGCAAGTAAAACTGTTTTCAGCTAATTCTACAGGATGGTGAGTGATTTTAATCCAGCAAAACATGTAATGGAAAGTTAAAGGGCAGTAGAATCAAACAATGCTCAATAATGGTCTGGCTCTTTAAGAAATTTGCACTAAAAATATGATGCAGTACATGTACAGTATGTTTTTCAGAACTTAACAATTTTAAACTGAGAAATAACTACATTAGAAGAAAACATTTAAAAAACTTTTAGAACATAAACCTACTTCAAATGATTATACAGCAACTTCTTATTTTTTTCCCCCAACAATTTCCTCTCTGTTGTAACAAATTAAAATCAAACATCAAAGTTAATTTTTTAAATAACTAATTGATTGATTGATTGATATTGGTAAATTCATTGATTGATTGATTTTTGTAAGTCGCGACATGGGATAAAGTACAGTCATCGAGTAGTTCACTTTTGAAAAAACTTTTGCTGATAATTTACTCACCCCCATGTCATCCAAGATATCCATGTCATTCTTTCTTCATTCGAAAAGAAATTAAGTTTTTTGAAGAAAACATTCCAGGATTTTCTCCATATAATGGACTTCAATGGGAACCAAACAGTTCAAGGACCAAAAGACAGTTTCAGTACAAACTGCAAACTGTTCAAAGGGCTTTAAATGATTCCAGACGATGAATAAGAGTCTTATCCTGTACTCCCTGTTTGAACTCGTTCACCAAAATGAACGAATCTTTTTCTGAGTCAATTGGTTCATACAACGAACGAAAAACAAATTGACTCAGAAAAAGATTAGTTCATTTTGATGAACAAGTTCAAACAGGAGAGTCACAAACGTGCATCACAGAACAGAGCAAGGCGAGCATTTGAGCTTATAAAACTTAAACTTTGTTATTTATTTATTAAATAAGCAATCGTTTTGCTTGATAAGACCCTTATTCATCATCTGGACTTGTTTAAAGCCCTTTGAACAGTTTGCAGTTTGCACTGAAACGGTCTTTTGGACCTTGAACCATTTCGTTCCCACTGAAGAGCATATGAAGAAAAATGCTGGAATGTTTTCATCTAAAATTTCTTTTCGACTGAAGAAAGAATGACATGGACATCTTGGATGACATGGGGGTGAGTAAATTATCAGCAAAAGTTTTTTCAACTACTCCTTTAATTCTGTGATCATGACAAACAGTATTAAAGGGATAATCCACTTTTTTTGGAAATAGGCTCATTTTACAACAGTTGAGTTTCACTGTTTTCGAATGTATTCAGCCGATTTTCTGATGTTTAGAAAAATATCAGTAACCAGACACTTTCTGGTCCCATTGACTTCCATAGTAGGTAAAAAATATACTATGGAAGTCAATGAGACCAAAAACTGTCTGGTTACTGATATTCTTCTAAATATCAGAAAATCGGCTGAATACAGTCGAAAACAGTGAAACTCAACTGTTTAACTCTGGGGGAGTTGTAAAATGAGCCTATTTCCAAAAAAGTGGAGTATCCCTTTAAGCCAATAAGGTATCTGGTTATGAAGAACTTCTGTGTGCATTTTGAATTTGGACAAATAAACAGGCCTATAAAATTTCAACTAAACAAAATGTGCACGGTTTGTATGGGCTCTGCTGTATTGGGGTGTGTTGAGCTGTGCACAAAACAGGTTTTTCCTTTATTCCTGTTCAGTCCTTTCAGTAACTGAAACAAAGAAGCAGAGAGAGAGAGAGAGAGAGAGAGAGAGAGAGAGAGAGAGAGAGGAGTGTGAATAATCAAATTAATTATATTAAAGAAATTGTGTGGTTATGCACACATCTTGAATTACGGGAAAATTTAAACCGGAAAAGTCACTCTGTGAGAAATAAATCATGTACAAGCATGTTTGTTTATTTTTTTTTAAATTAAGTTTTGGGGCATTTTTGCGTTTATTAGAATTAGGAGACAGGAAGGCATAGGGGAGGTGTGAGGGGCACAAGATCGGGATAGGACCACGAGGCGGGACTCAAACTTGGGTTGCCTGACTGTGTCTCAGGCAAACATTTCAACATACATTTTTTTTAAGTGTGCTCTGATAATGACTCATAATTAAACCCCAGATAAAGTCACTTGAGGATGAATTTCACACCTTTCTATGGTATACTGGGAAACAATCATAAGCATTTCTCAAGTTTTAAAGGCGTTTATTGGCAAAGGCTTTCAATGTATGCCAAGAGTCAAAATTGACCACTTCTTCATAACCTCTGCAATTCACTCTGGCATGCTGGCATTGTGTATTTATGGGAGTGTTTTCGGTGGAATTACGAGAGATGGGTCTGTCAGATTTTCAGATTTTCCCTACACGATTATTGTGGCCACAATAATTCACAATACCAATTAGGGGTGTAACGATACCCTCATGTCACGATTCGATACATATCACGATACTGAACTCACGATACAATATTATTGCGATACTCCAAGACATATGATAAAAGGTTAACAAAAAATGTACTGTTGATTTAAATGCTAAATTTGATATTGTTGGTTTAAATGAATAGGTTTTGGACAAGGGCAATGGTGACACCAGAATAACAATATTGACTAGATATATTTAAAATAATGTTGGCCACTTTTTACAGGTAACATAAGATATTTGGCATTATCAGGACCCATTGCACAAATATTCCCCTATTGCATTATTATACATTACAAAGTTATATATAGTAGTTTAATGTAGTAATGACAATAAAACTTTGAAAACTTGAATTTTTTCCTCACAGTAATTTCTATTTTGGGGGAACTATCCACGAGATATATTGTCACTATCCATGATGTTGCATTTTTGTATTGCGATATATTGTGGCACGATATCTTGTTACACCCCTAATAACAACAACTCTGGTTCATTTTCTCGCCTATAGCTTCCCACAGTCTTTCATAGTGAAAACTAATTGAGTACGTTAAATTCTCTGATATAGGTCGACCAATATAATTTTGTTACATATATGTTAAGTTTGACGATTAACAGCTTTTGAATTTGGCACTTGAACTTGAAGTCAACATGAAATCAAATTGGACCTTGTTTACTTTTTACGTCCCTGACGTTGTGGATAATTTTTCAGCTTAACTTATTCCGAAGACATAAAATATTTCGAAACGAATCAGCTCTTCTTATTATTAATTATGAATATTTGGTTCATTTAATTGGATTAACTTGATGTGGCTGAATTTATATTACAATTAGCCGCTTTTCCACTGGTCAGGGCGAGCACAGAGACCCGAAATCATGACTCACCGCACTCCTGTAAAATAAATCGCTATACAAATATATCAGACGCTGCCATTTAGTCTTTATTTACAAACACCACATGTGACTATTGACTGACCATGAACAGGTAACTTAGCCTTACGTTTTTCATTCGTTAATGTCTCACGGTCTTGCGTTTTTTTGTTTGTTTTACAATTAAAACTAAAAGTATGTTGTAACGCAAGCAGAGAGGTTTTTTTCAAAGGCGTGTTTCATTGCCAATAAATCAAGGAGCGCCCTTTTCCCGACCAACGTGAACAAGCTGGTTTTCCTTGCACACAACTTCAGAAGAATCAGACAGCCACAGGAGCAGTAGAACACTTTTCATACGTTAAGAAGTGATTTTTTTTCTTTTTCTTCAGGGACAATGTGAACTTAAGCTGAAGGCTGCCCGTCTCATGAAGACATCCTTTCCTTTTTCTTTTTTTTTTACTGCATGTGCACTTTCCGAAGCCCATTCTGTTGACTTTTATTAAGCCTATGCTTATTTTCGTTGTTGTGTAATTGTTTTTATTTATTCAGGCAGGCTTATTTTATTTTGAAAAATGTTTATGACAATTTGGACTAGTAGCCTGTTGCACTATAAGTTTATTTTTATTTATTTATTTTATCCCAATTCCTGGGTATGAACTGTGAATTAAAAGCCAAGAAATAGGTTCCTAAGGGAGAGATAAAGACATGTTTTGGCACGTTGTTGTTTTTGAAGCCAATTTGTTCCTATTTTATGTGAACTTTTCTGATGTTTGATATATGTGTGATATGTTTTGTTCTGGCTTTAAATGAATAAAAGGTATTTGTTACACATCTTGTTTTTCTTTTATTTTGTTTAAGCTATTTTGCTTGAAATGGTAACAATCTAGTTGTTATCTAAAAAAAAAGATTCGACAATCAGTCGACTACGGCAAAATCTAACGAATCAGATTCAACTATGAAAACCCTTAGTCGAAAAAACAGCCCTTTCTGCGAGTGTCAAATGTTGAAGTCTCAATCATTTTCTTCTTCGTTGGATGAAGAAGATATGATGAACTTGGTTGGTTTGACTCTGTTCTCATGGCTGGAGTGCAGACTGTGGCCTGCCAGCCCTGGTCCGGAAGGACACGCAGAGAAAAGGGTGTGAGTTGTGACGGACTTCTTCTCCCTTAGGAGAATTTGTGGTGCACTTGAGAATTAAAGATTGTTTCTGTCTTTCTATCAAGCGACAACATTCTAATCTGAAAGATGAAGCCTACCGGGAAGTGCGAAAAAGTGCAATACATCTCAAATACGCTAGAGGCCGGTCCCAAAAGGGAGCAAATATCCATAGACGTCATTTTAAAATATCCGTTTTCACAGCATAAATTCATATGTCAGGGTATATACAGTATTCCTTAAGTTAAATTTACTACTTTTTAATACCTTTTTTACTACCTTCAGAATTTTTTTAAAAACCATCACGACACTGAATTAAGTGTTAATCAGCAGCAACCTTTCTATTATTTACACAGATTTTGACATTTATAACATATAAAAATGGCAAAAGATCTGGTGCGTGACAGGATTTAATAGGGGAAACTGCGAAAATGCGACTAAAACGAATAATTTTATCAATTTAAACTAAATGTTGGATTCAATATAGTGTTCCTCACAACTTACTAAAGATCCAGTGATCCGTGGATATTGACATGCAGCCAGGAATCGTGTTGCCTGACATTTATGTTTGCCTGATTTCGACACCGGAGAAATAAAAGCAATATAGACCTAAACATAAAGCAAATTTGCCTGTGAACGCTTTATGTAAATACAATATAGGCAGATCTAAATCCGGGTGATCACTTGTTCACAGATGATGTCGATCGACCAGTGAATATGGCGTCAGCATCAAACATAGACAGAGACGAAAGATCTTTGATTGTGCCCAGACAAGCTAAAGCCCATATTTAAATGGACTAACGCAAACACAGAATAGGACACCTGGTAGTCTGAAAAAAATAATACCTAATTTTAAAAAAATAATACCTCTCAGACTACATTTAACACTTTTAATGGCCTTAAATTTGACAATTTTGATTTATCACTTTGTAATACTTTTTAAAACCCCGCGGACACCCTGTATGTTTACAGTTTGGTCCCATGGACTTTTATTGTAATCTTCAAAATGTTCCATGTGCCTGACAAATTCAAAATGTTCCACGCGCCGAGTGAATTTGACGTCCCGGCCATGATCTGACAACACATACCAACTCTGTATTCTTTTTGAAACTTTTGTATTTTGTATTTCTCAAGATTTTCCAGTATGGCGCTGCCCATACCCCCCATAAACAGTCTCAAACCCATTCTTCAGAGAGTCTATGGGTGACGTCACAGACGCTTTGTCCATATTTTTTACAGTCTATGCTTTCTATTGTCTCTCTTACGCATGTGGCGCATGTGGCGACATTCCTTTGAGGCCGTAAAAGTCTGTTATCAGCCTTAAGGTGCTCTAACAGGACACCAGGCCAACATAGTCACTTAATTTAGATGTTCATTTTGGGGGAGTTTGGGAGTTGGGGGACCTTTATATTCATCAAATTTAATGAATATGAATAGTTAGTGTGTGTCTGATTGGTCCAGACCCTCCAGTTTTTTTTTTTTGTTTTTTTGTTTTTTTTGTAATCTTGCTCTGAAAATAAGCTCAAGCCAAAAGTGTGGTCATGCTTCAATTCAAATCTGATGATGATGTCTCTAAGAAATTATTCTGTGAATAATTTCATAAAATAATGTTGTGAGTTTTTAGAGAAGGTTGATAAGATGCTAATGAAATATTTATTGACTCACACTCACTCAATTGTCACAAGAGTGTGAATGATGAACAACAATTAAGCTACTTAGCCATTTTTTAGTGACTCACATTTGATCCATTCAAATCTTAGTGTATAAAATAAAGTCCCAGCCTATATTTTTTTCTTGTTGAATATCCTTTCACTCGGCAAAACATCACATTAAAGAAGTAAAATGGGCTGAACGTTCGATTCATGTGGACATAAACCATTTAAAGGCCACATTACAAACTTATGTACGTGAGACTTGCATCACTTAAGATAATATTATTATAATTAGTGACTGACTGGTTGTAGCTATCACAGTTCACTTGTGTAACAACTGCAAATCTTGTAAAAGTTGAACATTCACAAGAGACTTGACTGTATTTAAGAAAATACTTAATGAATACTTAGAATTAAGTAAATATATAAATGTATATAATTGTAATTTTTTATACAGTAGCATGCAATTGACAACTATAACTATACAACTATATAAACTATACAGTAGCATGCAATTGACAAAAATATCTGCTAGTTATTGAACAAAAGAGGAACATATTGTTTGTTTTTGAAAGACCACTATAAAAATGTACACACCAAGGATGCATTTCTTTGAACAAAATACAGTAAAAACTGTAACATTGTTAAATAAGATTGCAATTTAATATATATATATATATATATATATATATATATATATATATTAAATGTAATATATCTTAAAGGTATTCTATTCCTGTGATTGCCATAAATTTAATATCCAGTATTCCTCACATAATCCTTAAGGAATCATTCTAATACACTGATTTCATGCTTAAGAAACGTTTATAATATTAATAATATATCTTTATAATACAATAATCATTTATTATATAATTTTGTATTTTTGTGAAAACCTTGATACGTCTATTTTTCAGGATTTTTTGATGAATTGAAAGTATTTTATACCATTTTAAAAGTCTTTACTGTCACTTCCAATCAACTTAATCTTAAAATCTTACCGACCCTGAACTTTTGAATGGTACTATATACAGGAACACAAAAATAAAAATGCAAACAAATGTGCATTGTCGCAGCTTAGAAACACTCACAACAATTCCGTAATTAGATCAGGTATGCCCATCATGAGGATCAACAAAAACCAGGGTCAGGTTTGATTTTTCCATAACTTCCTCATGCTATAGTACATAAAAGTCCCCAGCGCGACACTGACTCGGGTTTTACGGGGAAATGAAAACACGTGTGTAGACGTGTGAAGCAGCAACTCACACACAAGCAGAAAAACATCCACACATTGCACATAGTAATTAAAACACACAGCAGGTGGCCACTGGAATGTCACCCATCTGCACTAGCACATTTATTCAATACAGATGCAGCTGGTACTTGCATCCATCTTCTCTGTCTTACCTCAAGAAAGAATGATTGTCATTTGACATGAAAAGGCACATGACAAGACTGCAAATTATTTATGACTTTTTTTGTTTTGTGGAATATAAAATAATATATTTTGAAGAATGTTGGTAACCAAACTATTTTGACAATGAATAAAAATACTGAGGCGTTTCTCAAATTATCTTTGTTTATGTTCCACAGAAGAAAGTCATACAGGTTTGAAATGGCATGGCAAAGCTAACCCTTTATCACCCATCATTAATGTCATCTCATTGTTTAAATGTAATTGCAGTGTAAATGCATTCATGCCACCTCTGGGCTGCAATAAACTATGGAATGCTTGTTTAAACCACAAAATAAAACAATTTAAAAGATAATTGTGACTTTTTATCTCATAAATGTGAGATGTAAACTTGCAGTCGTGAGAAATAAAGTTATTGTGATATATAATAAAAAATTTTTTCACGCAATTCAGAATTGTGAGAAAGTGATATAAACTTGCTATATATTTCGCTTTAATTGCGAGATATAAACTCAAAATTCGGACTTTTTTCTAGCAATTTTGCTGCGTTCAAACCGAACGCAAATAGAGCGTCAAATTCGCGCCTGACGCGTCTAGTTTGACGCTTGACCACTTTGTGTTAATTCGCGTGTCAAGAGTGAAACTGACGTGCACAAAAACAAAAGTTTGAAGCGAAATTTACGCGCGTCAGAATCGAAATCCGTTGGCGGCCATTTTTTTTGTGTGTGTGTTGACCGAGCATTCATCGAGAGATTCACCGCTCTGTATTTATTCTGGAGAGCAGAACAGCAGCGTGGGGATCATCGTCGCCATATATGTGTGTCCACCGGACCCTTCGGAGGCAAACCGTTTGGCAAGTTTCACCATTTGCTCGCTCCAGGAGCTGCACTGGTTGACGGTCGGCCGCTGTCAGCGGTACTTCCGCCTATCACGCACCCAGTTTGATGACCTGTTGTCCCGCATCGGAGCAAGGATCACCCTCGCCCTCATCCATCTATTCTAGCTGTCATTTAATTTTGTTTTGATGATAAATTGAGCCAGCCTTCAAAAGTTATTAACCTGTCCTTTTTTTCTCTCTCACACATCTAGACACGAAAACTTATGCACATCTTTACATCACAATTTTTTACGCGTGTAACGGATCTTTGCATTGACTTAACATTGAAATCATTTGCGCCTGACACGATATTTGCATCCAGTGTGAACGCACCATTAGAACTGTGAGCAATAAACACGCAATTGCATGTTATTAAGTCTAATTCTGAGGAAAAAATACTCACTTTTTTCAGAATTGCAAGTTTACATCTCACAATTCTGACTATAACTAGCAATTGCGTGTTATAAATTAAAAATTATATGAAAAAAACTCGCAATTGAGAGTTATAAAGAACTTGACTTTTGACTTTAAAAACATAAAAAACACTACTCTTGGATCCAATGTTCCCTCTAAGCTACGCGCGGCTGTGCAGAAAATAATAAAATGCCACGCAATGAGTGACGTGAAATGTGTTGGGAAATCCATTTGATTGTAGTTTAAATGAGAAATCATTTCAGTGCTCTGGTCAACCGCTAAAGAGTGAAAACTGATGAATGCAGTTTACAGGTTTCATAGAAAGAGAATGATGTGAGCACGTGTGATTGGTGAGCACGTGTGTGCGGACCAAAGCTCAATACGAGAGGCGACGAGAAACACAAAGACGTGTTGATTAAAGTGGTTTACATAACGGTTGATGGACACAGAAAAGTACCAATTACACATCCACCCGCGTGCAAACTCAAAATACATCATTAGTTTACATCGATGTTTTTGTGTGTGGGGGAGTTTCAGTCATAGCTACTATAAAAGAGTTCACATATTCACTTTCCCTGAAAATATTTCGCTATTACATCTATTTAAATGCTTCAGTTTGTTTTCATATTATAATAATATAATATGTAAACAATTTGAAGCATTTAAACTGATATATTGTGTCACTTAAAATACTTCAATTCATTTTTTTTATATTATATTAGGCCTATATTTTATTATATTATAAGCCTAAATAAAGAATCTCACAAGGGTGTTGTTTAGGGGTCATTGCAATTAAAAAGTTTGAAACCCCCTTATTTACCAAGACGTCTTACTTAGTGAAGACTGTACAGTTAACAGCACTGTAAAAATATATATATATATCAGGTAATCTAAAATGTGCTTCATTTAGTGACTTCTTAATTAACTGTCTGTTTTTCAAAAATATGATTTAATACCAATAAGTTTCATCAAGGGTCAAAAAAAATAGAAATGACACATTTAAGATACAATATAAAAGTTACAACTGAATGTTGAAACCATTGTGTTTCTACGTATGCGGTACAGGTCAGGTATAAAGAATATTTTTGCTCAGGTGACAAAAAATGTCCGCCCAATAGAAAAATTATAATTAGGGGGAAACATTGCTCGGATCCTGCTTTTTGCTTCCTGCTCTGCGTCGTAACAGGGTTAAAATCATGTCATTTAAAAAAGGCCTACAATAAACACCTTTTTATAGGGTGTTATATATATATATATATATATATATATATATCTGAATGTTTTATCTATCTATCTATCTATCTATCTATCTATCTATCTATCTATCTATCTATCTATCTATCTATCTATCTATCTATCTATCTATCTATCTATCTATCTATCTAGACACACACACACTTCACAGTGTAGATGTGCTTTAGTAAATCACATCCTAACAAAGCTCACTTGTACTGTAGTCTAAGACAGACTTGTTTATTGTCAGCTGCCCCATCAAGTATGAGGATATTTAAACCCATAAATCATCTCTCATCGAGATGTAAATATTGATGAGTTTGGCATGTGTGACAGTGACACCACACCCTCACTTAGTTGTATACGTAGTTTAATCATGTCTAAACATGTTATACTGCATAATCGAGCAGCTAGTCGTAAAATCATGATCACTATTATTATGGTCAATATTGAAATCACAATTATTTTAGATCAGTCTTACTTCAAGGTACTGTATGAGAAAATTTAAAAATCAGTGAAATGTCACAGTTATCGATACTTCATCAAAAACTACTATTAAGTTAATTGAAAGTAAGTCCTCAAAACAGAAGACAAGTAAACATTCAACTATACAATAAGAACAAAGAAACTAATTACAAAGACATTCAACTGAACAAAAATACATTAAAGCTACTTAATTTATTTAGTCAAGATGAGTGGAGGACTTTCCTTTGTCTTTTGTTGTTTGATTATCAGCAGGTTTATTAGGCTGTTGTCACTTTAAGACCGACTGTCAGGAAACAATATACTGTTACACGTGTGCTTTCTTTCTTAACTTTCTTTCTACTTTCCACTCTGGAACATTTTGCAAAATAAGTTTAAGGATTATTAGGAACACCGTACTAATACTGTGTTTGACCACCGTTCGCCTTCAGAACTGCCTTAACAACTGCCTTAACTTAATTAACATGGTTTAATATCAAACACTTCGTCAGGTTTAGCAACAAAAGATTGCATTTCACAACACTCACTTATTTGCCTGATTTGGATGTGTGAAAAGTTCAGGTTTTTAGGGAGGAACAAAAGCACACTGATGTGAAGGAAATGAAGGTGTGCAGGACATAATGCGGCAGAAAACAAATAATTGTTTGACGTTTATTACCTTGTTATCAGTTACGGTTAATTACACATCCCTAGCTGCTAGGGAAGCCACTCCCGGGCATTAAAATTAACACGAATGCCAAGAACTTGTTCAGGTGTTACAGGTACACAGTGTACCGGCACAATGCATGCTTTATCTGATTTGAGGGTATTTGGTTCATGCCTTTGTGCATGTTGTTCTGCAACACACATGCCTTCAGAGTGCACATGAGGGCATAAACATGCATTGTGTCCGTGTTTTATGAGCTTGTGTGACAGTTGTCTGAATCTGTATCACCTGTCATTATAATAGGTAGACAGCAGGCTTTGGATCTCAGAAGAAACCGGTCTATTCAGAGGCAGCAGAAGGTTTCTGGTCTGGGTGGATGACGGCATAACTGTATTTAAAAAAAAAGAAGACAAAGAACACTTTTAAGAAACCGTGTATTCAGCGACTTTACGAATGTCACCAATAACTTTTTTTAAATCACAGTTTTAAAGGTGCAGCGTGTAGATTTTAGCGGCATCTAGCGGTTGCACTAATAGCTCAGCCCAATCATAGATATTCATAATAAAGGCTAGATGTCTCGTACGCGCTGCTGGCCAATGGAGGTCGACGTCTGCACCTGGCGGCCATCTTGTCACAGGCAGCTCGCTCACTCGTAACACTGTGTTTAATGGTGCATGTACTTTTTAAATAACTATAACTTGCTCAATTTTCTACCGATTTTCAAAATGGGTTGGTTTGTTCTAAACGTCAGAGGTGTATTTATGACACTGCATACTAATGAATAATAAGTGTATAAATAATTAATCATCCAGAGGAATTATAGCCACGTTAATAACGTTTGTAAGAAACCAAACTGTTTGTAAATCTGTCAAGATTTCAATGAGATAAGAGTATTGTGTTCGTGCTGATCACTCATCTTACATCAGCTTGCCTGTGACAAGATGGCCGCTGGTGATGACGATAGAGTCTCCGCCGTAAGGCATCTAGCCTTTATTATGGATATCTATGAGCCCAATGCTCACCCCTCACGTACGAAGAAGCCACGGTGGCTAAAACGGGACAAACATATCGTAGTCTGAGACAGCAGAGAATAGCCAGAGTAAGCCAAGAGTGTGAACCACAGCCCATTATAAACCACATCATGGATAAAATTTACAAAGCCATAGTCAGGTGAGGATCAAGGGTCTTAATATATAATATAATAATAGTAATCAGCTGATTGACTCACAAACGTAACCAGCAAACCATAATACAGCGAGGGAGAAGAACTATCCAATGAAACTATCCAACTACATATTTTTTTCTAACAGGGTAGTATGTTTATCTGGCTAATATGAACTGTTATGCTATAAGGCTGTGGCTGAACTGGTTAAAGCGTAAAGCCTTGTTTATACTCGACGTGTCCGCATGATGAGCGCACCTCTGCATCCGCTAGACACCTTTAACTACAAACAAATTAATAAATAATAATGAATAAAAATATTTTTTTCTCTGGCTTTGTAAACTCTTCGCAATTGACTTAAATGCTTCCAAGATTGAGTTGGGGTTGAGAGAGGGTTGGTGACTCCTGTAACGTTAACGTTACTATTTTATGGTCAATAGTCCTAATCAGCTGCTTGTCAAAGCCATAACACAGCGAGGGTGAAGAATTAAGTTACAGGAAACAATCCAACTACATATTTTACACCACTGACAAGGGGAAAGTCACTACTCACGGTGTTTATGGCTAGATGCTAGCTCTTTCAAGGTATGAACGAAACACATTCTGTAGCGTTGTTTGTTCGCTGTCGGCTATGGTAGAAACATGACGTCACAATATGTCGACCTTCATAAAAGGGGGTGCCCGTGGTTATGTAGATATAAATGTCTCATTCTAAGGTAATAAAAACATTACGGTTCATTTAGTAAGGTCTTGGATCTTGGATAGTTTTGGGTCTTATATTGCATTTCTGTCTGTAGATCCTCAGAAATATTACACATTGCACCTTTAATGTACATTTTACAGTTCTGTTAGCTTGAGAGATATTGTGAAAATTGTTCATAAAAATATTAAAATGTACAAATATTTTATTTTGTCAAATATTTATTATATATATATATATATATATATATATATATATATATATATATATTTCTTTACATGAAAACATCTAAAATATATTAATAAACATAACTAAATATCAAAAATAATGATAATAAATATAGTGTTCTATGTTTTATGGCATATTGCAGTATTTATTATAAATTTATCCAGGCACTTTTTTTTTAAACTCATATGCCCTCAAAACATTTTCTTGTTTGAGAAGATTTTGTTTCACAGAAGGAAGAAAGTCATATGGATGGATAAGGGCACTAACATAGGCGGTTAATGAACACAATATTGCCTTTTTTTATATAGTTGTTGTGGATTTAGGCTTTATTAATCGGTCAACACATCGTGATCCACACACATTGCTTTCATTTTTTCTCTAGGCTCTTTTTGTTGTGGTATAATCTTCACTGAATGACAGTCTAAAGATGCTATAGATAATCTGACATACACAACATATTGTCTCTCACTTCAATGGCTTTATAAAGCACACAAGCAATATGAAATGAATAGCCTGACGGCACGTCTGGCTTCGCGCTCGATTTACCTGTCGGTCAACTTACACCTCTGAAAAGGATCTCCACCCTACAAGGTGGGGTGATTGCTGCGAATGTGCACTATGCTTAAATTAGCGTCATAATATGTCTGCTAAATTCAAAAGAAAGGTAGTATATGTATTTTCAGGACATGCGTTATGCATGACAGAAGATTCAATCAAAATGTGCAGCCGCATCATGATACCATCACTTAGTGTGTCTCCATTTGTGTTAAAAAAAAAAAAAAACACATCCAGCAATGTAACATGTAACAGTTTGGATATACATTTTAGAGTGAATAATAGCGCTTCAAAATTATTAAATTACATGATTGGCAAAAAAAAATATATATATATATATATGAAGCATAATGCTTTAGATTAAAATTATACAGTTAGTCCAACAATATCAAACTGTTTACAATACATATTTTTGCAATGGACGATTCTGGTGCATTAAATTATTTTGCAATGGCAATAATTTATTTTAATAATAATAATACATGTGCTATTAGCCAGCAGTCTCATATTTTTTTTTATATTTCTATGTATTATGTAAAATATGATCAGTTTGATTGTAAATATTAACAATAATAATGCAAAATTGAAAATGTGATTTTACCGTTAAATTATTTTTGGTTACAGTTTGGTGGAGATTTTTACTCAAACTTTTGTTTGGAGTTGTTTGGATCTAGTCAGCAAACTAATTTTTTTTTTTACAAATACAGTCTATGCCTGCATATTTTTGAAACGATGCTGCTAAAAATGGCTTTAATCATAACATACAGCTCTCTAAGACCCTTTCTTCCTGAAACAGACCCAATGTCATCAAACCCAAATATCCAAGTATTATACAAAAAGGCTTATTTTCAAAATATATCATATGGACAATGTCTTAGAATAAGGGATGATAAAAGACCTTATTGACTTCTGACATTCCCACATTGCTCTTACCCATTTCTTGGTAGCCTTGTTTTAAAGTCACGGCCACAGTTTTCTTTGCCGACGGTTCCTCGATCTTCATGAGCTCATCACAGCATTGTTTCCACTGACCTAAATAGAACAGTACAGGTTTTTAGTTATTTAGTTTGAGTGTGAGTGCATTATTTTAAATGCCCGAGGACTTAAAGTAAATAAGGGTTCTAGTGTAACTGAAAACAAAAAGTCATAAAACGGTTCATAAAAAACCATTCTCAAACGCCATGTAATAAATACCCAGCATGAAAGTGCTGAAAATGCAGAAGTTTGCATAGATCCTTTTTGAGAGGTACATGCTTGTGTCTACATATTTGTGTAAGATATGTATTGTATTTCAAGCATTCAGGAACATATGTTAACCTAGAGTAAGAACAGAACACCTTATATTTATCGTGACTTCACACCAAACAGACTTTCATGATCTGCTTTCCAAACTGATGACACATAAGCCACTAGACAAGGATATAAAACGGGGCAAAAAAAGAATGCAGAAAGGACTTCTTTCAACAAACAATAATAATCTCCTGACATCATTGCAAAGAAACCAAAGCTGACTGTACAGAAACCAGACAGATTAACTGCTTTAACGTATACGTCCTTCTCTTTTCAAAACATGGCAGTTGTGTAACACCTCTTAAACAATCAGATATAAACGCAATATGCCGAACATGCAATGTACCTTTTCCAGTTTATTAAACAAACAATAATCATATTCAATGTTGGAATTCAGTGCAGAGGAAGTCTTTTGAACATGAATGTCATGAACAGGATGTTCAAACTTCAAAAAAATATTTTCCACATTCAAAAAGGCATTATTATTCACTAGGGGTGTGTCATATAAATTTACAAATGTTACATATATAGTGTGTAAATAAATAATAATAATATATATTTTTTTAATGAATCATACATAATACTTCAGAAGTTATACAATAAGGCATGCGTTTAATTCTTCTTGTCTTCATTTCTGTTGTTTAGTGGAACAATGTTAACAAACCAACCCATTTCTATCAACAACTGTCAAATGAAAACAAAGAAAGTGTTGTTTTCTGTGACCTGATTCTGTGATAAATCTATCTTTGAATTGAGTTTGGAAATACAGGCCAAACTGAGGTAGAAATACACAACAAATGTATAAATGCTTGTCATTTTTAATGTAAAAAGAATGAAAAAAAAATGCTAAAAGGCTTAACCTTACCATAATGTGTATATAAAGTATATAGTATACTCTAAAATACTGTAAAAAAAGACTTTTGAATGGAGAATTATGAATATCATATAACCTACAGTGAAATCTTTGTTTTTAACATTTATTGTTTAAAAATATATTTAATAATTAATTAAAGAGTCATCTTATAATGTACATTGAAAAACATTAAAAGGATGAAATATAGCAGCAAAATTAGATAAATACCCCCTTTAGGACTAAAATTAATTTTTGTTTCCACCACAAAACAGTTAAACAAAATAAAACAGGTAATTGCGACTTTATCTCACAATTCTGATTCTATTTCTTGCAATTGTGAGTTTATATCATGCAATTCAGACAACAATTCTCCGACTTTCAAACTCACAACTGCGAGAAATAAATTCAGAATTGTGATATAAGCTCGCAACGGTGAGAAAATAATCTGGCAAATTTCTCGCAAACGAAAGTTTATATCTTCTAATATGTGTCACAGTTGTTTTCTGTTTAGTTTGTTTTAATGATTTAATGACTTTCACTTGACTTTTCATTGGACTATTTCCTTGAAAAAATGAACATGAAAGCTTCCTTGTAAAATTGTGTTATTCCAGTAGTGTTCTACTAAAACCGGTTTACATCTAATGATGAATTATCTCGGTTGATCAAACATTTTAACACATCCACCCACATCTATCAGTGTTTCTCTTTTGTTCAAGAATATAACTTGGTTTCCAAGATGCCAAAAACTGTTGAGTGAAGGGTCACATAGTGCACGGTTGGCTAACTGGCAATATGTTTGTATCTTTCTGAATGCGGCATTACTGAAATCATTGTGGGCGAAATGGTATTCGGAATCAAAAGGAAAGTTCAAAAGTGAATCTCTAAGAGTGTTAGAATTCAAAAGAATTCATTTGATTCCTTCTGATACAACAGCATTAATCTTTAAATATGACTTTTATATGAATAACTCCATTAAATAATCAATTGTGATGGACAATATTTGAAAAGAATAGACACGCAAAATGGATTGAAATTATCTAATTGATTGACAACACTTTTTTTTATTTGTATAAAACTTAATCTGATTTTGTGATATAGAAGTAACACTCCAAATTCTTGATCACACGTTGTTTTTATAGCACTCTTGTATTTCAAGTGACTTATACATTGAGGAATGCAAAGCAGTGTTGAACAAGTATGCCATTGTTCTTTGTCTTAGGTCTTGGCATTAGTTTTTGGGGAAGATTTCTTATGAATGCAGTTCCTGAATCAAATTCATATATTGACAGCCAACGAACAATGAATCCATTTCATAGCAATCGCTTATGCTTATTCTTTCAGATATTGTCCATCACAATTATTTAATGGAATCAATCATTCATTCTTTCTAAAAATCGAGCCTTTTCTCTCTTTTTAAGGCTTTGAAAGAGTAATTCATGTTTTTATATCATCTTGCTTAGACTACTAAACTGAGGAATGAATTCCACTTCCTTGGCCCGTCTCCAGTTGGTTCAATGTGCGTCAATAAGTAATGGGCCACTTATATTACTTCTATGTTAGCATCATTACTGTTGCAATGTTTTAATTACAGGTTTTAACCCTGTAAGACCCGTGGTTGTAATATTACAACATCACTTTTAGCTCTTCAAAAAACAGATCTGCAAATTAATTTTTTTCCAAAGACCACATTTACATAGTTAATGGGTCCTAATGTTTAGTCTTGCAATGTCATTAGATAGTAAATGTGTATGTAGGTCTTGCCATAATGTCATGAACTCATGCAACCTGCAAACTTTACTGGAAGCACATCTCCTTGTTCCATTGGACTGGATATCTCAACATTGAAGTAAGTAAAACCCCAGAAATATTTTTTTTTGTCATTGTTAGAATGTCTAGTTCATGTAAATACTTGGTTATTGTGGAATGCATGCATCAAATTAGACTTGTAGCTTGTTATGTCTTTGTTGTAATTTTACAACGTTGGGATAGAATGGTAGTCAAAATAGCATGTGCACCTTGCACATTACATGGAGGCATTGCACTTCTCAAATGTTCATATACAGGAGAAATACTTAAAGAAATATAATGTATTTGATTATTCACAATATCTAAATGTGTTATTTGTTGTAATTTCCAGTTTAGATCAGATTTGAATCATTTTAAATGGATAAATTATTTATGGTTGGAGTTTCCTTTCAGTACCAGTACTTGAAATTGTTTCTGTATGTTAGCAGTTTTTTTATAAAGGCTTTGTTTGTTTGCCCAAATATCTGCTTGTAGCAAGGCAGACAGTGTGTGTAGACTGCTGTGGAGGATGGTTATTCAAGGTGTGGATGTCCAGACATAGGGGGTTGCGTGGTCCATTGTTCAGGGACAGGTGTTAATGTTCTGGAATGTGGGGATGTAAGAGGTCTGGGGGTTTGTATATTCCTTTTAGAATTGTGTGACTTCAGTAGGGCTGGGACGGTATAGATTTTTTAACCGGGGTTGAAAAGCAAGAAATAGCCCATCCGAGCATCTCTAATACGAAAGGAATATTATTATGTCATCGGCTCCCCAACTCGCGAAAGGTCGGATCTGCTCCATCTTTTGATAAGTTTTGGTTAGACAACCTTGAATCCATGTAAGACACAATGTCATTAGACATAATTCATGTCATTAGAATCAATGAATCCATGTCATTAGACACAACGTGCACACATGGGTAGGCCAATGTTTTTTTGAGGTGATGACGTGACGAGCTCAGACCAGCGGTAGGCCTCATGTGACCACGGTATTGCGGTAACTGTCCCAGCCCTAGACTTCAGTGGAATGTATCACATAAATAGGATTAATTTCATTAAAATGATTTATACTTGAACATACTCTAACTCTTACAACTATTATCTTCATTTCAGAAAGGACGCTGCAGACACTGCAAAAAGGGATATTCGAATACGCTCTGCAAGAAGTGCAATCTCCGTCTCTGCTTTTCAGAGGAAAAGAACTGCTTTTAGGACTATCATTGCAAGTGAACACTGGACACTGTTTATTTTACAGATTTCAATCTGTTTTGTATTTAATATTTATATTTTATGTTTATTTTTAATAAATTCTAATTAATAAAAATATGACTATTGGGTGATTATTATTATTATTCATATTATTTACTGTTATGGTGCTATGTAAGCAAGCCACACTTTTGAATAAGCCCTTAGTTGTTCTGTATATTTGTTCTGACAGTCTGAGTGCAAAAGCTGAAATTCTGCTCCCCCATAGGCCCAACGTTGCAATATTACAACATTTCCTTAAAAACTTACTAAAACATATTTTTAAAAAAAATCCTTCATTATTTGCATCAGAGACCTCCTACAACAACATCTGATAGGTGAAAACATTTTTTTCCCTTTTTTTCTATATTTGGGTTTTACAGGGTTAATGCATCCAAACTGCTGTTTCTGTTTTAATAGTACTATATAAATAAACTAAACTTGAAAGTTGAAATGGATTTTCTGTGAACCAAAAGAGTTCATTCTGTTTCATTATTTGATCAATTTAAATTATGGGATGGATTAATGCTTCGTTGTTTCACAGGAAATTCTTGATATTTGAAAACCAAGCCTTGCTAACTTATCTAGTACAGTTTCACGCATATCTGAAGGGGGAGAGGCAGAGTTATAAGGCAATTACTAATTTTCATTCTATGATCATGAGGTGAAAATTTACCCTTTATTTCGATTGTCCACTTTAGACATTCTACAAGAAGTTACTTTGGAACTACATGTCGACTAACTACATATCTCAACAGAGTATTTGTAGACTGTTGTAGTGTTAAGTCTTAGTCGTCGGTTAGGAACCTGGGTGTGCTCTTTGATACCAATCTCTCATTTGAAGGTCATGTGTCTAGTATCTGTAGAACTGCATTTTTCGATCTTAAAAATATATCTAAATTACGCCATTTGCTCTTATTGACAAATGCGGAAAAAATTAGTTAATGCGTTCATGACATCAAGGCTAGATTATTGTAATGCTCTACTGGGTGGTTGCCCTGCACGCTTAATAAACAAACTCTAGTCCAAAACGCAGCAGCTTGAGTTATTACCAGAACCAGGAAGTATGACCATATTAACCCGGTTCAGTCAACCCTGCATTGGCTGCCTATTAAACATCGCATAAATTTTTAAATATTGCTGATTACTTACAAAGCACTAAATGGTTTAGCTCCCCAGTACTTGAGCCAGATCTTAACGCATTATAGTCAAAACTCCGGCCAGTACACGTCGGGAACACGTCCCGTAAATCCTGATGTACTTGGTACATCAAAAGAAGGATGGCGTCTACGCTAGTATTAGTTTCTCTGTTTATCCCGAGGGACCCTCTATGGTGGACCTGCGCCTGGACCCATCCCGGATCATCTTTAAGTGCCGGCCTCCTCTCCAAACCGACATGATAAATTCGACTAACAAACAGATGGAAATGGACAAATTCTCTTAATGTTTCGATCCAATTTGTTTTGTAATCACTGTCCCTTCGTTGGCCCCCGACTGAGCCTGGGTTCTCCCAAGGTTTTTTTTCTCCATTCAATCACCTGATGGAGTTTTGGTTCCTTGCCACTGTTGCCTTGACTTTTGGCTTGCTTAGTTGGGGACATTTAATATTCAACAATATTATTGATCTGTGTTGCATTATTTTCATGTTATCACTGTGAAGCTGCTTTGATACAATCTGTATTGTAAAAAGCGCTATATAAATAAAGTTGTCTTGACTTGACTAGTAAACTTTTAGCTTAGCGTTTGGGTTAGTAGAATAAGTTTACAAAGCTGTATTTACAAAGCAAATGTATTTACAAATGTATTTAAAAAGCTGTCAGTAGAATGCCTGTTGGAGGAGCATCCAAATAAAGTGTTAGAAGATATTAAGCATTCAATCTAATAATAATCTCAGGGCATTTTGCTCTGTGGCTAGTCGTTTTACTGTGGCTAGTTATTCCAAAGTTACTAGCCACTCACTGGTCACAATTTTTGACACTGATACCATGGGGAAAAACTGCCATATAGATAGGCTATATCTTAATATTATCTCATAATTTGGCAGCCGGTATATTAGGCTGCTGTCACTTTAAGACCTCACGCACAGATGCATTATACTGTTGCATACACATGCACCTTCTTTCTCAACTGTTTATGTTTACTTAAAACATAAGTGACTGTGTTTACTTAAACAGACCAGCATTTTGACATTATTTTGCGAAATTACATTATTTGAAGCGAAAAAGAACTCGATTTAGTACTGAGACGCGAGTCAAAGCTGCGTTCACGCACTTAAAATGATGTGCAATTTGAACAATCCCATTTTGAAATTCAAACCCTGTAACACCAAAAATATTCCTTCAGAGCAAACGAAACAAGTGAGTGAAGGGAGGCGGGTTTGTGTGTCAACTCGCTCACAGAGATATGAGAGAGCGAGAAAGTACAGCTGGCATTGTGTATCTATTCTGCGAAAAATAAGTATTGGGAGCAGATATTTCAAAATCAATATTTTTGACAATATTGATCTTAGTTTATTATTTCAGATGCATTTTTAAAAGGCTAAAATATAGTTCACAAAATTCAGTGACTGCGTTATACATCACTGCTGAAATCCATCTGAATTCGGTGGATTGGTGGGTGTAAATGTCAAGTCCTGACTATGAGAGTTAGTTGATGTGTACTGTAGTTGCAAAATTACATATGGTCTAATGTGGACCATCAAAATAAAGTGTTACAACTTTTTAAATAAACGCATGACCGAAACTATGTGGTAGCAACACTAAACACCAAAGTAAACACCCCCAAATGAAACTATGAGCTGGAACATTCTGTCAAGTTGAGGTCACCTACAGCAACAATGCAACCAATACATCAGACATTGCTAAAATATTTTAAAGACAATATGTAAAAAAAGAATTCAGGTGATTGTCAAAATTAGTGACACCTGATTTTAGTAGCCACTGGGAATCTAACATTTACAACTTTCAGTAACATTCCTTGTCAAGTTTAAAACCCTCACACTACTTTGACAAAGGGAAAATATCTTCACCATCACCTGAGGCTTAACAACAGACAAAGGATTTAAACAGGGTATATGAAATGACAAGTCACACTAAAAAAAGATAGGTCTCTGTTTTTAAACGAAAACGCAGTAGTGTGGACGGGGCCTAAGGCTGCATAGATTATGCGACTCCATCCATGTAGAAAATGTATAAAGTATTCACAAAATTTTAGTGAATGTAGATAAACTTTTTGACCCCAAAAAAGGAGTAACCTTTAGTGGGATGGAACTCATCTCCTACTGTTCTATCACTGTTCAGCTAGTATAAACCTCTTCAGGATGCAACCAGATCCATATAGGCCGAAATTGTGTAGTAATGTCTAAAATTGGAAAGGTTTAGCCCGCCCTTCTTATATGGTGCTTGAAGTTTAAGAAGTTTTACTGTAGGGTTTTTGCCTTTCCAGAAAAAGCCTGAAAGCACTTTATTTAGGAATAAGACTTGGGAATGTTCAAGAGGAAACACTGAAATTTATACATATATTTAGGTAAAATGTTCATTTTTATAACATTGACTCTGCCAATTAATGATAAGAGTAATTATTTCCATTTTAGCATATCATCTTTTATTCTTTCAAGAAGTATGGAGTCATTTTTTTTGAACATGTCATCAAGTGTTAAATCAATCTGAATACCTAAATATTTAACCCCATTAGCGCACAGTGTTAGTGGTTTAACTATACATACATCAACTCATCTGGTATATTAGTAGAAAATGCTTCACTCTTGTCATAATTCAATTTATAGCTAGATATTTGACAGCCAGGGCAAATAATAAGGGAGATATAGGGCAGCCTTGCCTACAACCTCTAGACAATGTAAAGGTGCTTGACATAATACCATTGGTGTATATTTGTGCTTTAGGGGAATTAAAAATAGTTTTTAAAGTTCATGGTTTCTAGGGTTGCTCAATTCAAGGCTCAATTCTGTCAAAAGCCTTTTCGGCATCCAGACAAAATAAACATTGATCATTTCTGTTGAGAGTAACATCAATTAATAGCCTTCTAATATTATCAGAGCCTTGTCTATTCTTAACAAATCCTGTCTGATCTGGATGTATTATTTTAGTAATTAAAGAGCAAGCAATTTGGTCAATTAGCAATTAGCTTCCGTCTCGACCATCTGTTCAGATAATGTTGTCACAGAGGTTTCGATACGGGTCAATTTGGCCTGAATGTCAATAGTCATTCTGTCATTTTTTTGGGCTAGAGTCTATAACGATACTTCACCTTCCACATCTTCGCCAATTACTGGTTAGCGCGTCGAGGTCGTTAGCTTCGGGAGAGTTGCTAATTGGTTGTGTTTTACGTTCTTTTCGGCGTAAATTATGTTCTGCCATAAACAATAATACATTTCCTGGTACTTAAAGGGATACTCCACTTTTTTGGGAAATCGGCTCATTTTACAAGTTGTGTTTTACCGTTTTGGAATCAATTCAGACGATTTTCTGATATTTAGAAGAATATCAGTAACCAGACCGTTTCTGGTCTCATTGACTTCCATAGTAGGAATAAAATATAGTATGGAAGTCAATGAGACCAGAAACGGTCTGGTTACAAATATTCTTCTAAATATCAGAAAATCTGCTGAATTGATTTGAAATTGGTAAAACATAACTGTTTAACTCTGGGGGAGTTGTAAAATGAGCCTTTTTCCAAAAAAAGTGGAGTATCCCTTTAATAGACTCAAAATTCTTCCAGTCAGGGAAATTAATTAAGGATTTTCTACGAATAATATAGTCAATCAATTTGGTTTCCTCAGTTTAACTAAGTTCGGCACACTTTTAAATGCATCATGACAGTTGATCCTACTTATTTACGGTTTGTTGTACTTTAAATCTCACGCTCTTGTTCTCCTCTATCAGTTAATCAGCCTTTAAGAATGATTTAGGGAAAAATCCAGTTTGGTAGGTTTTTTCTATGTCAGTGATGATAACACTTGTCCTTCAAGTGCATCAGTTCCTCATTCCCATAAAGTGGTCATGTAAGTAAAAATGCAAACACGTGCAATTGCACGTTTACATTTATGCAATTACAATCAGTTTATCACCCCTAAAAAAAGACCCCTGTTCTACCTTTTTATTCCATTATCGTTTTTTCTCAGGCCAAACTGTTATAAAACTAAAACCATATCTAATTGCCGTAGTCACGGTACCTATAACAATAAAGTTGTACTGCGTTCAGACTCTTTGCTCTTTACTTAAAAAAAAACGTAAAAAAAAATGGTTATGTAAAAATAAGTCTAGTCATTCTAGACTTCACCTTCCCAGAAATAACTGCAGATTTCACAATAGAAAAGTCAGGCCTAACTGGTCTCAAAAATATGTCGCCAGAGCACCGCTCAATCAGACTCTAAGAAAACAACCCTGTATTCCTTTCAAAGTTCAAAGTCGCATGTTACAATTCTTGCACGTGCAATACATTTTAAACTTTCACTAATTGTGTGGTTAATAAGTGAGATTTGTGTTTCTCTGGTAAAATACAGTGGCCCCTCCAGCAAAATTAATACATTTCTAAATTAATATTAAAATAAAATTGCCTTAATAAAAAGGTAAACAAGCCAAGCCAATTGAACTTTTGATTGAACTTACCATAAATACAGAAAATAATTTAGCATCATGCAATTACGTAAGACTATATAAAGAGTATAAACTAAAAGTATAATGTGAAATTTGCACCCGATGACCCCTTTAAGAGTGAGAGTATCTGTGTCTGCAGCAAACACTGTGTTGAGTGACAGAGACAGAGTGTTGTTTGCAAAACGTGACAAAAAGAAATTTTGTGATGGATGGATAGATAGATATCTGCAGATTTCTTTATATTTTTTAGTCATTTTGCAGCACTGATCTTTGCTTTAATATCTTTCTTGCTTTATTACCATTCTAGGAAGCTGTGGTACTTACTCATATCATAGAAATGCTGCCAGAAGGCTTCCATCCAGCTATGTGTGTCTTCAGGTGTGCGCGTGACAATTGTATACGTGTTTTTTTCGCCACACTGGTTGGTTATGGTGATACTTTGAGTATGTAGAGCCGGATCTCTCTCAGTGGCACGCACACGAGTTTCCTAAAGAAAGTATGCACACACTTGGTTTCAAGACCAGATGTAAACAACAAATTCTGCATTTCGTAAGCAGTAGCATGCAGGGACCATGTAGTAAACAACTTTTACAACCGTATGTTGTAATACTGGACTGAAAAACATGCAGCACGTTTCACAGCCTTTTCCTGGAATAACTCGCATAACATAACATGATCTAAATCCCCTCTGTTGACTAAAAGATGCCACTACAACTGATGCGTTGATAATCCTCACCTTATTAATGGGAATAGTAAACAGGGGTGTCTCTAAAGAGTCTGTATCATTTTGCCGCTGGTAACACTTCAAATCAGATCCATTCAGGACCCCGTAGACGTCTATCCAGTTCTCAGGATTGGTCTCTGACTAGGGTACAAAAATACATGAAAGCTGAATGAATAGGGAATTGGAAAATAAAGTTCATTTATTTTTAATTACAATAATATATTCTTTTTTATATATATACCCGAATTCTGAGTTTTCCACACATGACATCTTGAGTCATACAGTGAGGCTGAGCCACAAGCTGACAGCACACATTACCATAGAGAGGCAACCAGAACGAAGAGTCCTCTGAAATACAGATAAAAACAGATAACAAAACGAGAATAGATCATGAACAACAGATGATGGTTAGAGATCTATTAACTTTTTTTTTTACAGATCCTAGATTTTAATTGTATTCTCAGACTTTTGGACCACGTTATAAGTAAAACACATATTTAATGGGTTCTGTGAACCTTAAAATCAAGGGTTTTCTAACCTGTGTCTGATATAGTCAAGTCATGGGTTCGGAAAGAGTTCTGTACGTGGCACAGGGTCAGAGATGTATGGGCCAGGAGGTGATATTTAGGGCCCCTGAGGACAAGAGGTGGTATTGAGGGTGAACACATTTATTAAGATTTTAAAAGAACAAAATATTCAGTTCTGATAAAACTGCAACATTTAGAAAGGACAATAATAATTTTTTTGAGTTGAAGTACATAAAACAATAAGAAAAACTTTTGTATTTTTAATAAAGTGAAACCTTATAGGAGGCATTTCAAGAAAACATGTTAAAAGGTCATATATTCAAAGAATTTTCACTTAAAATGTATATATTTTGCATATATTTACATTTACATTTTTAATTTTAAGTTTGTTTGTAATTTCCAATTTTGTCAATGATGACTCTGTAATGCAATAAAAAAACAGTAAAATAAATACAAACATACTTATGTATAATCACAATTAAAATAATGAAATAATAAGAATGAAAAGAGATCAATTATTTTAAGTGGTACTTTATTCTCATGAAAATAATGTCACAACATATATTAAAAATATTGGAGGGAAAAAATCTTCCAGAGATGTTTTGAAATGTGAAAAAAGACCCAGACATGTTCTTGCCAGGCTTTATGAGATTTACCCTAAAAATATTTCTCAACATCTCTCTCCGTCCATCTCTTTCTTTTTCTCTGCTTTGCTATTTTGGCCCTCATCTCAGACAGACAGAATGTTGAGAAAAGAAAAAGCCAAGGTGTGTCTGTCTGTACTGCCAGTCATTACAGATGCATCTGTTTATGTTTGTAAACTGGTTTTGGCAGACGCAGCCCCATGTGTGAGACACTGCACACATATACGGTATATGAGATATTTCTCTAGGTGATCGCATATATATACTGCCACCTTACCGTACAGACATAGTGGGCAACAGAACCGGTGATTCTCCTCCGGGTGAACTCCCTCCTCCCGATGAACTCCCTCCTCCTGAAACGGTTCTACTGCCATGGGAACTACAGGAAGCTGCTGTCTCCAAAGTTGCCATGAACTTCTTACTGGAGGCACTTCCCAGTCGGCTCAGTCTACGAGTGGATAAGCCCACGCTGAACTCCTCCTCCACACAGCAGCTGTAGAGCTCCACCCGCAGGTCAAAGCCTGGAGGTGCGTCAGTGCTATCAAAACATTATATGTGGACTCAGAGAGGAATATCTTTATTATATATATATATACATATTAGGGCTGTCAAAACGATTAATCGTGATTAATCGCATCCAAAATAAAAGTTTGTGTTTACATAATATATGTGGGGGCACTGTGTATAATTATTTTGTATATATATAAAAACACACATGCATGTATATTTAAGGAAAAAAATATTACTTATATATATAAAATATTTATATTAATATATAATATAAATTATATATAAATCTATAAACAGAATATACATGAAAATATTTCTTAAATATATACAAGCATGTGTGTGTGTGTATATATATATATATATATATATATATATATATATAATAATTATACACAGTGCACCCACAAATATTATGTAAACACAAACTTTTATTTTGGATGCGATTAATCGCGATTAATCGTTTTGACAGCCCTAATATATATATATATAATTTATTTAACTATTGGGAATTTTTTTTTTGGTCAGATACAATTTAAAGACTACACTAATCAAGCTTTGTCACAAATAAATATGACATGATGAGATATTGACAATTTAAATGACATTTTTGACATGAAAAAAAAGGAAGTCATCCATTCATTTTGGAGAAATATTAGGAAGTAAAAGGAAATGCATCTCACAATATCACTGGTTCATTGAAACAGATGTCTGTGAGCGTCCTGTCCACTATTACGAGATCTGTATCGTGAATCTCTGTGCCCACCTGCAGCAGACAGAACACCGCACACTGGTGCAGCTCTGAACAGAGACAAGAGGGACACGAAGAAATATGTGGAAAAAATAAAGACAAAAATGACTTTGTGGGCATATATATTTGTCAAACTCACCTTTTTTGTTTTTGAAATACTCTGAGTCTTTCCACATGAGAGGAATACGAATATCTGAGGATAAGCAAATTAAAAAAAATCAAAGTAAATAAATATAGCCTACATATGGTGAGATGTTCTGTTTTTCTCTGTGTGTAACCGCACCTGAAATGGCTACTTTTCCAGTACAAGGCAATCGCTCAGACCCTTCACCAGATGACCTAAAACCATTCAATCAATGGAACAAAGGTAGGCATCATCTATCCGTCCAACTTTACTCCAAATCGCTATACATCAATACCCCAGCCCAAAGACTCAGCGATATACCTTCGTCCTGCTCTCTGCATAGCCTGGGCTTCCTTCATGCGCTGCAACTGGGTCATGAGGGCCAGTATGCGGCTGTTGGATGTGAGGAGAGTCTTGGAAGCCTCCAGAGCCTGTTCTCTCTGAGAACATGCAGCTAAAAGCTTACAGGTCCCTTCTCTGAACCTCACCTCCCTCTCGATCTGCCTCTGAACCTCTGAGTCCTGCAGATTGATGGAGAAAGACACAAGAGTAGTCATAACCATAGACAGTTAACCCAAACCATTACCTGACCGGCATCTGATGCATATTATAGCAAACAAACAAACAAACAAATAAATGGCAGACGTTGGCTGATCCATCAGTGGCATTTTATAGATTTATTTATTTTAGGTTTTTAGGTTTTAAATTTTAGTTTAATTTTTAGTTATTACGTAATCTGCTTTTGTCATTTTATTCATTTAAGTTGAATTGATTTTTTTCAGTTTTTATTTATTTCCAGTAAATAATTTTTTGTTTGGATTGAGTTTTTTTACCTAATGTTTGTATTTTATCGTAGGTTTATATCAAATAAGAAAGTTTTCGGAAAAGTTTTTAGTGATTTTAGTTTTAGTTAATGATGTTTAGGCCTATACACACACACACACACACACACACACACACACATATAGGCCTATACATTGTTCACTATATACATATAAAACTATACATATATATACATTATTATTTGCCAAATGAATATGATGACACTATGTTGATTATGCTATGCTATATGGTCAAAGACCTACTTTACTTTTTGAACTCTCTTTATCTCCAGAAAATTATCCTCCTAAGCTACACACATACCGACAGCGCTTTCAGTGGATTTAAGCTTGGATAAGCCATGATCTAAGACTAAGCCCTGAACCCCAAAAGCACTTCTCATGTAAATAAGTTCAGTTAGGGTGAAGCAATCTGTATGGATATTTAGCTTTACCTCCAGAAAGTGCAATTCAGGGTTATTTTTGATGTATTTTAAGACATTTGTATAGATTAGCACGAGACTTTTGTCACATGCCCCAGCTTACTTGCTTGTGGAATTGACCAAAAATGAAACTTATTACTTGCATTTGAATAAAATCTGAGTTTAAATATGAAAAATATTTGTTGCAATTACTTTCTTAGCATATATTTAACAACCTAAAAGCAGTGTTGTTATAAAACGTTATAATTAAAGACAGTTTCCGTTACTTGAAATAAACCTGACTGAAATGAAATAAAATAAAATATAAACATCACATTAAAAACTTAAGCTTTAAAACTTAACAAAATAAGAAATGTTGCCTTGGCAATTAATTTAAATAAATTAAGTTGGAGTTGAAGCACTAAAACCGCAATATATATATATATATATATATATATATACAGTATATATATATATATAATATATATATATATATATATATATATATATATATAATATATATATATAAATTAAAAGCTAAATTAAATAAAAAAATACTTAAAAACAACAAATCTATTTAAAATGACAAAAGCATTTACCAAAAAAACTAAAGCCAAAATTAAAACTGAACATATAAAAATAAAAGTGAATTTAAAATATGAATACTCTAATAAAGAAATACTAAAATAACAAGGCAATAAGATTCTTCCTAATGTGCCAGAAAAACCACAGCCTCGTAGCACACACTCGAGAGCTCTGGGGTGATTCTAGCCTACTAAAACTAGTCTACAAGTTAGCCATCCATTTTTTTTTCTTCAATACTGTTCATAACTTTAAGTTAGTTACCTGAAAATGTACATTAGTCTAATTTGATACCGAACAGTAAGACTGATTACCCCTAACTAACTGCTAGTTGATCATACTAGTTCATAAGACACTGTCTTAACATAATATGTTTATGCAACTGGCCCCTGAAAACATTCAGCCTGCAAGAAACACAAAAAGCTAAACGGAGCTAAAACAAAAACCCTTTGTTTGTTTTCTATTTCTGTAATTCTAAGTTTATGGTCTCCATACAGTGAGCGAGCCAGTAAAATACCTCTTTAATCTGGTCACATCCTCTCAAATGTGACGTAAAGAGCCACGGTTATGTAAGAGTTGAAATGGAGTGATATAAGTGTGTGTTTTCATCACCACAAAAAAACTGCATATGTATGGTAAGAAGAAATCTGAGGGTTTATCAATCCGAACAAATTATTTATGCATAAAAATCAAATGAATTAAAGGAATTTACCAATGTAATTATTAATTTACACTGTCCTCAAACCACAACTGAATATGTGTCAAAGGATCTGAAGAAAAAAAAAGATTAGGCCTAGATAATGTGTACAGTTTAAGGGTTGATATGGACTGTAAACTGATAATGTTTCTGCTATGACTGAGAATAATTTCAGACAGCTGGTAACTTCATGGGTTTTTAATACTTCTGAGTATAGAGGAATCTTTTATGTTTAACTCAAATAATAATGTCAGTGTGATTTATGATGTATGATTTATATTGTATTAATGACGGCCAGTTCCTAATTGTGCATTTAAAGGAATTGTTATAGATATAAAACTGTCATCATTTGATGCATTGATGCATTTCTACTGCATGCCATATGACCTCAAGTTCAAACGACTTGAAATATCTTGCATAATTTACTAAATTACTTCTAATTAGCAGGTTCACGGCACACTCATTGTTCACTTTTATTATGCTGAAAAGAGTGTTCAAAATATTCTTTAGAAATTCTCTTTTTCTGTTCCACAGAATAAAGAAAGGAAGCCATACAAATTTAGAGTGACATGAGGGCGGTTAAAAGTATTCAGTTACACAAAAGCACTTACTGAAGATTGATCTCGGCACACTTCCAAAGAATAGGGCGCGTGTAATTGCTCTTAAATGATTTTTCCCTGACTAATAGTATGTTGAATCTTGCTGCTGCTCATTTTTGCCAACAGTTAGTACAAATGAGACGAGTGTTGCTATAAAATGAGTGTGGATAGCACTGCTCAAATAACTTGATCTCTGAGAAATGGTGTGTATTGAAGTGTTAATTTTCTGAAACTAGCTCTAGACACGTGTGAGATTACTGTCGAGGAGGAAAAAACATGAAAGAGACTCTTGAATACACAAGGCTATCAAATAAAAAAGTCAGTCTTTAAATCAGTCTAAAAAACATAGATTGTACAACAACAACAAATCTAACATCCACAGTATGCTTTGTAAATGGAAGTATGCTGTCTTAGATTACTGCAACTATTCAATATGTCAGTGAATACATGATTTAGCCTAAAGGCTTAGTTCACCCCAAAATCAAAATTCTGTCATTATTTACTCGTCATCAAGTTGTTCCAAACCTGTATGTTTTTCTTTCTTCAGCTGAACACAAAATAATTTATTTTGAAAAAGTGGTTGATGGACCCTATTGACTTTTTTGGAAGTCAAAGGAGTAGGCTACTGTTTGGCTTTCGACATTTTTCAAAATAGCTTATTTGTGTTCAATAGATATTCATACAGGTTTGGAACAACTTTAGAGTGAGTAAATGGTGATATAATTTTCATGTGCAGTCTGATCCATGTTTTATTATGAATAGGGGATTTCATGTAATAAATAATTAGCATGCACAATTATACTACGATATTGAATCCAACCTCCAACAAAATCCAGCACACTAAATCAGATCTTACCAAATAGACTAGACTGAAATCCAATGCAAACTTTTGCCCATCTTAGCCATTTAATAATCCTATGAAATGTTGATAGGCCTATGTAGGTATAGCCAACACATATTAATAAGAACTAACTCAACAAAGTGTCCAGACAGCTACAGTATCCCACATCAGGTACATGTTACGCGTACCTACCAGATGTGGACCAGATAGTGTCGTGGGCCGACACTAAGTTGCGGTCTGGGATATGAATGAGCAACATCTGCGCATTAAAATCGAGCTTTTTCGGTAGTGTTGTGATGAGTTTGTTGTGGTTCTGCACATGCGCAGGTGTGCTGCTGCAATCTCTCACCTGTGCGGAATCCTCCAGCACACTCATGCGGAACCGGCCTCTCTTCACCTCCATCTCCATCGCGGATCCGCGGGCCACAGTGGCTCTGGAAGTTTGGTTCCTGCAGAACATTATTGCTCTATGTTGAAAATCCAACTCAAGCAACCATCCAAAGCGACCCAGTGTTTACTAAGTGAAACTGCTAAATTAAAAATAAAGATAAATCCCGTCCCAAATGTATAAATGTATACTTTGAAGGCGTCATTAGTATATTTGTTCTAAAATCCCGCTGGACATGTGGAAACAACTATGGAAAACGGGGTGTTTTTCCTCTGTTCGTGGTATGGGTGGCGCCTAGAGTTGTGAACACACTGAGACTGTGGACTGAAACCGACTGAAACACAATGAAACAGCGCCGCCATTGTTGTTGTTTAGTAGTGAATTTAACTATTGTAAGTTGTCCAATGGCACAGACGTTTTATTCCGCCAGGGGGCGATTGGCGGCTCAAAAAACGAATCCTCCATCAAAACCATTCAAATTTCATGACATATTTTAGATAATTTGTAACATCTACACGCTAATACCAATCTTCATTTGAACTCATTGATTCTGAATATTGCTGACATCAAACGAAACCCCCACCAACAACAACAAAACAAGTACTAAATAAGCGAGTAGCCTACACCATGAATCCATTTTCCAAACCGTGTTTCAGTCTTATCCCAAATTACTTCGTTACTTACTTACACCTATAGGCTATTGGTAAGTGTTTATATTCGGACTATTTTAAAACGGTTCGGGTCGCACCACTGCGGAGTAGCCCAGTACCTGTGCTATGACGTATGGTGGTTCTGCGGTTTCGGTGTTGGTTATTGTCACAGACAAAAAACAAAAAAACAAAAAAAAAAGGTTATTGTCACAGACATAAACCGAGAGAAGTATCTCCGGCTACAATGTTCTTCCGCAAGACGCAGCTTTCATTTAATTGCTATAGAACTACATAAACATTATAAAATACATTATTGTACTTAAATGTACATTATTCAGGCAGATGAGATCATATGGGAAAAATACTTGAATTTCAACCTTTAGAACATACAACATTTTTATTAACATATTTACAAATACATACAAGTAAAACATTTCCTATAGAACATTTGAACACAAATATGAAAAGCGAATATGAACAGCATAAAACTGACCAAAGGCTAGGCTTTGTGACTAAAAGCTGAAGATTAAAAAAATGCTACAAAATATGTTGAAAATGCTAAAATCCAACACACAAAACAGGATTGGGTTGGGAAAAAAAGGATAGTGCTTATTTAAAATGGAGGTTTGTTTCAAAACTTCTCTTGAAATAAATATAAATTATAAAGAAATTAAAGTAACTTCCAAAAAAAATAATAATAAAAGGGGCCTTTTCTAAAGACAAAGGAAAAAAGACAAGTATAACCAAATTATGTTAAGGAATTGGCTGAGAGAAATTAACATGTTGCCAGTTCATAACTGAAAATAAAATGCAGAAGGTTGAGACCACCGATCAAATAATACACAGTTAGGCACAGTTAACTTTACATCACGAAGAGTGCAACAGATCAAAACCATATTTGCTTTAACAATGTGAATTAGTACTTATCCTTGAAAAAATATAATAAAATAAAAGACATTGTAAATATTTCAAAAGTTATTGAGGTACGTTTTCACTGCATATCTTCAGTTGTGGTTCTTCTTGGTAAAAATTAAATATTCACATCTATACACCCTACTGATGTCAATCTATATTTTGCACTGCTTGCTTGGTTGTTCCTGGCACGTTATTCCAACCTCAATACAGGTTCAATCCAGGTCTTCTAGCTCATCAACTTCAGTAAAGATGTCACTGAAAAAGTACTTGGAGACACTGGTGGGTTCTTCTTCAGAGTTCTGCTGAGCAGAGAAAGATGAAATCCAATCCTATTAATACCAATATACAATGTGGCAACAGAAGTACTGGAATATCAGACTATATGATACCTCAATGACAGATGCAGAGGTGGAAGCAGAGGTTGGTGACGGTCCCTTTACATCAGGGTTTTTTGCCATGGTAACAGGGCCGGCTGCTATCCTTTTTCTCTCAGGTCGTGTGGTGTTGACTGCTGGTTTTTGGGGGACTGGTTTGGCCCCTCGTTGAGCTGTAGGGGGTCCTTGTGTACTCTTAGAAGAAATGAAGGACAGGAACCCCTTTGGTCTTCTGCCAGGTCTAAAGAAGAACAAAAATAAAACACATATTGTAATGTTGTATTTGTTAGGGATAAAATCAAAGCCAATTTAAAAAAAAGAGAGAGAGAGAACTTGTGCTTTTTAACATTTTCAACTTTCGTTTGTGTGTAATGTTGCTGTTTGGGCATGGAAAAGGTCTGTTACAAAGCACAAATTCACTCCAAATAGACCTATTCTTTATTATAGTAAGATCTGTGACATTTACAAAAGTGCTCAAAGGGGTTAAACAGGGACTAAACAGAGTGTTACAGCCAGACTGGGAAGAGAGGTGCTGCAATAATGTAAAATATGTGAAAAAGAATGTGTTTATTGATCTTTTTAAAGCACGAAAACATTGAGCCACCCACCTTGTAAGTGACCCACTCGTGGCAATGGGTGTAATCTGACTGACACTTTGGGAGTTTGGTCCACTAGCTAACTCAACTGTCTCTTTGCCTGGGAGGTCCACCTGTCCCATGATGCCTTGCGAGGGATCCTTCTGGAAAGATTCTTGAGGATCATTTTCTCGCTGAGGTGAATGAGAATTATCGTTTGTCGTGGTGAGGTCTGTGTTTGCTTCTCTGTCTGAGATTGTGGTTGATGTCGAGTTGTCCGTTGTTGAAACGTCAGCAGGCACAGTTTGCTCTGGCACTGATCTTGTTTCTCGTGTTGAAATGGGTAATGGGGTAGTCTCTTTTAAAGAGAGCGCTGCTGTGTCCTCTTTAGCATCCACACCTCGTGCATTTCGCCTTGAAATGGGGATGGGTTTCACCTGCAGCTTTGCTAAACACAGAAGAGGTCATTGGTGAAACCCATATTTTATGAGTTGTAATCTTTGACATACACTGTATATAATTAGAGGATTTTTAAAAAAATGTCATATTTAATAATTTGTAAACAAGTAGATAATGTGAAGTGTCAAATGATGAAATGTGAACAAATCCTTCATGTGAGTTTTTTTTTTAACAATAACTGATCCTGTAGTGATAATAGTAACTTCTTATGTTAAGAAATGTATTGATTTTATACAAGTATTAAGTATGATTTTATATAAAGTATTAATATATTTTAAAACTTTTAAATGGTAGTGTATAATAATTAAATGAAAAATAAATAGTAATATATATATATATATATATAACATATTATTACTATTTATTTTTCATTTAATTAATGAATTAATTATTAATACTTTTATTCAGCAATAATGCATTACATCAAAGAGTTTTGTAATGCAACAAAAATAATTCTGTTTCTAATAAATGCTTTTTCTTTTGAATTTATATTCACCAAGAATACTGAAAAATGTGCATCATGCTTTCCACAAAATAAATAAATAAATAAATAAATATTAAGCAGCACGTTTTCCACATTGAGCACCAAATCAGCATATTAGAACAAAGGATGAAGGATCATGTGACACTGAAGACTGGTGTAATGATACTGAAAATTCAGAATAAATTTTAAAAAAACACACTGAGACTTCAAAAAATATATTACAGTAACAGTTATATTATATTATGATAATATTTCAAAGTATTATATTTTTTACTGTATCAAATAAATGCAGCCTTAGTGAGACTCAGCTCCCTTACCTCTCCTGGTTCTCTCAGGTAGTTTTCTCTTCTTCTCCAGATGTTCCTTCTCATCTTTAGTCCCCTCTGCCACAGGGCTTCCCAATAATTCCACTACTAAGTCATAAAGAAAATGTGCAATTCATGAACAGATATTACAACATGCTGACAGATGACAATCTATACCATACATTTATTTTTTAATCATAAAGATCTGAAAATGTTCTCACCATGATGTTCTGCCTGACTCTCACCTTCGGTACTCTAGGAAAGGAAATGATCTCACTATTAGTTACTTATTAGACTACTTATCAAGCATCAATAGTGCAGAAAGTCCAAATGTATGTATTACCCCCTGAGATACTGAGGCGGGTGTCTTGCGTTTCAATCCTCCTTTCCTCCATTTGCCCACATCCCCCTCTCCACTTTTCTTTTCCTCATCCTCTGACACAGGAACTAAAGCATCTGTGATCAGAAGGTGAGAAACCTCCTTGCTCTCATTAGCCCTGAAATTAATCAGAATGTGGGGGAAAAAAATAAATACAAGAAAAGGATATGGTACCATTTGCAAATATATGAATGAAATCTGTTTTAGACACTGACATTTGAGAACACAGAAAGCCAATCTTACAAAAAAAAAAAATATGCACTGCATTTATTTGGTTAACAAATTGTCAGCTAGGTGAAACCAGGACATCTCACAATATATTTATTGATGAAGTGTTTTACAGCATCAGATAACAGTTTAAAGCAAACGATACCTTTGACCATGAGAATGCAGCTCAGATGCCGCTGTCAGTGGGACGGGCTCTGTCCTAAAGCCCGCCCCCTCGTCTAAAGTGGGTGGGATTTCAGTGAGAGAAAGTATAAACAAAGGTTCCTCAGGAGTGGGTTCAGCAGATATCTCTTCGGATTCACATCCAAAACGCTTCACAGTGCTGTCTTTTACTTTTACTGGACTGGTCTTTGTGTTCTCATCCAGCATGACCACAGTTTTCTTCCTGGACACATCTTCAGAAACAACTGATGGTGTGACATCTTTGACAGCCTAAATTAAAGAGACATAACACATGATATTTATTATCCCCATGTCCTTATTGTAATTATTCTACTTGTCGTATCCGTTTTAACTGATATTTTACCTGTGCTGATTCAGTGCTCAACGCAACTTCTTGTGCTGCACTTTGGGAAATATCCGATTCTGTGGATACTAGAGCACCCTCTTCAGGACTTTTAGTGAAAGTGCTTGTGGAAGACTCGGCAGCAGGCAGTTTCTCATTTATAACTGAGTAAACAAATGCAAACATATAAAAAAAAATCTTTCATATTTGCACTTTTGCTTTGAATTTTTTTTTTGTTTTTACATTTGTTCTGTCTAGGTGATTCTCATGAAACCTCAAGAACATAAATGTGATTTCACATTTCACATATATTAATAAATAAAAATTAGTTAAATTAAATCTTGCAGAATAAAACTCAGGAAATTTTCAGTCAATTCTTTACATCAATAATGCACATTTTAAAAATAAATCGCAAGAAGAAATAAAATCCCTGCTGTAATTAGAAAAAATATTTATTATAGAATTATTATATATTTATTATTATATATTTATTATTAATATTATATATTTATTATTACAGTTACAAAAATTAGATTTTTTAACTATGTAAAATATAATATTTATTACATATAAATATTTATTTTGTGAGATTCACATGTTTAGAGCCATTTCACATTTTAGATAATAGTGGCTTGGTTTGAATTATGATACCTGTTTTGTGTTGTGTCTGTTTTCGAGTGTGTCTGGATGTCTGAGTCAGGTTGGGTTTAGGTTTGGGTCCACGGGACCTCCTGACTGGTTTAGCAGGCTCATCTGATGTGCTCTGAGACTCACTCACACTGAAACACATAACATATAAACAATATTTGAGACTACTCATGTTTTAGACACATGAATATCAGACTCACATTATGGGAATAGAACCGTCACCATTTGGAAGCATTAAGTTTTAGCTATTCAAAGAATTTTAATGTTCAACTGATTTTATTGTATTAGTTTACAAAAATCATAAAAAAATAAGATACACATTCAGTGAAAATAACATACTGCCAAATACTACAGTTTTAATACCTATTAGTCAGTTGTGGTTCTCCCGCCTCTTCTTGTACTTTTATTTTTTCCTCTGTGATTTTATCATCATTCTTTCCCTTCAGAGATGACACAGATCCATTATCCTCTTCAGTCACTCTTTCAAGAACAACATTGAGACTGTCTTCTCTTATTTCAGATGATTTTTCTAGCTGTAGTACCTCAGGGTAAGTGGGAACCACAGGAACTGAATCTTCTTGCATGGGTTGTGTTGCATTTGTATCCTTTTCCGTGACAGATGGACCCTTAGAGCTCTCCACAGAATCTGAAACAAGTTCTGGATAGATTTTCTGCTGTGGAGCTCGTCTGGTTCTCAGGCCTTTACCAATATTGGGTTTGGGTTTGGAGAAACGGCCTATTTTAGGCGGTGGAACACTATTGGAACAAGCCAAATCCTGTGTCTCATGTTGAATGGGATCAAGATGAGCATCAGTTGACTGTGATTTGACTGGCTCCTCTTTTGTTTCTTCAGCAGAAAGTTCTGGAATATGAGTTTTACAGCTTGAAAATTCGACATCATCTTTCAACTCTGACTCGCAACTTACAGAAGGACCGGACATGATGGCTGTTTCTGTGATAACTTCTTCATGAACCACCTCTTCATGTACAATGCTTGACTGTCCAAGAATATCATTTTCACCTGAAAAAGATTTCATTCAATCAGACTCTTCTAAGTAAGATTTCCAATTTGAGTGCCCATTTGGATTCAGGCGAGGTTCAAGAGGGTTGCATTATGAAGCTATTCTTACCTGTGCAGGGTATTTCAGATGTCTGGGTCATCTGAGCCGAGTTCCCGATGGTCAGAAGAGTCTGAGCAGCTTCATTGTTGATCTCCTTACATTCTGAAAGAAAGATGTACACATTATGAACCACCAGGATCTTAAATGTTTTGGGTAAAAGACATACAATATCATACAATATTCTTAAAAGTTTGGTCGATGACACAATACACAAATTGTTATGGAAAAGTAATTGAAAAACTACTGGGAAAAAATAAAGATAATTATAGAATAATTTATGATTATTGTCATATACCTGTTACAGTATATCAGTATATATATATATATATACACACACTGTAACAGGTATATGACGATAATATATATATTTTATAATATAGCATATGTATCATTTAAATCATTAAATCATATCACATAAATCATACATACATTAAAGGATGTATTTTTAGTTTTTTTATTATTATTATTTCAACAATTATGTAAATTGTAATGAAACAGATGTATCATAAATAAATGAATGAATAAATGCAACATAAACAAAAGAGAATTATCCAAAAAGAAAAATAGATTACTATCAGCTTATTTTTGGCCCGAAATTATAAAAGTTTTAAACGACTGTCAATTTAAGTAAAACAAATTTGTCATAACTAAATAAAAATATTAAAACTGAAAACTAGGCGCATTTGATTTCTTCTAAATTCAATGTTAGAATTATTTGAATTTTTATTTGAACAACTATGTAAAGTCATTTTTTTTTTATCTAAACAGAAAACGCATGTATCTGTGCATTTTTTTCCCCCAAATAATTTGATGTTGGAATATAACATGTTATTGCATATTGGAGACCTTTTAGACTACATATGGCATAAATGCATAGTTAATATAGATAATAACAACTCCTCTGGTAGTTCATTCAGATGGTGGACAGAGAGCTTGAGAGAGTTTCACCTTACCTCCCATGTGGTCTGGGTCAAGAAACTCAATGACATCCTTAAAAAGAAATCAGACACAAATTAGTAGCAACTCATTCGAGACAACAAAAACACTCCAATTTCAAAGTAAAGAAACTCGACTGAGCTGACAAATAAATTGTGTGTTTATAATGGACACCACAACAGTAAACAGATGTGACAAGGGACATTAATGATGCAGGGGAGACTTACAGCAAGCAGGTCCAACTGGTGTTCATAAGTAACAGGACCAGCGGGTAACGCCGCCTGCTCATATGAAATCTCGGAGCACAAAGCATTCTGGGATGTGCCCAGGATATCAGGCACATTCACAGAAATGTCCAGCTGGGAGACAATGGGAATGAGTGACAGAAAAAATGGGGAAGGACAATGAAAGGTGGGAAGGTTGTGAGTTTTTGATATGACATGCAGAAATAAATATGAACGAAATGGTGAAACGAAACTGAACATCACTTTGGTCAGAAACACATTCTAAGCAAGTAATCAAGCAAGTTTTCCCCACCAAATTATATTCAGATTTCTTTTCATTGTAACAAACTGTTAATGGAATAAAATAATTATGGTTAGTGTTTAGAAAGCAATATATATATATATATATATATATATATATATATATATATATATATATATATATATATATATATATATATATATATTACAATATAAATACTACCATATAAATATAAAATATATATAATATATATAAATATTATAATATAAAATTCTGTAACTTTTTTCCAAGAATACTATGGCACCTGGCGTAAAATATGTTTCTGGCCTTATTCTTTGAATACTAACGATAACAACATAATTAATGCCAAAAAGAAAATCATCAGATTCAAACAGGGGAGTTTTTGAACAGAGAAAGCCACACTGATATGAAGGGGGTTCCACTAAGGTCCTTTAAGATAATACAAAAACAAACCTCTTCCATTGTTTCCACCACCTCTGAATTAATAGGCAGTAGAGGGCGTAGACTCATTGGCACAAATGCCTGGTTTTCCTCTTCAGGGTTTGAAGGAAAGTCCACCTGGCTCAGGACACAATCTTCTACGTCCTCGCCCTCTTCATCATCATCATCTTCAGCTCCAGAAGCCCGTAAGGTCACCAGTCTAGATTTCCCTTTCCTGTGCATGCCCTGTTTCAATGTGGGGCCTGGTTTTAATTTAGCCCTCCGGCCGGGTGCCTTGATGCCCTGATTGCAAGTTTTGGAAGACACAGGTGGTTCAGAGAGCTCTTCCTCATCTTCCTCTTCCTTTGCCGCTGCCTGCATCACATGCAGGGAGAGCTTAGGGATCCTTCCTGACCTAAATAAAAGAGAAATAATAATTAGCATGACTAGCCAAACTGAAAACAAGACCAAAGAACAAAGCCTAAAAAAAGATCATCAAATGTAAAATAAATTGACTCTCACATCTAAAGCTGCATGATTCTGGATAAATTGAGAATCACAATTTTTTGTTTAAATTAGAGATCACGATTCTCCCTAATTTTTGAACAGACAATTAAACAAAATAGCATGTACGGTAATTTACTATAGGTTTAGACATATGTTAATTGCTGCAGAGTCTATTAAAAGCATTTCATTCATTAGAATTATTTACTTAAAATCTATTTGAATTAATCTTTTTAATGGCTCGCCCAAAGACTTCACTTGTTTCATTTCATTTCAATCTCTTGTTCAAAATAATGATTCAATAATTCAATGATGAATACATTTTTGACAGGTTGAACGGACTGATTGGTCTCAAGTTGACCAATCAGGAGAGGAAAACTAGGAATAAGGTTATGAATGTATTTGAATTTGCAATCTTTTAAAGATTAATAGAGCAGCTCAACATCCATCATAACAATTTATCAAGATTCTAAATCTATTCACAATTTTATCTGCATTACAGTATTGTTAATTAAAATTAAGCAATTCAAATAATTTTTGTTAATTAAAATATAAATGCAGTAAAACACAAATATTAGATGAACAATTAAACTGAAGAAATCTTGCCCCGGCAACTAACTGAAATTAAATATGTTTAAGCTGTTTAAGTTTAAGTACAAAAACTACTAAAACTAAACAGAATTTATTTTAAAGGTAAATAGAAATGCAAAAAAATAAAATGACGAACACACTGTACAATTACAAAATGAAAAATTCAAATAAAAACTCAAAATATAAAAATATAAGCCAATTCAAAATAGAAATAAATACTATAATAGTATAAAATAATTTTTTAGAAAATTGCACTAAGAAACCTAACTGGGTTATGACTGAAATATTCTAAATATTGTCACGCTTACCTGGTTGGTTTATTAAATATCTGTTCATGTACAGAACTAAGGTCAGGTTCTTCCTCTAAATCTTCCGATTCAAGGAAACCGTCTTGCATCAATTCTGAAGGCATCTAAAAAGAGTGAATTATATAATGAAAGATAAAATAGACAGTCACAAAAAAACTGCCTTTGCACAGTAATACACAAGTAAGATTGGTTGAATCTCACATTAAACAGCTGAAAACGTTACCTTGGTGGACCCGTCCATTTTACCCTCCCCCGTGACTGAGGTCCCGCCCTCCCGGGTATTGCTTTTGGGCTCAGGACGGCTGTTTCCCCATCTTCGGCTAAAGTTCTGAATCGGTCTCTGGGATCGACCCTTGAGCTGAGCTGGTTTAATAGCAGGACTCTTATTTATATTCCCTGAAGAATCAGCTTCCCTTAACCTGCTAGAAAGAGAATCATTTTCAACCCCCAACATAAATTACACGAGTAGTGCAGAAATTACATCATCGTTCAGATAATAGTCATCATTCAGAAATTAATACTTCATTATGAAAGGATCGATTAATCAGATCCACAGTGACAGTAAAAACATGTATAATGTTACAGAAAAGTTAGAGTTCAAATAAATGTTAATCTTTTGAAACTTCTATTCAAAGAATCCTAAAAGAAAATGTATCAGTTTCCACAATTTTTTTCATTGATAATAATAAGAAATGTTTCTTGAGCACAAAATCAGCATAATAGAATGGCCCTAAACATTTGAATGGTAGTGTACACCTCACATTTAATTGAAAAAAAAAATGAATAAAAGCATCTTTAAATGTAATAATATTAGGATTGAATCTTATATTTTGATTAATTCTTACCTGTCATCTTGTGACTGACCATCAGAGGTGGCATTTTCACAGTCCTCGGGTTCATCTGTTGCTGCAACAATCCAATGAAATATATCAAATGCTAACCAAAAAATCAATAATCAATACCATAAAGAATTATATAAAATAACAATAATGTGAATCTAAAATCAATCTAAAAAGACAGCCAGTAAGATTTACTATGCACAGGCTGTGATTTCAATTGTAAGATGAATACAATGAACCACTTTAAACCAACTCAAGATATTCCTCAGAGATTTGAAGAATCTTCCCCCAGTTTCACAGGCAAGGGTTAAGCCTAGTTCCAGACTAAAATGCATGTTTGAGCTGTTTAAATAGACATGCGTGACATATCTTAAAATATGTCAGTGCCATTGTTTTGTCTCAGTATGCAGACCAGATACAAATCACATTTTTAAAAGCTACTTAAGTGTCCTAATTGATCTAAGGTCTATTCCTGGCTTAATCTAAGCCCTGTCTGTGAAACCAGGCCTTGGTCTATTACAGAATCTATTTCCCATTGTTGCTTAAAGCATACCCTCTCCATTTGTCCTCTTGATTCTCCTCTGTAGAGTGTTTGCCCCTTTTCCCCTGTGTTTCTTTGAAGTGGTATCACTTCCTCCATCATTTGAGAGGTCCTCATTCTCCTTTTCTCCTGCAACCACGTCACTGTCCGAATCCTCTGAAGTGTCTATTTCCTTTCTTTTTCTTTTCGCTGCTTCAGAAAATAGTTGAAGTGTGCATATGAATTTGCCCCCCCCAAAAAAACCTGTACATTTTAAATAGATTAAAAGTTCAAATAAACTGACCTTTCACTGTCCTGTGGACTCTACTCTGTGCTTTAGCCAACTTGGTGAGCTCTTTGTTTTTATTTTTCTTATTTTCCTCGGCTTTTAGGACCTGCTCCATCAATTTTTGAAAGAAATCTAGATCCAGACGTCGCTTCTGCTCTGAAAATGAACTTCAGTTTACTTCATTTTCAGCCAATTGACTCAATACTTAATTCCATAAGGAATCCAATTTCATTTTTCTTTTTTTAGATGTTTGTTTAAGGTGGTAGGATAACTACTAAAGGTCACTTACTGAAAGATTTATCTATTCTCCATGAGTTATTTCTCTCCTCTTTCTTGAACTTGTTCTGGGGGATTAAGAGAACACCAAAGAAGAATATGGTGATTGAGGCTCTTAAAGATGAGCTTGTATTATTATGGCACACATTCAAGATGTCCTAAATTAATACTTCCAGAACATAATGTTGCAAAAGATTTCTATTTAAATAAATGCTGTTCTTTTAAGCTTCCAATTCAAACATATAAAAAAACATATCACAGTCTCCAAATAAATATTATGCGATTCTGATTTGCCATTACAGGAATTAATGACATTTTTAAAATTTAGTAAAATAGAAAAGATTTAGTTTAAATTATAATAAAATTTTACAATGTTAATGTTATTAATTAATGTTATTATATATATATATATATATATATATATATTAAATTATATTATTATTATTATTATTATGTTATATATTATATATTAATGTTATTAATATTATTAATGTTGCTTATTTTTGATTAAATAAATGCAGCCTTGATGAGCATAAGAGACATCAAAAAAATATCAAAAAATATAAAAAATATAACTTTTCAAAAAAAATAACTTTTGAACTGAAAACATTTAGACAATAGTTTGAAATCAACAACTTTATCAGGCATACAACTGTTTAGTGATATGAATACAAAAGATATTGTGACCACCTTAATCTCATGTCGACTTCTGTGTGGAAACAGCTGACCAATCATGGAAAAGTCCGTCCCCACCATGCTTATGGCCAAGAAAAACAATTCAGTCTCTGGAATAGACATAAAAAATATATAAATTTAAATATAGATGACACACTTTAAATTAAGAGTTGCACTGTGTGTAACTACTGACCTCCACTTGACCAGGGTTTGGTGTAGGTGCCCTTCCTAAAGCTGGAGTAAGTGGTGGTAGAACCACGTTCAAATATGGGATCTCTGTCTTCTGCCGGATTGGGTCCTTTTGCCCTTGACACCTGGACTGTTAAACTAAACGAACCCACACAACAGAACTTTTAACATTGGAAAGACTGCACACTTCACCGTTACTAATTTCTGGACTGCACTTCTCCATGAACAGCAGCTCAGGATAAAAAGGAACATCACTGACCTCTCCTCATCTATAATCAGAGAGCCGTCCTCCGCCACCTTCACCCTGGGAACTACCAAAGGTTCTTCCTCCTCCGGCTGAGTTTCGTCCACTCTCTCCTCGTCTTCCTCATTACCAGCATCTTCTTCCACCGTCTCCTGAACCGATGGAACAGCTGGAGTCTTAGAAGAACTAAAGAGAAACAAGAAGTTCTGATGAGGGTTTAAACTTAATACAGTGCCCTCATTTACACCTTTTCCAGATTTGACCACTCATGTAACGGTATTTAGATGCTTGTGAATGTAATAGGTCTGCAAAGTTTTAAATATCAAAGTGCACAATGAATGGAGTTATTGTCTCCCTAAAGAAAGAACCGATTCTGAAATGCCTGAAACGAGTCGTCAATAATTCCAGTCTTACTTCCTGCACGAACCCCGCAAACAACGTCTAGTTTGACCCTTGCAGCTGAGGCTTGGAAGAGTTTGGTTCGTGTTCATGACATTTATAAAGATGCTGTCATCAAAAGCATATCCTCTTTGACTGCACTTCCAAAAGATGAGGACTGAGGCTCAAAATGATAGGATAAAACCGACTCCATCGTTACTGTATGTATAATGGTTTATCAAGAGCTGGAACCCTATGGTAAGGGGTGTTTCATCCAATCCATGTGCTGTAAGTGGAAAACCAATTACAACAGACTGGGCTTTCTGACCAATCAGAGCAGAGTAGGTTCTTGGAAAGGAGGGGTTTAGAGAGACCAAACCATTTAACAGAAGCATTTCAGACAATGAAAAAAAGATGATGCTGCAATGTATATTATGAGAAAATCAAAGTGTTTTTTGACTTGGAGGCATGTAAACCTATTGCAGGAGACCTTCAAAACAAAATTAGGAGCCTTTAAAGGGATACTCCACTTTTTTGGAAATAGGCTCATTTTACCACTCCCCCAGAGTTAAACAGTCGAGTTTTACAGTTTTCAAATCCATTCAGCCGATTTTATGATATTTAGAAGAATATCAGAAACCAGACAGTTTCTGGTCTCATTGACTTCCATAGTCGGAAAAAATATACTATGGAAGTCAATGAGGCCAGAAACTGTCAATGACACCATAAATATTCTTCTAAATATCAGAAAATCAACTGACTACATTCGAAAAGGGTAAAACCCAACTGTTTAACTCTGGGGGAGTGGTAAAATGAGCCTATTTCCAAAAAAAAAAAGTGGAGTATCCCTTTAAAATAGCACTTTATGCAAAGCAAACAATAATACAACACCTACATTGAATAGACATCAGCATATGTGCACTATTTGGGGATTGACAGGGTGATTAGGCTTACGTTGGTGTAGGAGAGTCATCTAATTCTGTCTCTGATGCTTTTTGCTCTTCCTCAGTGAAAGACCTGTACAGAAAACCAAGGCATTGAAAACTAGAAAACACTCTGTCAATAATCAGTTTGCCTTAATCCCTGCACACGCCATTACATGCATCACAAATCCAATATCAACACTTGCGTCCACATGGACTTCCTAAACACACGAAGGAATTAAGAACAGCACGTACTTCATCGGGTTGGAAACAGGCAGGTAATAGATCAGCTCTCTCATGGTCATTTTGGTGTGATCTTTAGGTGCCTTGCGTTCTTTGATTCCCAACTTTGGTTTCTTCTTTTCTTGCTAGATTCAAATGTCAATGGAGAGGTCAGAGTAGCATTTTAAAAACATTGAAATTATTCCCTTTGGAATTCCACATAAAGTGACAGACCCAAAATATGCCATGGTTACAGTACTGATTCAACTGTGATTCAGTGAAAATCCTATTTTGCCTGGGACAAAACTTAATGTATATAAGTATTAAGTTTTCAACACACACAATAATAAGAAATGTTTCTTGCGCAGCTAATAGGCATATTAGAATGATTTCTAAAGGATCGTGTGACACTAAATGAAGTAATGACGCTAAAAAATTCAGCTTTTCCATTACAGGAATAAATTACATTTAAAAAATATATTAAAATAGGAAGCAATTGAAATAATATTTCACAATATTACAGTTTTTACTATATTTTTGTTTAAATAAATGCAGCATTGGTGAGCAAAAAAGGCTTCTTTCACAAAAACATTAACAAATCTCTACCAAACTTTTCAATATATATATATATATATATATATATATATATATATATATTAGGGCTGTGCAAAAGTTAATTGCGATTAATCACATCCAAAATAAAAGCCTGTGTTTACATAATATATTTGTGTGTGCTGCTGTATATAATTATTTTGTATATATAAATACCTATGCATGCATGTATATATTTAAGAATTATTTGCGCTTAAATTATGTATAAATATATATATATATATATATATATATATATATATATATATATGTACATAATCTATATTATATAAATATTTTATATGAATAACATAACACATTTAACACATTTTCTTAAATATATACATGCATGTGTGTGTATTTATATATACAAAATAATTATACATGGCACACACAAATATATTATGTAAACACAGACTTTTATTTTGGATGCGATTAATCGCAATTAATTTTATACAGCCCTACTATATATATATATATACAGCCCTATATATATATATATATATATATATATATATCTCAGTATTTAGGTGGGCTATGCAAAACCTAATATATTGGTAAATATATATGAGTGTGTATATATATATATTTACACACATATTTTGAAGATCAAAAGCTTTTTTTCCCCCCAGATCAAACTCAAACTAATGTAAAGCACATACACACCTTGTTTTTGTTCATTTCTTTTTTAAGAAGCTCCCGAAGTTTCCGTGCCTGAGCTAACCTGACCATATCTGCCGGGTCGTTCAGAGTTGTTAACGAATTGAGAATTTTCAATGGCTTAGGTTTTTTAAGTCTCTCTTTTAACAGATCAGTTTGGCTTTGTCCCAGAGATGGCTCAGAAACACTCTCCTCTTGTGTGACCATGTCTTCCACAGAAGGAGGAACCGGACACTCTGGGGGGTTTTCATGAACCAAAATAGTATCAGGTTTGGAAGTTCTAAGGGAACGATGGGACTCCCCTTGCTGGACGGTCAACGGTACAACAGTGTTTTCCAATCCCCCATCCTCTTGAGTCTCTGTCTCTTGGTCATTCCGCAGTGGGGCTTCAGGGATGGGCTGTGCTTTGGCCTGTCTGCTCCTTCCAGGAGGTCTCCATATTCCAGGAGCGCTGGAGTTGTGGCCAGGCTCAGGTATCTGAAGGGATGTCTCTGCAGTGGGGGTTGATGTGTCAGTCTTACTGAGTGTTACTGGTTTTACAGGGGACTTGGATGGTGATTTAGGAGTCCTAGTTGAGGCAGGGGAAGCTCGTGGTTTGGCTAAGTTGGGCAGGGCTGTGAAGCGTTTCCTCCTCTGAGGGCCAAAAGTCACAGAGGTGCTTGCTGAATCCTGGACATCAGAACTTTTAGACACTACATCCCTGTTGTGAAGCAATGAATCAGTGATAAAACTGGCAATCTCTCTTGCATAACAAGACACAACAAAATCTAGTCACTCTTAGAATGCTTCAGCTAGTCGTTAAGTGTGTCCCTGGCATGTACATTTTCATTTCAAAATGCAAAGTTAAAATATGTCTCACACTGTATGTCTTTACTCCATTTAAATGATTCTAAAAGTCAAAAAATTGTACACATTCAGATTTACAAAATTGCGGTTTAATAGACATAATCAGATTGATATTTATAAGACTTAAGGTTCAGACTCACGCTCCATGGCTAATGGCCTCTAACTGGTTATTAGAGCTGCTGCTCTGAGAGGCTTCCTCATTACTCCGCCCCAATGCTATAGGTGGGTCAGTCTTCAACTTCTCAGCCATGACCTCTGACCTCTCAGAAGGAGCAGAATCAACAGGACCCCGGGGAGGCTGGACATTATCTTGAGAAGCAACCGGAGCTCGGCCTGTGGGCTTCACATTAGGGCGGACGCTAATTCTCGATCTGCGCATCATCTTTCTCTGTTTAAAGGGAAAAAAATATTTATTTATGCATGTGTGTGTGTATATATATTCAAACTTTTATGTTAGATGCGATTATCTTTATTAATCGATTTGACCACTTACATATATATATACACTTCTATTGATATATTAATAGAAATACTGTTATATATCAATAGAAATACTGTTATGCTAATTCTCGATCTGTGCATCATCTTTATGTTAAATAATTTTATAATATATATGGTAACACTTTACAATAAAGTTCATTAGTTAACATTAGTTAACTACCTTAGTTGAATGAACAACACTTATACAGCATTTAATTCTAAATTAATTTACTAATACGTAATTAAAATCAAAGGGTTGTATTTGTTAACATTAGCTAATGCACTGTGAACTAACATGAACAAACAATGAACAGCTGAATTTATATTAACTAACGTTAACAAAGATTAATAAATACAATAACAAATGTATTGCTCTTGGTTAGTTCATGTTAGTTAATACATTAAATTAACTAATGGCAACTAATGAACCTTACTGTACCATAGTAGGCCTATTACCATATTTATAGTATGACATTATTATTATATTATGATTTACAATAAGACATTAGTAAAGTCGTTTTAGCTAAAACCTTTCTGGGGTTCTTACAATAGGATTGACATAATAATGTATGTCTCATTGGGCAATAAATCAAAAACAAGTAACGTTAACGTTAACAAAGTTCAATGTGTCAGCTACTTCTACTTCTAGTGATGTTTACGAGTGATTGCATCAGTGTAATTCTTTCCCAAACTTTTACGTGCAACTATATATTTGGTTGTCACAGCGATGCACAAATATTAAATTTCCAGATACTCGAAACAAATGGCTCTTTGGCTTTCTACACATTTTTGTAATGTTTTTTTTTTCCAACTGGTCATTGAGGGGGTCCTGTCCAACAATGTCCATTAACATAAGCTTCTCGCATAATTAGAGCAACACTGCTTTTTACAACACCGCTATACGTTTAAATATAAGGCAATTTCAAAAATCTTACTTTATTTGGCGGTCCAGTCCAGGGTGATTTTAATTGTAAAAATCTTCAGCGGCTCACGTCCTCCATGCTTGCTGTAACTGCGCATGCGCACAGAGAGCCGGAACAAACGTTCCTTCTCCTAGCCTATCGTTCTACCCGGATGAATTTCACAAACGGACACGTTCATGTACGCTCACTTTTTTAACTGTTTACCAAGACACACTTTAATAGAAATACACCATTGAAAATATGGGGTTTCGGTATGCATAAGCGTCGAACAAAAATCGTGTGAAAATGGATCATACGACTTCAAACAATCCGGCTTCCCTACGCACAGAAGGAGAAAGCAAAGATACAGCTGCTGTGTCAGGAAATTCAGCAACACTTGTCCTGTCTGACACTAATCTATTGTGTGTTGAATACCCGGGAGTCGTAAACAATGTGGACAGAATGCTGGACAGCATAGGCGGCGAAGAGGGAGTGTCCAAGGTGATCATATTATTGCATTGGTGCTTTAAATGAAAAAGACACGTTTTTAGACTGTGTTCATTTAAGCTGAATCTGAATTTTTGTTACTGTATTTCAGAAGTGTTCTGATCAGAAGTGACTGATTTCTAGATCAGTCCTTGTGACTTACATGAATCTTTTCCATGTCTGATGTAAATGACAGCTAAGGAGAAAAGACTCTGACATCAATGCTTTGCCTTCCATGATTGTATTTGATTCAGATTATTATATTGTAGTAGTAATTGTGAGATCCCTTGTTTTAAAATACGTCATTTAAGGAATATGTCTTTTGGATATATTTCTTTGACTGCTTTTTTGTGTCATTGTATTTTATTATGTCTGATTTTAAACAACATTTGATTAATGACACCTTTCCCTACATAATATAACATAGCAGATGTGTTTTATACATTATGTAAAAATCATATGACATCAGGGACATATTTACCCAGAGAAATATGTCCGCTTTGACATGATTTTCAATTCTGTTATATTAGCAAATGATTCCATTTAATTTAGCCAATTTTATTGGATGAAGATATATTAGTGGTAATAAATGTGTATAGTAGAATATATTTAAATCTGGGATTTTTATTTTTATTTTTTTGACAGACATATGCAGATTCTTCTAAAAGACTTGAACTCCGCTTTCGGCCGAAAGATCCTTTCTGCCATCCAGCTTATGGAAACCGCTACTCCTCCACCAACCTACTGCTCAGAGTACGCCGCAGAACCCGCAAAGGAAACAGCTCAGAGACCCAAATCAGCATGGAGATAGTGGGACTTATAGGAACCACATATAAATTTCAAGGTATAAAAGTCTACATTCACCAAAAATAATTGAATTCATATTTTAAAATAAATTTAAGAAATTTCTACCACAACTTAAATATATATTATTATTCTTGATATTTTTTATTTTAAATTATATGCTACATGAATACAGTTTTTATTACGGCTTCACGATTAATCGCAATTAATCTTGTCACACTTGACTTGGCAAGATATATATATTTTTTCAAACTAATCCAACTATTTTCTTCTAACATCAAAACTACAAAAAGTCTCAGGCTTTTAATGAGGGGGTCAAAACTTTTGTACAACAAGACTTCTAGAGTATTTAACCTGCCTATCACTGGCAAAGCTTAAAGGAGTAGCTGATAAATTACTCACCCCCGTGTCAACCAAGATGTCATTCGTTCTTCAGTCGAAAAGAAATTAAGATTTTTGATGAAAACATTCCAGGATTTTTCTCCATATAATGGACTTCAATGGGAACCAAACGATTCAAGGTCCAAAACACACTTTCAGTGCAAACTGTTCAAATGGCCTTAAACGACACCAGACGATGAATAAGGGTCTTATCAAGCGAAACGATCGCTCTTTTAAAAGAAATAACAAAGTTTAAGTTTTATAAGCACAAATGGTCGCCTTGCTCTGTTCTGTGATGCACGTTCGTGACTATCCTGTTTGAACTCGTTTATCAAAATGAACAAATATTTTTTGTGTCGTTTGGTTCATTCAACGAATTAACTCTGGAAAAGATTCATTCATTTTGATGAACAAGTTCGAATAGGAGAGTCACGAATGCTATATATATACTGTATATATTGTTTCAAAGAAGAAGGTATTCAGGGTTGGAATGACATGGGGGTGAGTAACCGAATGGAAAAGTTTTCATTTTTGGGTGGTCTATCCATTTGATACTCACACATTCTTGATCTTGATTCTTTAGGCATGGCTGACTTCCAGTACCTGGCATCTCACAGTGAGCCAGATGGCAACCAGGTGTCATTGTATGACAAGATCATTTTGCGCAAACCTGAGAAGAAGGAATTCTATGACAGTCCTGTGCCACTTTTCCTTCCTCCTCCCATTTTCTCTCGCCTGGACACGGCTGTGGATTATTACTATCGTCCAGATGTATTGCACTGGTAAGCTGAAGTAGGAGCTGAAGTAGATCCAAACTTTTCTAAGTTCAGTTGTATGTGTGTTTTTGGTGGTTTGATTGGTTGGTTACATAATTTGTCTGCTTCCCAATAAACAGCAGGGAGACTGCAATGCAGTCTGTTCTCCTAAAAGATCATCTTATAGCCCCGAATCGGGCTCGTCGACCAAACAATGCCATTTTTGTCAACTTTGATGACAAGACCGTTCCATCAGGACCTCTAGAAGCTGCAGTGACCAGTTGGAAAAAGGTCTGCGTCCATCCTAGCGATGTAAAGGTAGAGCAGCAACTCAAACAGGTTGGTAAAATTGTTCTACATTTTTTCAATGTGTTAAATACATCAACCATCTCCAAGATGATCACAACATTTGAATTGAAGCAAAAAAAAAATTAATATAATATGAGGGGCTAAACTAAAAATCGCATGATGAAGAAGCTGACACCATTAAAAAAAACAATTACTTTTTTGGACTAATTGATTATACTATTAAAGCAATATATTGGAAAAAGAATAATCAGATACATTACCATTCAAAAGTTTAGTGGTCAGTAGGAGATAGTAAAGACATTATAATTTGACAAATGATTTCTATTTCAAGTAAATTCATTGGAATAAACGACATTTTTTGAATACATTAAAATATCAGACAGCTTAAATTGCATTAATATAACCACACAATATAACTGTTTTAATTGTATTTATGATCAAATAAAAAACAATCTTGGTAAGCATAAGAGAATTCTTTCAAAAACATTTAAAAAAATCTTTCTGACCCCAAACTTTTGAACAAGAGTGCATATATGTTGCATATATGAGACTCGTTTATGTAATTCTCAATGCTTTGTGGGAATGGATGTTTGACAACTAGGTGAAAGGTTAAAACTATAAGTTGTTTAAAAAAAAAAAAGTTGTCAACTTAAGCAACTATTGGACAAAAACTCTGGTTATATATTATGGGAAAATATCCTTATCTTATCATAATGCCACCTGTGCTCCAATGCGGTTTCATTTGAAAATACTACTGATTAATATGATTCATCCGCAGCTTTTCGAGAAAAGGCCCATATGGTCTCGCAATGCCGTCAAGGCCAACGTCAACGTTCACCCTGAGAAGATGAAGCACCTCCTCCCTTATGTGGCCTACTACATGGTGAGTAGATTAACAGAGACAACTAGACGTTTAATAAACTTAAATATAATGTGGTATTATTTTCAGTGTGTTAAAATACTGTCTCTAACCCATCTTATTGCACAGGAAGCCATTAGTGGTGCACAAACACTTTTTAAGTGGCACTATCAACTTTTCTGTTTGTTAGTGTGGCCTGTTATAGCAACATTGGTTCAACCAATGGTGTGAGATTGTGCTGCGAAAATCTGTCTGAACTAAAGTTCAAGAAGTAAGCCACTCAGAAGTAACCCTAAATTCCATGTTTTTCAAAATCGTAAAATGTTCAACAACTCTACAAACCTGCATGGGCTAAATTTATGTATGTGTAATATGCTAATTCAGTTTTATTATAGAGTTTCCAAAGGCTTAACTGTGTTTTAACACAATTTTGTACTATGCCATGGAAATAAGTGAATAAGAGTCGTTGAATGAGGGTTGAATAATTATGACATTGCTGTATTACTAAAAAAACACTAAAACTCAACTATATATTAACATTATCACTTTTACATTAACATTTGCCACTAAACTGTTGTATATGCATATTTTTTTTAACTCTGTATCTTTAGAAAAGCCTACATTTGTTAACAATTACAATCTCAGGGGGGTTGAATAATTTTGATGGCAACTGTATCTTACAACCTCACATGAAAATAGTTTTTACTTGTAGTTAACAGGGCCGTGGAGGAGTTTGTGGGTCAGGTTTGGATACGATCCTCGAAAAAAACCTGAAGCAAAAATCTACCAGGTTCTAGACTTCAGGATCCGGTACGGAATGAAAAATGGTGAGAGATCATCCAAAACATATTCATAACAGTCCTAAATATGATTTTTTCCTCGACTTAAACATGCCAAGACTGCTAGACAAAACTGTCCAAAAGAGTGCAGAAACTTTTCTGACACCAGATGTAAGTACAAAGGACAATACATACATGATTCCTGTAATTTTCTCTCTGTAGGATTTGGTGTCAATGACATGCCAGTGAAATCCAAGAGAAGCGCTTACCATTACAGCCGCCCAACCACTATCAACAAGACAGGTACAAAAACACAGATATAAATATTCTGGCACACAGTGTCCCCCCTTAAGGTGTTCATTATATAATTACTTCGTTTTTTCCTCTGACCTTTACAATCCAAGAGGTTTTGTGTTATAAACTTCAAGAGATTAATGTCTATTTAAAAGTTTGGGGTCGTTAAAAATGTTGTAATGTTTCTTGAAGAAGTATTTTAACTTTACCAAGGCTGCATTTATTTGATCAAAAATACAGTAAAACACTGAAAATATTGTGAAATATTTTTACAATTTAAAAAACTGTTTTCTATTTGAATGTGTTTTGAAGGCATCATTAAGTCTTCAGAGTCACATGATCCTTTAGAATGCTGATTTGCTGCTCAAGAATCATTTATTATTATCAATGTTGAAAACAGTTTTGTTGCTCAATATTTTTGTGGAAATTTTGATGCTTATTTTATCCTGGATTATTTAATGGATAGAAAGTTCAACAGAACAGCATTTTTTAAAAATAGAAATCTTTCATATTATAAATATCTTCACTGTCACATTTGATTAATTTAATGCATCCTTTCTGAAAAAAAAAATTGAAAAAACTTAAAGCATGTACTGGGCCCAAACTTTTGAATGGTAGCGTAGTATTAAACATTTTAAGTGTAAATGATACTATTGTATGGTTGTTTCGTTCACTTCTTTAGTTCCTCAACCTGCGAGCGTATCTGACATCACCCAGGAGAGTCCTTCATCTTCAGGACCCAAACCTGCTACTGCCAAGTACATACTGAAGGTATTTTCAGTTTTTACATTTTTAATTTAAATGTTATATCACAATGGATTTTTGCCTTGATCAGCAGCTAAAGACGAGGAAGCGTTTTAAACCAGTTTTGTGGAACTTTCTCTCAAGGAATCAGTCTACATTTTCCGGGAGGGAATGCTTCCTCCATACCGGCAGATGTTCTACCAGCTGTGTGATCTGGATGTAGAAAAGTAAGAACTTTCAACACAATATCATTGCAATTCATAAGTATTTTGGTGAATTTGTGGCTACTTCGTATGAATTTGTGGCTAATTCGTAAAATCTCAATTCGTTTTCAATACAACGTTTTTGTATGATTTGCTAACGCCCCAGTAATGAGTGTGTTTAGGGGCCTTAATTTTGGTTTCTAATCATACATTTCTGTACTATTCACGTCACATGAATTCATATAAAACATGGGTTTTATAGTTAACTAAAAACTAAAACAATTTAAAAAAATTTGTTTTGAAATAAAATACAAGCTAATTGGCAACATTCGGCAGAGCAGACTTGAATGGCGCAGCAAGTGAGACACAGTGTGGTTACCCGGCGTTCACTGGCCACTTGGGGCGAGTACATGGGACAACACTGGCTCGACACGCAGACTATAGAATCTGGCAAACATGCTGGGTGTCGCCCGGCCCGCAGCTCTACATATATTGTCGGCGAGGCGCCAGTGCCCAGGTGGAAGCAACACTTCTAGTAGAGTGATCTCTCAACCCGAGAGGGCACGGCACACCTTGGGTTTGGTATGCCAAGACGATGGCATACACTTTTCTGTGGGCCCTCCTCTGCTTAGAAACAGCCTTTCCCTTCTGCTGGCCTTCATAACAGACTAAGAGCTGGTCTGAGGTCCTGAAGCTCTGCTTTCAGTCCCTGTACATGTGCAAAGCATGGACCGGACAGAGCAAAGCTAGGACTGAGTCTACCACCACCTGTACATGTCGGTCCATGTACAGGCGCAAAGCATGGACGGGACAGAGCAAAGCTAGGACTGAGTCTACCACCACCTGGGGTAGATCACCTAAGTCCTCCGCGTCCCATCTAGAGACCACATGTGGAGATTCCAGAGGACTGGACGTGGGTGCCCCTTCTCTAAGAAATTAATTCCTTCCTCAGAGGAATGTGCCAGGGAGGGGCTGTCGTGAAGAGCATGAGTTCTGGGGACAAGGTCCGGTTGGGCCAAAAGGGGGCCACTAGCAAGACCTGACACTGCAAGTAGGCTCACTGGGTCAGCTGTGTGCCAGTGCATCCGTCCAGAGGGTCTAGGGAGTAAAACAACTGCCAGTATGACATGTCCGGAGAGGAAAACAGGTCTACCTGTGCGAGTCTGAAGCGTCTCCAAATCAGCTGGACCACCTGGTGTTAGAATCTCCACTCTCCCGGAAGCGTAGGCTGTCGACAGCGCTCGTCGGCTAAAATAAAAATAAAAAAGTAAAAAGAAAATATTTATAAAAAACAATCACTTCTCAATAACACTAAAAGAACACTGATAGGAAATCGCCACCTTGTAACATAGTTATGTTTTCCTGTGAGATCAGGTTGTAACTTTGATTGTCTTTCTTTTCAATAATTTATCCACTTAAAAGACCCATCCCACTCCTCCTGACCTTTACAGCACTTGTCTTTTTCTTCTTTTAAGAATAAAGAATATCATTCATAAGAATGATGGAAAAGAGGAAGTGTGTGACGAGAGAGATGGCTGGTGTGTGCCCCACACGGCTGACGATCTCAGGAATATCATTTCTGGAATGATCCAGCAACACGTCCAACCTAACCGCCCAGGTAAAACACACACACACACACACACACACACACACACACACACACACACACACAAAGAAACCATTGGATTGTTAATTATTAAAAATAGCAAAGTAATATTTCTTAAATAAAAATGGCTTTATTTCTTATTTTGTGTGATATTTTGTTGATGTAGCATCATCCACCCAAAAGCCAACAAGAACTAGACCCAAAACTGTTGACAGCGGAGAAGAGGAAGATGAAGATGATGACGATGATGAAGATTACAAGCCTTCTGATGGGAGTGACAACGAAATGGAAACTGAGATTGCAGATTACATGTAATTCTCCTTGAGTTATGTGTCTGGCACTTATAAAGGATTGGATGTGTAAATGTAAAAAACAACTTTGGAGACTGATAGAAAATAGTTTGTTTGTTTTTCCCCCATTTGGATAATAAATGATTTTGTCAAATGACTTTGTCAAACTGATTAACTTTATGATTAACTGAAAGTTCATTCACACAATTGTTCTTTGTATGTTTCTGATACTTCTATATTTTGTATATATATATATATATATATATATATATATAAAATATAAAAGCACATATATATATATCAAAATTTTGGGGAGTGTTTTAAATACTTTTCAGCAAGGATGCATTAAATTCATCAAAACTGACAGTAAAGACGTTTACATGGTTACAATAGATTTCTATTTTTTTTTTTTTATGTGGTTCTTTTGAACATTCTATTTATCAAAGAATTCGGAAAAAAATCATCATGATTTCCACAAACATTAAGCAGCACAACTGTTTTCAATATTAAGAATAAGAAGAAATATTTTTTGAGGAGCAAATCAGCATAGTATAATTTTCTGAAGAACCAAAGTCTAAAGTAATTAAGCTTCCAATGCACAGGAATACATGACATTTATATGAACTTTTACATTGCAATAATATTTTACAACATTCCTGTTTGTATTTTTTAGTCATTTTTTTATTAAATAAATGCATTTTTACATGTAAAAATGTTCTTTTATTTCATTTTATTTGTAGCCAACACTTTAAGTTGTGTTTATTCAGAAAGTAAATTTAAAAAACAAATCAACCCTGCGAAATGTTCAATAGAGAAAATAAAAGTGGCAACTAGCCCGCATTGCATTTAACCATTTTGGCAGATGGTGAATTGATTTGTTTATTGCAAAAGTCTTTGTGCAATTATTCTTTAAGGTGCATGACTCAAATTTTTTCATCATTATTAAATATTTCTCTGAAATGGAAAAGAAAATGTGTTTGTCATTACACAAAGCTTTAATGAACACAAAAATTTTCCGTGAGACCTAAACACAACTGCACACATGTTGTCCACTTACTTGAAGGGACTGTGTACTCTTGGTAAGATATGACTTTGTAACACCTGGGAACAAAGAGAGATATGATTTGTGTTCGAGTTTATAAAAGCGGACAGAATTCCCCTTCAGTGCCACACTTGCAGCCACTATCAAATGATGGCGTTGCAAGTTTTCATCTCTGTTGCCCTCATCCTGGGGACAGCAAATGCAGCTTCAGTAAGTTATAGTGAATTCAATTAAAGATTTGTATTTAATTGGTTTATGGTCAATTTGGGGATTTAAAGAGTTATTTAAATATAATATATAAAATATATATAATTATTAAATGCTTGAAAGTTATGTATTTGTTTAACTTATTATGCTTTACAGTTAGTGTACTAGTTTAGTTTAATAATGAAGCTATTGGGAAGTATTATATTAAAGGCACAATACGTAAGATTTTTGGATTAAAATATCCAAAAAACACTAAAACAATGTTATATATTTTGTTGACTTGTGTAAGCTACTAACATCATCCCTAATATTTCTAAGAATGTTTAAATCCAGAGAAATAAGTAATTTACCATGTCCGTGCTTTGCCTATCAATGACATCACACCAGCGTTACCCTCGATTTACATGGAAACACCAAAGACTCTTTTATTATGTGTTTCACTAGACAGGTGAGCAACTGTTTGGATACAATAATTGACAGAAAACTAATCATTGTTATATAGCTCAACACAGTGTTAATGTTTAAATCTCGTTTTCTTGATTTACCGCGAGTACCATGTTTTACCATGCCTAATATTGATCTAGCTTACTGCAGTGTGCAACAAGTGTCTCATAGTAGCCACATAGCAGCAAACCATGGCATTATAACTTTCAACACACTCAATAATACTGTGATAAAACAGTGCTATATTACCACACATCCGCATGATCAGAAAAAGAGGAAGTGGTCGTCTGCGGCATAATAAAAGCTCCACTGCTCTCGAGCCGTGTGTCACGCTTGTCTCTCTTTAGCAATCGATCCAGTGACCTTGTATCGTTCCAGTGGCTTTCAGCCCCGACCGGCTTCATAACAGACAAAGAGCTGGTCTGAGGTCCTGAAGCTCTGCTTTTGGTCCATGTACAGATTCAAAGCATGGACGGGACAGAGCAAAGCTAGGACTGGGTCTACTACCACCTAGGGTAGATCACCTAAGTCCTCCGCATCCCATCTAGAGACCATATGTGGAGATTCCAGAGGTCTGGACGCTGGTGCCTTTGGGTGCCCCTTCTCTGAGAAATTAATTCCTTCCTCAGAGGAATGGGGAAGGGAGGGGCTGTCGTGAAGAGCATGAGTTCTGGGGACAAGGTCCGGTTGGGCCAAAAGGGGGCCACTAGCAAGACCTGACACTGCAAATAGGCTCACTGGGGGAAACCATACTTGCATAAGTCTCAGGGCCAACTGTGTGCGTCCGTCCCGAGGGTCAAGGGAGTAAAACAACTGCCAGTGGGACGTGTCTCTAGAGGCAAACAGGTCTGCCTGTGCAAGTCTGAAGCGTCTCCAAATCAGCTGGACCACCTGGGGTTAGAGACTCCATTTTCCCAGAAGCGTAGGCTGTAGGCAACAAAAGATCTCGTTGACTGCACGACTGAGCACGCCCGATATATAAATTGCACAAAGTGACCTCAGATGCTTCTGACTCCATAGGAGGAGATGCGGGCAGGTTGCGACAGAAGCATATACCACCTTGATGGTTGATGTATGCAAGGGCCGCAGTGCGATCCCTTCGGACCAGTAAGTGCTTGCCTAGTGGTGGCGATTTAAAGCAGCCAAGCCCAAGCAACTCAAGGCAGTTGATGTGCCAATGCATTTGGGGCCCCGTCCAAATACCCAAAGCTGCATCAATATAACACTAATAACACAGCGGCCTCGTACTGCTCCAGCGGCTTTCAGCCCCGTCCGGCTTCATACTAGAGTAATGTTAAAAAATCTTTAATACATTAGAGCTCCCATGATTCTTCGAAATCACGCCGTCTTTTTTAAATAAGCGAGTCGTGACCAGTAGCGGCAAAAATTACACATTGTTCATAATTGTGTATTACACACAAAGTCTTATTATGAATCTTATAATTAAAATTTAATCTATTTTAACTTTAACAAGTAGCCCCTAAGGGGAAAGTAAAAACTTTTACTTCTCCCAAAGAAATTCTGTATTTGCAATGAAGTTTCGTGAGCCGAAGCAAAAGTTTTAGTAGAGATAGAAATGCAGGAAATCTAAAGCTGACACTGTGGTACTAAGTGGCTAAAATACTCAAAATAGTATGCTATGCTGCAATTTCTAGCCAAATTTAATTGTGAACATGTTGCAGCTGGGAACTGTGTACACGGAGGGAGGGATGGTACAGGGAAAGAGTCGTAGTGTTGGACTCTTCCGCTATGTGGACGTGTTCAAGGGAATTCCTTTCGCTGCTCAACCTGGCAGATTGGCGAAGCCGGTTCCTCACCCAGGCTGGGATGGTGTGTATACCTGTCTGTCGTGCAAGCTTGTCTAGACCTTTTAAGGCACTAATTATGACCTAGCTAGAGTCTAAAATAAGTGAGTGAGTGTTTTAACAGCGTACTCTTGCTGACTCTACCTGCACAGGCGTCCTGAAAGCCACTGAGTACGCAAATAGGTGTATGCAGCTCAATATTATCGGTAAAGACGTCTTGGGCAGTGAGGACTGTCTCTACCTGAATATCTGGGTCCCCCACGGACGTTCTGGTAATGCAAACCTGCTCTAATTCACAAGACAAAAAAGTATGTTAAAGGGATCGTTTACCAGAAAAAAATGAAAATCTTGTCATCATTTCCTCAACCTCATGTCATTCCAAACTTGACTTGCGCAAAACATTTTTGTCCAAACAATGAAAGTCAATGAGGTCCAAAGGTGTTTTGCAGTGTTTGATGGGAAAACTTTGACAGAATTTTCATTTTTGATGAACTAGCCCTTTGAGGACAACATTTGAACAAATATGTCTGGCTTAAACCTCCTTTTTGCAGTGTCTACCAATTTGCCTGTTATGGTGTTCATCTATGGTGGTGGCTTCCTGATGGGTGGTGGGATGGGTGCAAACTTCTTGAACAACTACCTTTATGATGGACAGGAGATTGCAGACAGAGGAAATGTCATCGTGGTGACGTTCAACTACCGCGTCGGAGCCCTTGGATTCCTCAGCAGTGGAGATGCTGACGCACCTGGTAAATTTTAATTGAATATAAGTCATAAATATGCTGATAAAAAACGAGATGGGAGGAAAAATTATGTTAATGCTCTTTGCGTTCTCTTGCAAAAATTTTGCGTTACCCCAGAGAAACTTTGAGTTCACTTGCAAAATGTTTATTTTGCAAGTATAAACTATGCGTTTGATCGCAAAACTTTCGAGTTATTGCGAGCAAATTCAAGGTTTTTCGAGAGAATGCAAAAGTTTTGCGAGGGAATGCAAAGGTTGTGTGAGCGAACATATTATTTCTCAGCGGAAAGCAAAACTTTTAGGGGAGAACACAAAAGCATTAGCTTGCGAAACTTTTGCGAAAATATTAAGTCAATGCTTTTGCATTCTCCTGAGAAATTTTGCATTTCTAAAATTTGGAGGCTGGAGCGCAAAGTTTCTAGGGGGAGGCAAAAGCATTGGCAAATAATTTTTCTTCCATCTCATTTTCCTTCACCATGCCACTTTAGGGGCTCCGTAGCATTCCCTCGAAAAATTGGCAAAGTTTCTCAGGGGAATGCGAAAAGTTCGTGAACAAAAGCAAAGCATGACTTCACTACACTGTATAGAGATTGTATATAAACTGTAAGCATATTTATGGGTTGGTTAATTGATTGTAGTATTTAAATGATGATCTGAGCATGTCCTGGTCGATAGGAAACTATGGCCTGTGGGATCAGCATGCTGCTATCGCTTGGGTACACAGGAACATCAGAGCTTTCGGTGGTAATCCAGACAACATCACTCTCTTTGGCGAGTCAGCAGGTGGAGCCAGCGTAAACTTCCAGGTGCTACATAATTTTTTTTTTTTTAAACAATATTCTGCTTGCAGGCTTATGTATTACATTTTAATGAGTGGGTGTACATGTGCTGGTCTGGCTATATTTGCTAGGACGAGGTCATTTTTGAAAATGTCTTCACAATAATGCAAACTGTTGAACTGGCCCTCGTTATTTGAAGGGCTCATAATTTGCCAAAATAATGATTTCACTAAATATAATAGCAACGGTTCTGCGTGAGGGCTTATTATCGGAATGAAAACCATAAGAGGTCCTCGGTAATAAAGCTTGAAGTTTCTAAGGTCTGTTGTGTGTCCCATACTGCACAGATTCTTTCCCCTAAAAACAAGGGCCTGGTCCGCAGAGCCATCTCACAGAGTGGTGTTGCTCTCTGTCCTTGGGCCGTCAACAGAAATCCACGACAAGCTGCTGAGAAGGTGAGCATCGTCTTCATGAATGTCCCACATTGCTGAATAGTCATTATAAAACAGACCTAGCAAATTGTTTACAGTACTAGCATTTGGTATACAGTGGTCCCAAAATCCTTGGGGATTTGCTTACTCTCATTCCCAACCTTTTTGCGAAACACTTTACTGTACACTTGCAAGTGTTTATTTAGCGAAATCGCCTTTTCTGTTTCAAATACCAACTGGCATTTCAATTATTTTGTTTTTTTAATAATTAATGAATAGATATCACAACAAAAATGTGTGTGTGCACCTTTAGATCGCAAAGAAGGTCGGATGTCCCACTGATAGTGGGATGGTGGCTTGTCTGAAGATGACAGATCCTAAGCTTGTTACTCTTGCTGGGAATGTGGAACTAAGTACATCTGCTAGTGGTAAGAATATTCAAGAGTGGCTGCTCGTGTTTTAGCCCTTTACATGCTTTCTATTACCCTGGGTTTCCCCATACACCCTTTGCGCAGCAAGATTTTATTCATGCTGCTAGGCAGTCTGGATACCATGGACCAAATTTTCGCCTCAGCGAGGGGTCCAATCACAGAACGGGGAGGGAGCAGCAAGACGATGACGACGTCTATGCAACACACCGAATCAGTTTGTTTATACCCACGGATCCAACATGGCAGTAGACGCGAAATTACCTTTCGATGTAGCCTTGAATATTGTTCTAAAGAGTTGTTCTTAGAACGCAAATATATCTCTGACCCATCGTCTAATTTCTTTCGCTCTACATACGTCATCTGATAGAATTGAAATGATTGGCTATGAGTTACGACGTACAGACGCATATAATAGACATTCATGGCACCCAATAAACGGCTCTGGGCGTTCGCAAACCACGCCTCAAATACGAGAAAATTAACATGTGGTTCCCAGATCACGTCTCAATGTCAATGAGACATAGTCTGACGTTAGCCAGGCTAGCTTTCTATAGCAATAGTTGAACCAAAATTAAAATTCAGTCATCTTTTACTCACTCTCCATTCTGTCTGAATAAAATCTGTACGTAGTTTTTTTTCTCAATTCTGTCTCCTGGTAGAGTTTTGGTTCCTTGCCACTGTTGCCTTGGCTTTGGCTTGCTTAGTTAGGGACATTAAATATTCAACAATATTATTGAACTGTGTAGTATTATATTCATGTTTTCACTGTGAAGCTGGTTTGAAACAATCTGTATTGTAAAAAAGCGCTATATAAAAAAAGGTGACTTGACTTGACTCTCATGTCATTCCAAACCTGCACAAATAGTCGTTCTTTTACTGGGAATACCAGTGAACAAGTCGGTGTATAAAAGTCATGCAGGTTTGCACAAAGTCAAAAGATCACTCTCTTTTCTAGATCCAATTGTGCACAAACTGGATCTGTCACCCGTCATCGATGGTGAATTTCTCCCCGGCGAGCCTGACACCCTTTTCCAAAATGCTGCTGACATTGACTACATCGCTGGAGTCAATGACATGGACGGCCACCTCTTTGCTACCGTTGATGTCCCCTCTATCAACAATGCTCTGGTGTCTACCCCTGTGTAAGTTTGCTACATTTATTCATTTTTCATTTACATTCATACATTTATTCATCATCTGGAATAATTTTGAGAATTTTGAAAGACCCCATAAACCAGTTTTGTGGCTTTGGTTTATGTACGTTAGCTTTGAGGCCATCTACATGCTAGTGTACTATTTAAAGTAAAAAGTTGGCAAAAGTAAGCTTTAGAAGACCCATACTGCAATTTTTTGTACCCCAATATATTTCAAACATATGCTTAATATCTGTAAAAAGTATAGCTTAAGAAAAATATTTTTCAAATTCGAAAACAATCATTAAAACCTGTCACATGATCCTTCAGAAATCATTCAAATATGCTGATTTGTTAAAGAAACTAATAATCAATGTTGAAAACAGTTGTGCAGCTTAATATTTTTTTAAGACTCTGATAAAATAGAAAGTTCAAAAGAACAATATCTATTTGAAAAATAAATCTTTTGTAACATTATAAGTGTCTTTGTTGACGTATTCTATCAATTTAATGCATCCTTCCTGATGCATTACATTATATTTTAAATCATACTGTTTCCAAATGATTCCAATAAATGGTAGTGCTGCATACAGTATGTTTTAGTGTATGGGAATATGCACATTTTAAAACGACAATCTTTGTTTTCTGGAAAAAAAATAGTGATAGCTAAAGGCAACTGGCCTTTCAACAAAGGGACAAACCGATGAGCCCTCTGCAGAAAAAATGCACCTGTCTAGGTGCAGTCAACTTCATTTACAACTGCTATTGATTTATAACAGGCAAAATGTCAGAGATCTCTCGATTTCCCTGTCTGAAGCAAGAGGACAAGACGCTGGTGTCGCAACTTATCAGGAGTACACCGTCAATTGGGGTAGTAACCCTAGTGATAAGGATATCAAGAAAACAGTTGTGGACATCGAGACGGACTACATCTTCCTGGTGCCAACCCAAGCGGCCCTGTACCTCCACGCTGACCATGCCAAGTAAGCGGACTTCATCTTCTTATACTGACCTCTAAAGTGTGAACTGAATAGTAGAAACTTTAAACAACCTTTTTTCTCCATTAGATCTGCACGAACCTACTCCTACCTGTTTACAGAGCCTTCTCGCATGCCTGTCTTCCCACTCTGGATGGGTGCTGATCACGCTGAAGACCTGCAATTTGTGTTTGGGAAGCCGTTCGAGACTCCTTTGGGCTACTTTCCTCGCCATCGTGACGTCTCCAGATACATGATTGCCTACTGGACCAATTTTGCTCGAACTGGGTATAAAAACATAAAAATAATTACAAATACTTTAATGTGTAGAGCCAACTATAATCATTAAAATATATATAATATAAGAGTACTATAGTACAAGGCTTTTCTATAGTCGTGCAATTCCATTTGGTGCCAATATTGAATATTGGGGAATGGAAATACTATTATAGTTTGTTTGTTTTTACAATTTTGTTTTAATTTCCGTTATAGTTTTAGTAATTTTTTATAGAGCCTCTAAAAGACTTGGTGGTGGAAAAAAATTGGATAAAAGGAAAAAATATATTTAAAAACATTTGCGTTCCCCAGAGAAACTTTGCGATCGCTCGCAAAACATTTCTTCTGGAAGTCTCAGCATTCGCTCGCAAAGCTTTTGCGTTCTTTCGCTAAACGACGTTTGTGTTCCTTCGCTAATCTTTTGCGTTCCCTCACAAAACTTTCGTGTTCTGAACAAACACACCTAAACCAGCCAATCAAAGGCAGAATAACAAACTTCTCGGCAGGTGTGTTGAGGCAATTTGGAGCTAAACTCTGCAGGATGGCGGTCCTCCAGGAGTAGGTTTGGACATCCCTGTCATAGTTTTTATTAATATTTTTTTCAGGTTTACAATTAGTTTATTAATAATAGATCAAGTTAAACTAAATGAAATATATTTTTTAATATATGAACATTTGTAAGTAACAAAAATATTCTTGAATGGTTTTAGTTTTAGTTGAGTATAATAACCCTTGTGCACTTGTGGTGCATAATGATAGCTAAAGTGTCTCTTTCTCTCTCCCTCACAGTGACCCTAACAATGGTGAGTCCAGTGTTCCTGTAGCCTGGCCCGACTTTGCCGGCACTGGCCATAAGTACCTAGACATCCATGGCAATATGAACAAGAACAGTGTGAAGCAGATGTTGAGAACGCGCAAGGTTTACTACTGGACTACCGTCTTTGCCAGCTACCCGTCTGTCCAGAAGAGCTGAGCAATGCTTACCTGACTACAGATTCATTTAGCACTTAATATCATGCTAAGATTCATACAATAAACAAAATATATGATGATTAAAACCAGTTTTTATGAATTTATTTGCCATGACATGAAAATAATGCTGTTTGGTGCTCCAGTGAGATGAGAGAAAGTTTACAAAGACAACATTTTTGACATCAGTTAACGTCAATTCTAAGAGATAACTCTAGAAATGTTCCACTACATCACATGTGTCAAACTCCACTACTGGAGGGCCACTGTCCTGCAGTTTAGCTCCAAAACACCTTCCTGCTCATTAAAAAGCACCAGGAGAAACCCAGGGCCCACTCCACCAGCATAAGGTCTGACAATGGCTCTGAGGATTTCATCCCTGTACCTAACAGCAGTAAGGGAACTATTGGCTAGCATGTGGTCCACAGACCATTATGGCAATTTTCTACTGCTGCTACGGCTCAGTACGGTCCGGCACGGTTCGGCTCGCTTTGCTTTTCCACTGCGTGGTACGACTGGGCTCGACACGGCACAGCTCGGTTTGCTTTAGCTCAGTTGCTTTTCCACTGCAGTTAGTACCGCTTTAAAGTGGGTGGGATTATAGACTGATTGATAACAGCGGTGGCTGTTACGGGCTATTTAAATCTAGCGGGTTTGGTTTCTCGTGTCGATGTCTATTGGTCGCAAATACAATGACGCTGGTACTGACGATTCTGTCTGACCAATCAGTGATCTGCAATGTTTCACGTCACATTTAGTACCGGTACGGTACGCTTGGAACCTCAACAGACCAGGTACCATTTAAAGCGAGCCGTACCGTACCATGCAGTGGAAAAGCGCCACAAGTGAGCTGTACCGAACCGAGCCGTACCATACCATGCAGTGGAAAAGCGCCAAAGCGTGCCGTACCGTACCGTACCATGCAGTGGAAAAGCGCCACAAGTGAGCCGTACCAAACCGAGCCATACCGTACCATGCAGTGGAAAAGCGCCATTACTGACCCATTGCCAAACCAGTCTCTCTGTATCTCCTCCACACCAAATCACCTTGCAATCACTCCATGAGGAGCAGGACTGCCTGTGCTTCCTGATTGGGTTGCAGATAAAGGGACAACAGACAAGGACAAGGCCATAACAAAACTAAAGACAAATCAGTCAGGAAGAATATGGTGAGAACAATGGACTATGTCTATGAAAAGTCAAAAATACAAAAATGGTATGCACATCCCAAACACCCAAATTGGGCTCAGGTGCAGGACAACTAAGTGATATAAATAAATAAAGAAGTGTGAAGTCCGCACACTGAAAATTACTGCTCCAAAAGAATTTTTTAAAAGGCAACGTTTCAACCCTCAGGTCTTCATCAGGCACAATGGTCTATGGTGGCCACCACCTGCAAAATCATTCACTATTGGGGGGTTGTCTTGCTGTTGCCTCTCCAGTGCGCCTGTTGTCACTTTCATCAGCACCAAAGCAAGTGAAACTGATTCACAATCACTAATGCTTCGTAACTGGACAGATTGATATCCATGAAGTTTAAGTGACTTACTGTGACAATTTAGTATTCCCTTCATTTTCTGAGCAGTATAGTGCTATATAAATAGAGGTTTGGTGCAAAAGCACCAATAAAGTATCATTAATGTAGTCCATGCAACTTGTGTACTATATTTCAAGTCTTTTAAATTCATACAATGGCTTTTTATCGTGAGCTATATTATGTGGTGCATTGATTATAAATTTGCATGCAAATTTTCCTGCAAAATTGGGGTTCAAAGTGAGGTTCACTTGTAATGGCAATTCCTATGAATCCAAAGTTGAGTTCATTAAAAGTTTCAATGTCATGTTTCCTGCCAGGAAGTATGTCTCTGGATGCAACAAATTTATCCCACATACTCCAGCTTAGAGTTGGCACAGGTCGAGAAACCTTTAAGCTTTGCAGGCTGTTAAAATCATGCTGCTGTGTTGCCTTATGATTGATCTCTGTGGGAACATACAGTCTTTATTCCTTCAGTGCCCTAATGCCAACCAAAAAAAAAAAAAAGGGCGTAAACCCTTGACTCCAGTCTGTGTCCTGAGACAGGGTCATGAACAATGCACACTCACGCACACACACACAAATGTTGGGTCTCCATGTTTTATCGAGATTCGAGACTTTCCATAGACATGGATTTATTAAATGTACGTATGCACAGATTTGATCTTAGAGTGTGGGTATGCCAAAAGCCACATCAACGATGTGAAAAAGTGCTTAGCACCACGTCAGGGTCTAACGTACGCACTTTTCTTTTTCCTTGTGACAGAGAGTCAGAGTGCTGCAGGTATTTTGAAGTCTAAGCCACTCTTGCCACTCGCCATTCCCAAGTAAAGCATTTGGATGTGAACTGTTGCTCTTTTATACGTGAACAAATGCTTTTTTTTCATCAAAAAGTCCTGAATTGTTTTTTATCATGATTTCCACAAACATTTGAATCAGCACAACTGTTTTCAACATTGATAATAATAAGAACTGTTTTTTGAGCAACAAAGCAGCATTAGAGTGATTTCTAAAGGGTCATGTGACTGACGTTGACTTTGTATCACAGCGCCTTTATAATATAGGCCTATATATTAACATTTACATAGTAATATTATTTTACAATATTTTTTTTGTCATTTTTGATTAAATAAATGCGTTTTTCCAGGAGACATCAAAAACATTTAAAGAATCATACTGACCCTAAACGTTTTTGGGTTTTTTTGTAGCCAACATTTTATACAGAAATAAGTATAAATGTATAAAAGTAAATAAATCAACCCTGAGAAATGTTCAATATGGAGAAAATGAATGGGACAACTAACCCATATCGTATGCAAAAAAATTGCAGATGGTGGTGAATAGATTTATTTATTGCTTTGGTTGACAAAAGTCTTTGCCATTATTCTGCAAGGTGGCACAAATGTTTCATCATTCATTAATATTTCTCTATAATGGAAAAAGTAATGTGAGAGTTTAAAACAACTGCACACATGTTGTCCAGTTACTAGATGGACTGTGTAATCTAGTAGCCTATATTTTGGTGTAAGATATGGACCATATCTTTTGGGGTAAGATATGACTTTGTAACACCTGGGAACGAAGAGAGATATGATTTGCTTTCAAGTTTATAAAAGCGGACAGAATTCCCTTCAGTGCCACACTTGCAGCCACTATCTAATGATGGCGATGCTGGGAGTTTTCATCTCTGTTGCCCTCATCCTGGGGACAGCAAATGCAGCTTCTGTAAGTTATGCTTAACAGTTCATTATGTTTATGTAGTAAGGAATAATTGACGACGAATTGAGATGGTGATACGGTTACACCTCGGATATGCATTATTTTAGCGGGAAACGCTCTTGTGGAATTTCTTACGCATCTAATCCCAAACCTCCATTGCTAATTCCAAAACGTCATTTTAGCACTAGTAACGGAGACTTCAAACACTTAATGCAGTTATTATGAAAGGAGAGAGGAGAGAGAGAGAGTAGTCTTTTTGAATTACCTGAATCTGTGTCTCTCTCAATGTTCGTCAATAGTGTTCGGCAGCAGCGTCTCTACTGCAAGAACAGCTCCGTTGATACATGTTGCTTTTAAGTTGTTAGACTATTTTACTGATAAAATCCTCAGAGCAGCGATGACAACACGTTTATCTGCGGTGGGAGAGAGAGCAGGAGAAAGATAAGTAAAAAAAACAAGTAATGTTACATAATAAAACATAGGCCTAAATAAATTATAAATATATATATGGAAATAATTTATTTTATCCTATTGTTTAATATATGTATTTGCTTGCACAGTGTCAATGTGGGATTTGGTTATTTTGCTGTTGTAGGCTTTAAGGACCTTTTGAAACAGCCTAACTGAAATCACTGTGTAATGCGGCCAAGACCAAAGACCTGCCTGGAATTACTTTAGCCTTGTAGCATAATTTAGTCTACTATGAAGTATTATATTAATTAAGAAAAAATAATCCAGTCTGTTCGTTGAGATGTATCTATTTTAACTTTAATATGTAGCCCCATAAGGGGACATGATAAAAAAAAAAAACCTTTACTTTTCCCAGAGAAATTCTGCATTTGCAAAGCAGCTTTGCATACAAGCCCAAACATTTTTCCTTCCATCTCATATTTTCACCCATTATCAAATAAAATTAAAATAGATATAATTTTAATTAAATGACTTGATTATTTGTTCCTTAGAAATATAACTTTACATTATTATTAAACTACACAAATAAATGTACATAAACATAATGAAGTGTTGAGCATAATAATAATATGTTAATCATAAATATAACTCTATAATGTAACACAATGTTATCAATAATAAAAAATATATGATCCCATCACATTTAATTTAACTTGGTATTTTAAATAAATATCTAAACTTGATGCTATAGAAAAGTATTTCATATTTTATGGCTTTCCTGCTAAAAGAATTGCATACAATGTGGCTAAAATGCTCAAAACATTATGCTGTGCTGCAATATCTAGGGGGTTGCACTCTGGGTTCTGAGCCCTTCCCCCTGGATAGCACACCAAACACACATTTAATCTTATCCACTCTAATTATATGTAAGTGTGAACTTGTGAATTGTGAACATGTTGCAGCTGGGAACTGTGTACACGGAGGGAGGGATGGTACAGGGAAAGAGTCGTAGTGTTGGACTCTTCCGCTATGTGGACGTGTTCAAGGGAATTCCTTTCGCTGCTCAACCTGGCAGATTGGCGAAGCCGGTTCCTCACCCAGGCTGGGATGGTGCGTATACCTATCTGTCGTGCAAGCTTGTTTTAGGCACTGATTATTAGGCCTAGCTAGAGTCTAAAATAAGTGAGTGTATTAACAGCGTACTCTTGCTAACTCTACCTGCACAGGCGTCCTGAAAGCCACTGAGTACGCAAATAGGTGTATGCAGCTCAATATTCTTGGTAAAGACGTCTTGGGCAGTGAGGACTGTCTCTACCTGAACATCTGGGTCCCCCACGGAAGTTCCGGTAACGCAAACCTGTTCTAATTCACAAGACAAAAAAAAGTATGTTAAAGGGATTTTTTTTTTTTTTTTCAAAAAAAAAATGAAATGAAAATGCTGTGATCATTTAGTCAACCTTAAGTCATTCCAAACTTGTTTGACTTTGAATTTGAATTTTTGATTAATTAGAGAACAACATTTTAACAAATATGTAGTCATATCTGAGTGACCTAGCCCTTTAAGAACGACATTTTAAGTTACAAGTATGTAGTCAAATGTATAATTGTGTATCCTGTCTGTCTTGAAACCTCATTTTTGCAGTGTCTACCAATTTGCCTGTCATGGTGTTCATCTATGGTGGTGGCTTCCTGATGGGTGGTGGGATGGGTGCAAACTTCTTGAACAACTACCTTTATGATGGACAGGAGATTGCAGACAGAGGAAATGTCATCGTGGTGACGTTCAACTACCGTGTCGGAGCACTCGGATTCCTCAGCAGCGGAGATGCTGACGCACCTGGTAAATTTTATTTGAATATAAGTCATACAAATATGAAACATCGCTATATGGGAAAAAATGCAGCCTAAAGGGAAACAAACTCCCTAAAAAGGGTAAAAAAAAATTAAAAAAAAAAAACAGTTCCAATGCTTTTGCAAGTGAATGGAGATTTTTGGGGGGAACAAATTATTATTATTACTACTTTATGCAAAGTGCAAACATTTTTTGGAAAGAGTACACAAGCACTGATATATATATAAACTGGACAACAGGCTTATTTTCATAGCAATGGAGTATGAAATCTATATAGTAATAAGAACACTTGGATATAGTCACCATTTCAAAACCTTTAGCGATTTTAGGGGATTATTAAAGTTAATCTTCATAGTTCTCAAGTCCTCAGAAAGTAGGCTTGAGTTTGTCCACTAACAGCACATCCACAAAACATTTCAGAAACACGAGATCAAGAAACTAACGTTAACTGGAAATTAAAATAATAACAGGCCTTTTTCATTCCATTTAGCTATAAACATTTAGGCTTAAACTGCCCATAAAGGCTATGCGTGTAATTTGATAATGAGAACATATTTGCCTCTGTAACGTTACACATAAAAAAACACAGTAGGCCTAACGTCCAGGTTAAAAATAAAGTTGTCAAAAGGAAAAGCCATATTTGTCAGCCCGATATGAACTTAATATGCTCCTTAGTCACCCTCCACATCTTTCCCTTCCTCTTTGTATCGTCTGTCTAATATAAACCTATATTAAAAACAAACAACTAAATACGTTAAATGCTCACCTAACCTGTTGCTATCCACCGATCCGGTGTTGTGGTTCTGAAAAAAACGGAGATTGAACGTCACAGCCGAGCGCCACTATAGCCTATTTAATAATCACAATAGCTTGACAATTTAATTTACATTTTATATAAATATAGGCCTACATATTCTTTTTACTTTTTTTAATCGGAATTTCTTGGTAAAATATTTTATATTTTATTTTGCCTTTTCACGGACCACCTGCAGTACCCTCACGGACCACTAGTGTTCCGCGGACCACAGTTTGGGAATCGCTGGGCTAGGATGTCAAATAATCGTCTAGCGAATCTGTTTGGCAAAAGTATACTAGGAGGACCTAAAATCAAAGACAAGGGATCCAACTGTAACTCTACTCCAAACATTCCCATATATTGAACACGTTTTGAACAGTAAATCCTAATTACAGAACAATTTAGACATAATGCAGAATTGCTTGGGTCAAATTTACTTCTAAGGGACGGTGTGATGTGCATTTTATGTGCTGTGCAGTCCTGAGCTGAATAGATCTGGCCCTGTAGCAAACAGAGATCTTATTCGCCTGACTCCAGACCCCAATCCTCCTCTGTAGTCAATTGTAACCATAATCTTAGGAGGTGTTCACCACTTCATATAAGGAAAGGATGTTATAAAAAAAAAAGAGCTGCTTACAATTGATTGTGACTTGAATGATCTGAGCATGTCCTGGTCGATAGGAAACTATGGCCTGTGGGATCAGCATGCTGCTATCGCTTGGGTACACAGGAACATCAGAGCTTTCGGTGGTAGTCCAGACAACATCACTCTCTTTGGCGAGTCAGCAGGTGGAGCCAGCGTAAACTTCCAGGTGCTACATAAAAAGAAAATCAATATTCTGTTTGCAGGCTCATAATTACATTTTAATGAGTGGGTGCACATATGCTGGTCTGGCTATATTTGCTAGGACAAGGTCATTTTTAGAAAATGTCTTCACAATAATGAAGCAGCCCTCGTTATTTGAAGGGCTGATAATTTTCACTTTAAATCTAATGGCAACAGGTTTGCATGAGGGCTTGGTTTATTATCTGTATGAAAACCATAAGAGGTCCTCGGTAATAAAGATTGAAGTTTCTAAGCTTTGTTGTCTGTCCCATACTGCACAGATTCTTTCCCCTAAAAACAAGGGCCTGGTCCGCAGAGCCATCTCACAGAGTGGTGTTGCTCTCTGTCCTTGGGCCGTCAACAGAAATCCACGACAAGCTGCTGAGAAGGTGAGCATCGTCTTCATGAATGTCCCACATTGCTGAATAGTCATTATACTGTAAAACAGACCTAGCACATTGTGTAGAGTACTAGCATTTGGCATACAGTGGACCCAAAATCCTTAGGGGTTTGTTTACTCTCATTCCCAACCTTTTGCGCAACACTTTACTGTACACTTGCAAGTGTTTACTTAGTGAAATCACCTGTTCTGTTTCTCATACAGACTGGCATTCCAACGATTTTTGTCAGTTAATAATTAATGAATAGATATCACAACTTATTTTTTTACTAAAGGTACAATTATTTCTTCAAAACTATATGGGTAATAATTGTGTGTGCACCTTTAGATCGCAAAGAAGGTCGGATGTCCCACTGATAGTGGGATGGTGGCTTGTCTGAAGATGACAGATCCAAAGCTTGTTACTCTTGCTGGAAATGTGGACTTCAGTACATCTGCTACTGGTAAGAATTTTCAGAATGGCTGCTTGTGTTTTAGCCCTTTACATGCTTTCTAGCAATAGTTGAACCACAATAAAAAATTCCGTCATTTTTACTTACTCTCATGTCGTTCCAAACCTGCATGAGTCTTTCTTTTCGATATTATTACAAAGAATAGGAATACCAGTGAACAATTACAAAGAATGGAAATACCAGTGAACAAGTCAGTGTATAGAAGTCATGCAGGTTTGGAAAGACATGAAGGTGAATAAATGATGACATAAAAACTATCCCTTTACAATGGTTGCATGTGTTTCATTTACTGTGGTTTTAATCAGCAAAGTCAAAAGATCAAATCTGACTATCTTTTCCAGATCCAATTGTGCACAAACTGGCCCTGTCCCCCGTCATCGATGGTGACTTTCTTCCCGGCGAGCCTGACACCCTTTTCCAAAATGCTGCTGACATTGACTACATCGCTGGAGTCAATGACATGGACGGCCACATCTTTGCTACCATTGATGTTCCCTCTATCAACAATGCTCTGGTGTCCACCCCTGTGTAAGTGTGCTACATCAAAGAGTCACATTTTTTGTCAATTTTTAAAGACCCCATAAAACCAGAGACAGAGTTTGTGGCTTTTGTTTATGTATGTTAGCTTTAAGGCCATCTATATGCTTTATGTACTATTTAACGTTAAAAGTTGGCAAAAGTAAGCTTAAGCAGACCCATACTTCAAACATATGCTTAATATAAAAAATATAAAGAGCAACAACAAGAAGTGCAGCTTATGGAATATACTTTTCAAATTAAAAAAAGTAATATTTTTGGTCAAGATCTTATATTGACAATGCAAAGAGTCCAGCACTCTGTAAAGTCTATAGTGATGTAAGCTAAAGGCAACTGGCCTTTCAACAAAGGGGCAAACCGATGAGTCCTATGCAGAAAAACCGCACCTGTCTAGTTGTTTCATGGGCAACAAGTCATCATGGGCCTTTAATAATCCAAACAATGATTTATAACAGGCAAGATGTCAAGGATCTCTCGATTTCACTGTCTGAAGCAAGAGGACAAGATGCTGGTGCCGCAACTTATCAGGAGTACACCTTCAATTGGGGTAGTAACCCTAGTGATAAGGATATTAAGAAAACAGTTGTGGACATCGAGACGGACTACATCTTCCTGGTGCCAACCCAAGCGGCCCTGTACCTCCACACTGACCATGCCAAGTAAGCGGACTTCATCTTCTTATACTGACCTCTAAAGTGTGAACTGAAACCTTTTTTCTCCATTAGATCTGCAAGAACCTACTCCTACCTGTTCACAGAGGCTTCTCGCATCCCTGTCTTCCCACTCTGGATGGGTGCCGATCACGCTGATGACCTCCAGTATGTGTTTGGGAAGCCGTTCGAGACTCCTTTGGGCTACTTTCCTCGCCATCGTGACGTCTCCAGATACATGATTGCCTACTGGACCAATTTTGCTCAAACTGGGTAAATAAACATAAAAATACTTACAATATTAAAATACTTTATCTTATTCTACTTTAATGTGTAGAGTCAACAGTAAGAATTAAATTATAATAGTGCTGTCAATCGATAAAAAATGAACTACATTAATCACATTTTTTTCTGATTAATCATGATTAAAAATGTTAACATATTTTATAATGCAGTAATTTCACAGTTAATCTCCAAATTAATGAAGAAATAACAAAGACAGTGCATTTTAAATACTTGTTTAATGGCATCTTTTAATATGTGAAGGCCAGTACTACTGATTCTAATACTGCTACTGATGTCTCACTGAAATTGATTCATGTGTCAGTCAAATAGACATAAATAGGGCATTCTTTTTTTCTTGTTGCGCTTGAATGGTTTAAAGGCATTTGCATGAATAAGAGTGTGATCAAATAACGTAATGCTAGCCAAAGGATGACAGAAAAACGGACGCTTCATTAATTGCTTTAAATGTTTTTAGTGCGTTAAACTGAAAATAACATATATAAATAAACTTGTTAACGATTTTTAGATTTAATCGGCATGTTTTACTGCAATGTCTGACCCAGAACAAAAGTGGATGTTTCTTACTCCCTAATAACCCTTGTGAACTTGTTGTACATAATGATAGCTAAAGTGTCTCTTTCTCTCTCCCTCACAGTGACCCTAACAAAGGTGAGTCCAGTGTTCCTGTAGCCTGGCCCGAGTTCGCCGGCACTGGCCATAAGTACGTAGACATCAACGGCGATATGAACAAGAACAGTGTGAAGCAGATGTTGAGAACGCGCAAGGTTTACTACTGGACTACCGTCTTTGCCAGCTACCCGTCTGTCCAGAAGAGCTGAGCAATGCTTACCTGACTACAGATTCATTTAGCAGTTAATATCATGCTAAGATTCATACAATAAACAAAATATATGATGATTAAAACCAGTTTTTATTTATTTATTTGCCATGACATGAAAATAATGCTGTTTGGTGCTCCAGTGAGATGAGAGAAAGTTAACAAAGACAACATTTTTGACATCAGTTAACGTCAATTCTAAGATTCATAGATAACTCTAGAAATGTTCCACTACATCACATGTGTTAAACTCCACTACTGGAGGGCCACTGTCCTGCAGTTTAGCATCAATGGGCTCTATGCATGGCGGTATTTCGGGTAATAATATACTGTTGACACATTTAACAGTATTATACTGTACATATTACAGTAAAATACTGTTCAAATTACAAAAATCCGTTACAGTGAAATGAAACTCTTGATTAATTTGATCATATAATGATCAATGGATTAAGCACATCTATTCAACTCTTCAACAAGTCAAAAGGGGAAAGAGAAATCCACCCATTGTCTTTAAATCGGGAGATTTACATTGAATTAAATTGACCAAACCCCGCATGCTGAATTAGAAGAGAGAAGAAATTACTGAACTGCAAATATATTAGAACATTTTATGATTCATAAATTTCTATAAAGAAATAACAGTAGCCTACTAAGCTGAGAAGACATGAGTTGAAAAAGATACATGATATTATTTTTCTTTTTCTATTATCTTTTTGTGTGTGAGTAAGATGTAAGAGATGTTGTAAGACGCATGCTACTGGGACGCATATTATTCGTAACAAAAATAACAAACAACAAAAAATATTAAAGTTAATTTATTAAATAAATAAAATACTTGTCGCCTACATTAAATACAAAATTGCTTAAAATTAGATGATGTTATAAACAATGAGTATTCGTATATTTAGGGAAATACTCAATATATAGGTGTTTGTTAATGTTTATGCGAAATTCATATTAAAAAAGGGAATGTGGATCTTAAAATGCTACAAATTTTGTATTTAGCATACGTTCTACATTTCATCTGCTTTCCTCGTTTGACTGATCTTCCAAACAAAGAATTTGCCAAATGCACTTCGCACTGTACTTTAATCGCTCTGAAATCTCACCTGCATGTGGGCGTGGTCTCGGGATGTCAATCGTGCGCTGCGTCACGTCTCCACGGCGCTCTTGAGCTCTAAACGGACATATGCTGTGTGTGACATTTAGAAAAGCATGCATAAACAAACCCTACCGCTTTCTGTCTGCATAGAAACAAAAATGGGAAGGAGGGATTATCGAGAGCACTGACTGTCAGAGTGTGTGACATCGCAGGTGTCATGGAGAATTCACGGGCATCACTGATGTTCAAGGCGGCCGCGGTGGCCGCGATCGGTCTCACCGCTATTTTCGTCATGCTGGTCCAAGATCCATCAGACACGCTCTTCGGATACCCAGAACTGTGGAGGAGAACCGGGCTAGCCGGAGCCCCTACACGCGCGGCAGCCTGCATCTTCACAGGCGTGTTCCTCCTCGCGATGGGCTGGTTGTACAGACTGTTATTCGCTCCTCTGGAGCTGCTCCGCGGTGTGGATGAGGTGGGGTACATTGCGGAGGACGGGCGCTCTCGTGCCCAGGCTGCCAACGAGGTGCGGCGGCGACGGAAGACTGGAGAATTACCTCCAGTTTATCCAAACGGCTGGTACCGGGTTTTAGACTCTCATATGCTGGAGAGAGGAGATGTGAAGAGTGTGACAGTGCTAGGTATGTCTATAACAACCGCCAAAGATGGTAAATGAAATCGTAAATGAATTTTTTTGGAACTGTTAGTGTCATGAGAACACAAACTGTCGCACAGAAGGTATATAAAACGTTATTAAATTAGATTGTGGGGGAAGAACATCATGATTAAATATCACGGGACACGTAAATGTTGTACGCAATGTTGTAAAACTGTAGCCTACGCATGCGTCACAGAAATGCGGTTTTGCGAAGAGCTTTTAAAAGTTGATCTATACTTGCAAATTCTTATCTGGTGAAACACATTTTTGATAGGCTATCTGTCGTTACCTTTACATAGCTTAGGATATAAATTGATGATATCAAGAATTGCCTTTGCTTCTAAAAACTCCATTCCTGCTATCAAGAATGATATTTTGTTGAATTATCGAAAACATCGTGTCCTGGAAATGATTTAAATTAAAAATAGCTTGCCATTATATGTAGGAATAGCCTACATAGACACTTATTAGGCCGAACAGTTAAAAATTAGCCTTATGAATTACAGACCGCCAGTGTTTCCCTATCCCCTCTGCACATTTTCATCCATGCGTCTTCCTAAAATAGCTCTCCATTCACTGTTTTGTAGCCAGATATGTTTTCAGGTCAATCCAAGAAAAGAAACGAAGTCATTTGCATCCTTATTCCTCCATTCCAATTTCCCTGATTCCCTGCAGTGCTTTTACTTCATCTAACTTTTTAAACAGCTATTCTTGTTTGATTATCAGACAAGTAATTTGTATGATCTCATAAATTGAGAGACTATAAAAATGGTTTTACACATGGCAGGACTATTTAAACGAAGTGTTAAAAAGGGGAAAGCTTGAAGAAATTGTGACAAGAACAGGAAACACTTTTGAACAATTCAAAAATTGAACCCATATGGGTGATATATCACTGGCATGATGTTGTAAACTGTATGTTGAAGCATTATATGCTGCTAATATAATTTTTTTGGATCCTTTTCTGATGGAAAATCAGCAAAGTTGTTAAGAACCTTCTATGAGACGATCAGAGTTCTGGGTTATGAGAGTGCAAAGTGGCCTCTTATTGACTAAAGACAGGGTTGAGGAAGATGAAAATAAATTCATTATCCATCACTGTGACAGACTATAACCTCAAAGGTCATGACCAGAGTTAAACTCTTCTGTACGTCCAGCCCTATCATTTTAAAGTCTTTGTCTTTTGTTACTCAGCTTGGCTTTTTGTTATGTTTAAGTGTCTGTTGCTTAGCTTTAGAGTTGCTGGAGGATGTCCTATCATGTTGCTGAGACCTTTGGGTTTTCAATGAAAACCAAACAAAAAACACCTTTGTAGTTTTGTCTTTGGAATACAAAGAAACACTGTTGTGCTTTTTGCAACCTAGAGACTGTCAAACCTGCAATGCTCTTGATTACTATTATAAAACCTGGACTGTCACCTCCAAAAATCTTACAGATAAAAGATACTGTAAATGAAATTGCATTGTGTTTCAGACCAAATCTGGTTAATCCACATTTGAACCTCACTGGGGAACTCTGAATGAACTTTCAGTACATTTTAAGTACATTTTAAAATTTGATACCATAAGACCAGACGATGAGACCGATAAAAAAAAACAAATCTTTTTTCGTGTCATTTGGTTCATTCAACGAACAAAATGAACGAGTTGACTCGGGAAAAGATTCGTTCATTTTGATGAACGAGTTCGAATAGAGTCACGAACGTGTATCACAGAACAGAGCAAGGCGACATAGCTTATAAAACTTAAACTTTGTTTTTGAATGAGCGAGCGTTTCGCTTGATAAGACCCTTATTCGTCATCTGGAATCGTTTAAAGCCCTTTGAACAGTTTGCACTGAAACTGTCTTTTGGACCTTGAACTTTTTGGTTCCCATTGAATTCCATGATATGGAGAAAATCCTGGAATGTTTTCATCAAAAACCTTAATTTCTTTTCGACTGAAGAAAGAATGACATGGATATCTTGGATGACATGGGGATGAGTAAATTATCAGCAAAAGTGTTTTAAAAGTGAACTACTCCTTTTAAAAACACTTTTGCTGATAATTTACTCTCCCCCATGTATTCCAAGATGTCCCGGCCTTTAAAGGAGTAGTTCACTTTTTAAAAAAAAACTTTTCCTGATAATTTACTCACCCCCATGTCATCCAAGATGTCCACGCCTTTAAAGGAGTAGTTCACTTTTAAAAAAAAAAAACTTTTCCTAATAATTTAGTCTCCCCCATGTCATCCAAGTTGTCCACGCCTTTAAAGGAGTATAGTTCACTTTAAAAAAAAAAACTTTTCCCGATAATTTACTCACACCCATGTCATCCAAGATATCCACGCCTTTAATTATGATTGATAAACACATATTTGGAATGAAATTACAAGTACGTTCGGTGTCTTGTTCATTATATTTATTTTCATATAAAAACGACACAACTTAAATTACATCTAGTTTATTAGCAACACCGTGCACAAGCACGAATCCTGAGAATCATACGATATAAACAAACACAGATCACCATAATGGTGACTCAAAATTCTAATCTAAGAATTAAGAAATCTAATCAACTTTAACACTGTTCATTTAACACTCTGCTCAGAGCTTAATTGGGTCACTTAAAATTACTTATTCCATGATGTTGAAGTTACATGAGCAAATTATGTTTGTTTAACGTAACCCATTTACTGTATGTGGAACTTGATTACATAAAAAAGTTAATTAAAACCAACATCTTTTTTTTTTTTGAGTGATCCATCTCTGATCTCACAGGTGTCTGATCCACTATGAGAAGAGAGAGATCTGTCCATCTTGCCTCACTCCTTCCCTCACTGCAGCCGCCTACTCTCGCATACATTTCAGGCGAGGCAAATAGAATTTTTTTCATTTTAATTTCAAATAACATGCAATTAAGTGTTTGAAAAAATAACATTCAGTTTGTGCTTAAATATATTATTTTAAAGTAGATTATTTCCATAATAAGTACTCTTTTTAAAAGTATGCTAAAGTGAAGATGATATCAGGATGACCCATGTTTGCCAAATGTAAAAGACCTCTGTGGTTATTTGCTTTTTTGATGCCATCACAAACCCACGGACTAAAAAGCAGAGGTTGACACAGCTAATTTGGTTTTCTTTAGTGATCTCAAAGGGCACAACATTTAATTGCATGTGTTGCACACTTGAAACAGACTCCGTCTTTTCCTTTGCAACTTTATTTTGCCAGTTCTGTTGAGATTATATATTTCTTTTACACGAAGCAACACAACATCTTCTCACGTCGGCGACACAGCCCACGTTTTTCTCTCTACCGCTACTGCGCTGGCTTATGACATCATCATAAAGTGAACCTTCACCTTTCAGTCACATAAATCAGAATAATATCCAGAATAGTTATCAAATGAAATTATAGTGATTTCCTTACAGAATTCCAAACACATATTCTAGATAATTGTGAAATTATAAACTAATACTTCTAGGTCGCAACACCCTCCCCCACTAAAATAAAATGTCTAAACATTTTCTTTCTTTTCTTCACAATATTAAACAACAATGTCCTCACAACGGAACACATGGTGAGAGGTAAGTAAACAGGTAAGTATTTTCACACACTTCATACATTACAGGGTGGTTATAACATTATCTCTCCGTATTATTTTTTTTTTTTCTTCTTTGGCAAGTCTCCCATGGCAACAATACAAGACTAAGTGTCCATAGTCCATTAGTATAACAGGGTGAATAATCCATTGAAGTATTGGTGGGCCCCCCCAATCTTCACAAAGGGACAAGGAAAGTACCATATACACCCAAATTCATGTGTCTACATATTCCTAAGCCATGCATTTAGTAATCTATACCGTAAGTGTACACACAACTACTGTTTCTGTAACTACTGTTTGTATACTACACCACTTCTTAATTCCCCTATACTAGGATTATAACCCATTTCTGTACTTATTATTTAAATAACTGTCCAGATTACCTGTTCTGTATTAAGTGTTAGCTACTACTATGAATTGTAACTTGTAATGAATAACCATTAACCATAAACAAATGAACAAGATAATATCTGTGTCTTTTATAACTATCCATGATAAAAAGGATACACAAATGATGATCTGGTAGGGAAGTCACAGGCAGTTTCTGCGGACGTCTTCAAACCAACATGGCAGGTTTTCAGCTGTTGGAAGGTTGGCTGGCCTAGCTGATCATAGGTGTAGACACGCCTTGGCTGCCTAGCTCTCCTTAGCCTGTTTCTCCACATCTCGGTATCACTTTGCTCATCCTCTGATTCAACAGCCGGAGCATCAATCTCCCTCTCCGAGCTATTTCTCTCCTCAGTAGGATCCTCTTCGGGCTGCAACTCCGATACAAGCGCCCTCTTAGGCCCCTCTCGGAGAGTCTCCGTTCTTGGACGGAACTCTTCTGCTTCTGCATTAAGAGGTATCTCAGCATGCCCCACTGCAGTCCAGAGACCATACTCCTCCTCACTGAAACTGTCCGTGTCTGTTCGGTAAGTATCATGTCTGGCTGTATGATCCCTTCTTGTTGTCCGTTTTGTTTTTCTTCTATTGTTTTTTTCTTCAAGGTTGGGTTCATGATCTTCGGGCTGTTCAACCAGATACGGGCATGGTAGAAGTAGGTTACGGTGTAACACCCGTCTTCTCCCTGTTCCTTGCAAAGGTTCAATCACATATACTGGACTATCTGGGCCTTTTCTTCCCTCGACAACATGAATCATGTCTTCCCAGTGGCTACGCAGCTTTCCAGTACCCCCTCTGGGCGTAAGGTTTCTCACCAGGACATGATCCCCTGGCTCCAGAACAGAACTCCACGTGCGCTGATTGTAGTTTCTCTGTCCTCTCCTTGCACTTTTCTTCATGTTTCGCATCGCAATAGCATAGGCTTCTTGCATGACTTCTCTCCACTTCTCTGCGTAGTCAGTCTGTGACTGGTTCCTTTCTCCTCCTTCCTTGGGGAACATTAGATCAACTGGTAAAGTTGGCTCACGACCAAAAAGAAGGAAGAATGGAGAGAATCCCGTCGCTTCATGCACAGTTGAGTTATAGGCATGGACCACTTTGTTTAAGTGTTCTTTCCACCTTGACTTCTGAGACTCTTCGAGCGTGCGCAACATACCCAGCAGCGTTCTGTTGAACCGCTCTGCCGGATTAGCTTGAGGGTGGTATGGGGAGGTGCGTGAATGGCGAATACCGCAGTAGTCTTGTAGTTTGCGAAAGAGAATATTCTCAAACTCTTTTCCCTGATCGTGATGTATCTTGGATGGAAAACCAAAACGCATGATAAAATCATCAAAGAGTTTTCTGGCCGCTGTCTTCCCAGACTTGTCTTTCGTTGCGTAGGCCTGTGCGTATTTGGTAAAATGGTCCACAACTACAAGTATATACTCCTCACCCCCTTTACACTTGTCCAAGTGTAGGTAGTCAATGGATATCATTTCAAACGGTGCAGAAGTCTCAATGCTTTGGATAGGTGTCCTGATTATTCTGTTAGGTTTTTTCTTTTTTAGGCAGCGACACATCTGGGTAACATAGTGTTCCATTTCCTGTCTCATCTTTGGCCAGAAGAACCGTTCTCTTGCGAGAGCCACCATTCGATCGGCCCCTAAGTGTCCCATATCTCCGTGGAGGTGCTTGTACACAGTAGGCTTCAGGGACTCAGGAACAACTAACTGTTTTCTCGTTGCAGTCTCTCTTCTGAGGATACCCTCTCCATCAATCTTTAGACGGGGCCACTCTCTGAGAAGTTGTCTCACTGCTTCACTTTCTGCCAGCTTGTCTTTATGTCTCAAGAATGCATGTGTTTTTTTTAAAGCCAGAGCTCTGCTAATGGCTAGATCTGCACTCTGAGCAACCCTGATATCTTCCACTGCAAGAGGCTGGATTGGCTCTGAAATGTTACACACCTCTGGCAGTGCATCGATGTTACATGTGACAGCAGAGATCCAATCAACATCTTGGGTTTTCTCTGTTTCCAGAGCTTTTCCGATGCATTCAATAGCTTCCTGAGGGCATTCCTCTGTACACTCTCGCATGATCTCTTCAATGGGCTTTTGTCTTCGTGACAGGAAATCCGCGTCCCTGTTTGCTGTTCCGGGTCTGTACTTTAATGTGAATCTATAATCCGCCAGCTCTGCCACCCAGCGGTGCCCTGCTGCATTGAGCTTTGCTGACCTTGTGACATAAGTCAAAGGGTTATTGTCACTATATACAACAAAGTGAGGTGCATGGAATAGGTAGTCACGAAAACGTTCTGTGATGGCCCACTTTAGTGCCAAGAATTCTAATTTGCCAGAATGTAGCTTGTAATTCTTTTCAGCCGGTGACAATGTCCGTGAGCCATAGGCAATGACCCTAAGAACACCCTCTTGACGTTGGTACAAAACTGCACCTAAGCCCTCTTCCGAGGCATCCACGTGAAGTACAAAGGGTTTCTCCAAGTCTGGATAGGCCATCACTGGTGGATTTGTCAGCTGATCTACCATTCTGTTCAGTATTCCTTGGTGAGTCGTTGTCCACTGGACAGGATATGATGGTGACAACTGAGCAGAATTACCGTTCACATTCTTTCTTTTTCGGCTTTGTGTCTGTTCAGACTTAGGCTTTGCTAACAGTTCGTAAAGAGGTTTGGCTATCCTGGAGAAGTCTGGTATATAGGATCGATAGTAACTAAGGAAACCCATCAACTTTCTCACCTCTCTCACAGTGGTTGGTGTCTCATGCTTGAGTGCTTGAACTGCTTCCCCCTCTTTGGGATTCATCTTGTATCCCTCAGCAGAGATTACTCGACCCACATAACAGACCTCACTTCTGAAAAAGTCACATTTTTTTGGCCTCAGTTTTATACCACACTCTCTTTGCCGTCGTAGTACCTGTCTCACGTTTTGGATGTGGTGTTCAAAGTTGGAGCTAAAAACTAACACATCATCCAAATACGGGACACACACTTCATCTCTCAGATCTCCCAGGCATCCCTCCATGTAGCGCTGAAAAGCTGCAGGCGCATTAGTAAGCCCAAACGGGATCCTCACCCATTCATATAGTCCCCATGGTGTTATGAATGCGGTGCAGGGTCTGCTTTTCTCACTCATGAAGCCCTGGTGATAAGCCTTGCCCTGGTCTAACACCGTGAACCAGGAGTTGCCCCCCAGGTTTTCCAGGATCTCCTGTATCCGCGGGATTGGATGACGATCTGGCTGTGTTTTTCCGTTCAGCAGTCTGTAGTCTATGCACAAGCGTAGACCTCCATCTTTCTTCCTGACACATACTACAGGTGAAGAATATGAAGAACAAGACTTCTGGATCCAGCCTCGACTGAGTAGGTCCTGTATGTGAGTTTTCACTTCTTGATATAGATGTCTAGGGATTGCATTGTATGTTCTTTGCACAGGCACATTGTCTTTTAATTGAATGTCCATTTGCAAATCTTCAATACATCCCGTGTCCCAATCATCCTTCGCAAAAACATCACATTCCTCTCTGAGCATTTGTTGTACCTGATGCCGTTGGTCATCTGACAGATGGCTCAGGTCCACAGGTGGGTCCCAGGGCTCAGGTGGTGTTATCCGGCTTGATTGCTGTGTAAGTGAGGTGACACTGCTGCTATCTCGTGTCTCAGGTCTCTGATCCACCATAGACTTTGTCTGCGACGGGTAAATGGCATCAACACTGTGCAACCATCCAAGTGTCGTGCGACTACACAGCATGATGTCATTGTCAGTTAGGTTTTCAACGGTAACCTCTATTTTACCATTATCTTCTGAAGGGAGCTGAATTAACTGCTCTCTGATGACTAAACCTGTTGGCCATGGTGTCTCATGGTTCGGCTCCAACACTACATGTGACGCACTCAATACTCTCTTATTTAGCCGGCCGCATGACACCGCTACCACTTTGTTTTTAGGGATGGTCACTGGTTGTCTGCCAACTCTGGCCATGTGGGGTTGGTTCTCAAGCTTTTGTTTCTTTAAAACAGACAAGACAGCTCTCGCCGTTTTGCGCCCTACCTCCAGTGCCGAGCACAGCCTTTCCACCATGTGACCAGAAGGAGTACAGTCTCCACAGGTGTCGTTTGTCAATGCTAGTTCTTCAATCACATTAAAGCCAATGATGGGGCGTTCAATGTCGCTGCTGGCAACCAGGATTGGGACCACGACAGGTTTGTCACTCATCCCCGCCACAGCATTCTTAGACAAGGTGAAATTGATTTCCATCCATCCCTCATACGGAATATCTGTTCCATTTGCCGCTGAAAGCTCCAATGCTCCCTCCTCAAGCAGCTCCTCCACTGGTCTCACCTTGACATCTGGCAGGTATTTTCTTTTCCAGTTCATTCCCACTATTGATACCTGGGAACCGGTGTCCCACAGAATTGAAGTGTCAACGCCCCCTAGGGAGGCTCGAACTAGGCATCTCTTCCCTACTAGCTTGGCTGTTTGTCGCTGTTTACCAGTGAGTGGTGCTCTTAAGCTGAACAGATCCACATTGTCTGTGTTTTCGGCAGGATGAATCATAATTTCAATTTTGTTCGTACTCGCTGAAGTATTTCTCATTCTACAACCTGCTGCCCAGTGTTCTGCGCTGCCACACTTATAACAGTGACTACATCTTCCATCTGGATTGGACAATTGACACTGCTGACACTGTCTCCTTTTTACCGTCTTTGGCTGTAGATGATATTTTCGGTTCGGCTGTTCACTCACTCTCATTGGTTGGGGCTTAGAGGTCTGTTGGAGACTAGCAATTTGAGTAGTGAGGTTCTGAATAGCTTCGCATATAACTTTATTACTTTGATCAACCTTTTCCATCAGTGTATCACGTTTATTTGTTTCGTAGTGTTTATTCTTACTGTTTGGTTTATTCGCGTAGCTTTCCTTTCCACATTCCTCACTTTCCTCATTAACCGCTGCAATTTTGATCATCTTTGCTTTTGATGTAGTTGAAAACTTGTTCTTCCTTTCCATCTCCAGAGTGTATGCAGCTGTCATTTTCTCCAAAAGGACTTCATCTTCAACTTTCGGATTCTGTAAGTATGGCTTTATGTCTGCACGGATGGCGTCATCATGGAGGCCAGTGAGTACTGTTTGGAGGAATTGATTTTGGATTAGCTCTGCACTGTACTTCAAACCAGATTTAACTCTTTCTGAAGCAAAGACAATTTGTTGTCTCAGATCCATGGCTCGCACTAAAAACTGAATGGGTGTTTCTTTTGAATCTTGAACAGCGCGCGTGAGGGAATGATACAAATCTGTAGCATCTTTCTCAATGTAATGAGTCCGTAATATCTGTCTAAGAGCTTGCAGTGGCAGATCAACTCTACTTTCAAGATAACTCTTCAGTTTTGTTCCTGGAGCTATAGCTTGAATGACAGCTTCTACGACTTCTCCCTCATCATATCCCTTTTTCAGTGCTCTTTGGATTTGTCTTTCCAAACTAGTGTACGCTAGTTTATCCTTTTGATTTGGTTCTCCAATTTGTCCAATTATTTTGAACTCTCTTCTGTACATTGGATGGACAAAAGAAACATTTTGGGAAGCTGCTCCTGTTGAATTTGGGACAGAAACATTTTTTTCTTGTTCGTTTGGATTACTGGGTGCGATATCATTTTCAACCACTGGGTGGCGTTCTCGCGCTGTTTGTTGGAGCTGGGCTACGCCATTATCGTCAACTTTTCCTTTGGTCTCGTCAATTTTGTCATTTACTTGCAGCAGTATAGACATACCTTCATCCTCTTGTGAAATAACATCTTCCCCTTCTAAATACTGAAGAATATGCCTCCTCAGCTTGCGAGGTAAGTCTTTGTCACTTTTTTCCACTGTTAGACTGAGTGCCCAGCATATATGATTCAACTCTGGTGCAGTCAGTGTCAGTAACTTTTCTTCTATCACACCTACAAGAGTTTCCCACTCAGACGACATCTGTTGCACTTCTGACATGATAGAAAACTTTTACCTTCACTGCTTCGTATGGGGCACTGCAGTACTGACCTCGGTAGCTAGGTAGCTCGCCGCTAGCTCTTCCTGACTCGTGGCTCTTCACTCATCTTGCTTGCGTCGTGATGAAAATTAAAACCGAGCAGAAACACCAAGTTTATGTTGCACACTTGAAACAGACTCCGTCTTTTCCTTTGCAACTTTATTTTGCCAGTTCTGTTGAGATTATATATTTCTTTTACACGAAGCAACACAACATCTTCTCACGTCGGCGACACAGCCCACGTTTTTCTCTCTACCGCTACTGCGCTGGCTTATGACATCATCATAAAGTGAACCTTCACCTTTCAGTCACATAAATCAGAATAATATCCAGAATAGTTATCAAATGAAATTATAGTGATTTCCTTACAGAATTCCAAACACATATTCTAGATAATTGTGAAATTATAAACTAATACTTCTAGGTCGCAACACATGCAGTTAATGCTACAGCATATTGATGTGCATTTCATAAAACTTTAGTTAAATGGCCTATCGACTAGATGTCCCATAGGAATCATATCAGATAACAGACTCAGCTCAAACACTCTGCCTTTGCTCTATACATATCAGCTATATGTCTCATAGGAATCATATCAGATAACTGACATGCTGCCTCAGCTCAAACACTCTGCCCTCGGTCTATATATTATATAATTTTAATGTCTGACCTCTTCATATTGACTTAGGCTATTTCTTGTTTGTATATGCTGTGTAGGACTATACAGAGTATTTTCATACACATTATTGTTACCATATGCTATTACCAGCCATAATGTTTGTTGGTTTCCACTGCCTTTTTCTTTTGTGCAGTTTTGTAATCTGAGTGTAGGAGCTTTTTTTCAGGGGCTCTGCATTGCAGGCAAATAAAACCCCTCAGGTCAGCATAACGGAAAGTGAGTTTTCCGATACTGTCGCTGTAGACCTGAGGTGTAAGAATGACTGTGCAAATCAGGGCAGTTTGTAAGTTTCTTAAATTAGAACATAAAATCCACACTAGAGGCTTGCTAGTTTGTAACCAACTCTGTACTTTATTCTGTTGCACCATTTGTTTGTAAGGCAGAATGTAGCTAGTTGGATGTTAGCTCTCTATAAAGTAATACGTAGTCACATAATATGACATTTACCATCGATGATCTAATAGCAGCCTTCAAATACCTAAGCAAAAGTTGTATTGAAAAGCCGTGAATTTCAATTTATCATTCATTATAACTTCTTCTTTATAACTTCTTCTCTCTAAACGGTAAAAATAAGTTTCCATTAAAGGAGTAGTTCACTTTCAAAAAACTTTTGCTGATAATTTACTCACCCCCATGTTATCCAAGATGTCTATGTCTTTATTTCTTAAGTCGAAAAGAAATTAAGGTTTTTGATGAAAACATTCCAGGATTTTTCTCCATATAATGGACTTCAATGGGAACCAAACGGTTCAAGGTCCAAAAGACAGTTTCAGTGCAAACTGTTCAAAGGGCTTTAAATGACACCAGACGATGGATAAGGGTCTTATCAAGCGAAACGATCGCTCATTTAAAAAAAAAAAAAACAAATTTTAAGTTTATAAGCTCAAATGGTTGCCTTTCTCTGTTCTGTGATGTGCGTTCGTGACCCTCCTGTTCGAACTCGTTCATCAAAATGAACGAATATTGATTATTGATTATTTTATTTGACATGCACAACACAGACAGATGCACACAGCTGCACACGCTACATGCTGTTAGGACGGGTTTGTGTTGATGAGCCGCAAGTAATCTACTCACATAATGTTCTCTCTTAGAATGTAAGCGAGTGTAAATGTCAGCATTATCATATTTGTCTAAAGAATTCAATCTGTAAGGTAAAAGAGCCTATTGATGCAGTTCAGTCTGCTATTTTAATTCAACCATTACTCCTGAACGGAGGCTTCCTAACATATACATAGAGTTACGCTTCAACTAAGTTTATTGGTGCAACGCAAAAATATAGTGCGAAAGTTGTAACTTAGTGTCCTTTTATGTCAAATAGGCTAAGTTGTAACCGGCCCCTGGATTTTACAATCTTGAATGTTGCTACGCCTATATAACCATGGTTATATAAAAACTGCAGCTTGGCAGACAAACAACAGGCCTGTTTATTAACTGACACACTTTACTGTTGGTTTTTAATTAATTATTAACTTTTCCATTTGGATCATGATATAGGCTGAGACGTAATAGAAAAATCCAGACCAGTGTCACACATGCTTACTGATGTGACATGAAATATCAATTATTCTGGGTAGTTATTATTATACTGCAAACCTCCTCCTCGCTCTGTGTTTGGGCTTTTGGGCATAAACAAACAGGCCAGGCCCTTTCTTAAAGATTCATTCAGAATGACAGTCTGTGGCAGTTACCAGTTACCCAAATAAAAGTGCAGTAAGCGATTTCTGAAAAACACTAATGAAAGTGGAGCACCACAAAAACGTGTAGCCAATCAGCAATCGGGGATGTGTACACTCAAAATGTGTAGGACATGGGAGATTTGAAGAAAAAGTTTTAGATGGCTAAAAGATATTACAAAAAAGAAATTGTCAGGGGAATATCACTGGCAAAAGAAGGGTTATGATCAGGCAAGGGCTTGAACCTGCGTTAATATTAGAAAAGCTTTCCAGCGCTGGAGAGTCCTAAACAGGAAGGCCTGAAACAATTTGTTTTTGCATATGTGAGTAACATGGTTTTTGTTGACAAGGAAGAACTGAAAATTAACTTACAAGCAAGAGTTTGAACAAGCTATGATAAAGAGACATCCGCTCTTGCATTTTGTGTTCTTGCACTTTGGGGGCGGAGCAATGAAGGCAGGGGTGTGTTTGTCATGGTTGATTTAAATATCTACTGTGTTCAACAATGATTCTGAGAAATCGCTTACTGCACTTTTTACCTGAAGAAGTCTCTTCGTTCTTTTTGTAAAAGACCAATACTTCCCTCTTCACTTTATTGTAACTAATTGCGGCATTGCGGCCTAGAAATGTAGACGCACCCTAGTGGCAGCAAAAAAAATTTCGCAGCCAGTGTGGTCTAGCAACTCTCTATAGAAGTTTTAGCTTGAAAAACCAAACTCTGGTCAGGCCAATCACATCGTGTATAGAGTCAGAGGGCGGCTTAACATAATGACGACAGAGTTGCGACGGTTCACTGCTACTTGAAAACAAAGAATGGCTGCTGCTGGCGAACAGCTGTCTTTCGATTCAGCTTTGACCGCTAGTCTGGATGATTTGAACTTAAGCTTTTCTTTGAAACCAGAACAAAGAACGGCACTTGAGTCATTTAAAAAAACAAAGATGTGTTCGGAGTTTTGCCGACTGGATACAGTAAAAGTTTGATATATCAACCTGCTCCGCTGGTGGGAAAACGCATGGCACTCATTTGTCACCTTCTTCATTGCTCTGATTAGTTGTAGCGCTATCCAATTGCGTGCAGAGAGAATTTGAAAGACAACCGTTTATCCCGCCCCTCGGATTTAGCCCTGTCAATGATGAGTTCCCAGACCTAACATCTTGATGTAGGTCTGGCATGCCAGGCTAGCTTACAATACTATTTTTACTGTTAAAATCTACAGCAAAATGAAATGACATTTAGTTGTATTTTTCTCCAGGACAGCAGGTGGCGGTGTTTCGTGGGCAGGATGGCAAAGCCTATGTGGTGGATGCTTACTGTCCCCACTTAGGTGCCAACCTTGCTGTGGGGGGGCGAGTCGTAGGGGGCTGCATTGAATGCCCATTCCACGGGTGGCAGTTCCGTGGGGTAGATGGGAAATGTGTCAAGATTCCATATGCAGATAAAGGTAAGAGATCCGACATTGTTTAAGACGTGTTTCTTATGTTCGTGATTTGATGACTGTACCGTTTTTGTTGCAAATAACTTTGTCTATGAGTTCAAATGATACTTACAAGTTCTTTTTTAAATACAGTAAAAACAGATTTTTAGAGAAATGTTATTACAATTTAAATAAAGTTTAAAATGTGTTTTATTCCTGTGAATAACAAAGTCGTGAATCGCGCAGGCTGATGAAAATTAAAATTCGTCTTTGATCACCAAAAATGACATATTTCATCCTTTGGAAAAAAATGTCTTCATGCCTTAAAATAGCTTGAATGGAACTCTATACCCTTGCGTTATTTACTCTGATTCTTGATTATGCAGATAAGCCCCGCCTCCACTCACTCAGACTTCCTGATTCACTTTAGTGTAGTAAACACTGCACAATGGCAAGTGGAAATACTGGTTTAATTTAGCCAAGCCATATATGTAAAGGGGTCTATAGGGCACAGCTGATCGGTTCCTGCTATACCAGTAGCCAATAAGCTTGCTGCTCAAGCATAAAATAATAGTTCAGCATTTCAAAACTAGAGGGTTTCATTCAGAAACCCCCCACCTTCCCCAACTCCACCTGTATAGATCTGCTATTGTTAATTCTTGTATGCTATATTGTACAGCAGCAGCATGTTTTACTTGCTCACAGCAGCATGTTGTGTAAGTATTGACAGTAGAACTACTGTAGCAATAACCAACAGCAGCAGCGAAGTAGATCTATTCCGCCAAGACCTAACGTATCAACAATATCATATCAATTGCCATGCCAAACACACCAAAAATTAGAGTTGCCATGACAGAAATGCATCCTTGCTCAATAAAAGTATTCATTTCTTTAAAAAAAAAATCATACAGAGCCTAAAAATTGTAATCAGTCCAATTGTTTTTAGTGCCCGAGTTTGCGAAGGTGCGGTGTTGGCCCAGCCGTGAGATCAACGGGCTGGTTCTGGTGTGGTTTCACTGTGACGGCCTCGAGCCCAGCTGGAGAGTGCCAGAACAGAGCGAGATCACCCGCGGGGAATGGGTGTACCGCGGTCGTACCGAACACTTCATTAATGCACACATTGAGGTGAGACAGCATAAGTAATCCATCTCAGATGTAAATATAGTGTTTCTATCTAACATTATCTTTTGGGTCTGTCTTTTCTCAGGAGATTCCTGAGAACGCTGCGGACATCGCACACTTGGCTCATTTGCACACTCCAGGTATCGTCAGTGGAGTTGATCTACGCTATACTAACAGCAAGACCTGGGAGTTTATACGGCATGACTGGAAGGTTTGACTCCTCACATAGACATTGTCAACAGCAGTGTTATTTTAGCATAACTGATTTACTATTATCAATTTAGTTCATATTTCTAATAAGATTTTTTTTTTAATTCTCACTTCAGTTCAAGTTTAAGTCATTTTTTAATACAGCTTTAATTTCTTTAGTTTTAGGTATTTTAGTACTTCAAGTTAAACTAAATGAAAATGAGAAATGTTGCTTTGGAAACTAGCTGATATTTAGTTAGCATTTTTTATGGTATTAGTTTTTGTTCAGTTTATGATAAAAACCCTGGTCAAACGTTTTTATCTCATTATGCAACGAAAAACTAGGATACGTTGGTTGAATTAAAATGGATAACACTATCGTAAAACCATAAAAATCTACAATATCTTGTAAGCTCCACTCTTCTGTTAAAAAAAGACTTCCTTGTGTCTATGTGTGTTGAGTTTGCTGTCTTGGTTAAAGGAGCCTTAAAGGGATACTCCACTTTTTTTGGAAATAGGCTCATTTTACAACTCCCCCAGAGTTAAACAGTTGAGTTTTTCCATTTTCAAATCAATTCAGCCGATTTTCTGATATTTAAAAGAATATCAGTAACCAGACACTTTCTGGTCCCATTGACTTCCATAGTAGGTAAAAAATATACTATGGTAGTCAATGAGACCAGAAACTGTCTGGTTACAAATATTCTTCTAAATATCAGAAAGTCTGCTGAGTTGATTCAAAAACGGTAAAACACAACTGTTTAACTCTGGGGGGGTTGTAAAATGAGCCTTTTCCCAAAAAAAGTGGAGTGTCCCTTTAAAACGACAATTTTTTGCATTTTATTTATATAATCCAATGTATAATGCTGTTAGGATGCTATAAGATGTCTTTTATCAATAACGGTCCAAAATTAATAAACAGTTTTGTCACTGTACCTTTAAGAAAAATATGTTAGTTATGTTAGTATTGGCTTTGCATATGTGAAATAAATGTCTCAGTGGACTGGACTTTTTTTTTCTTTTTTTTTAAAGAGCTAATTTAACCCATAAATGAAAATTCTCTCATTATTTACTCACCCTCAAGTTCCAAACCTGAATGAGTTTCTTTCTTCTGTTGAACACAAAATAAGATGTTTTGAAGAATGTCTGTAACTAGCTATTGACTTCCATAGTATGGGAAACGTCAATGGGTGCCGTCAACTGTCTGGTTACCCATATTCTTCAAAATATCTTCTTTTGTGTTCAGCTAAAGAAACTCATAACAGGTTTGGAACATCTTGAGGACCAGTAAACACCATTTTTTGGGTAAACATTATTTACTCGCCCTATTTTTCCAAAACATTTATGACTTGATTTGTGTATTTCCTAGGTGGAGTGGAAAGCCGAGCTCGAGCCGAACGAGCACTGCTCGCAGATGTTGGTGAGACACGCTCTCACTGTATTCGGTCGCCACTGGCCTCTTCTCGATTTGGACGTCAAGGCCAGACAGGTAATGACTGAATTGTCATCTAGAGGGCGTGTGTGAGCTTTGCAGACTGAGAGAGACGCCAAGAGACTGACTGATTAGAAGAATGGATAGAAAGTCATGGATGCTCTTGAACACAACAGCAGTGTCTTGATCTGTGTGTTCTGAGAGTAGTTCGCTGCATCTTAAGCAGTTAGGCGAGAGCATACAAAGCATGCTTTTATGTAAATTAAGTGTGTGCGCTCGATGTTGTTCATTTATGTGGGATGACAGATTTACAAATGAGATGCTTTTGTTGTACAGTGCACTCAATGCAGATTATTTTCTTCACGACTCACGTATTATGGGTTAAATAATTCAGATTCTGTGCTTCACAAATTGTTACACTTCTTACTAATACCTTTTTGTACATTATCTAAGGTTAGCATAATTTATTACTTATTTTATTATATTTATTAAGTTATTAATATATTATTTTTCATTGTTAAAATATGTTTGTTCGTATTACATTAGCATGTAAACTAAATTAACATTTAACCAAAGTAAATTAATGCTCTAAAAATATTGTTATTGCTAATTTGATGCATGAACTAACGTTAAAGTATAGAAGCCTATAGTAAAGTGGAATCGTGTCTAAGTAGCAGTCCAAGTTTTAATGCCATAATTTTCCTTCATGGTCAGTTGTGCAACATTTTTCTTTTTGTGCTGTGTGAAAAGGAAAGGTCTCGTCACCATAGTGACGGTGAATAGTCCTGATGGCATGTGTGAAAACAGTTGTAATTCAAGGCTGTTCTTGATCTTCACTTGAGGGTTGAAGTTAAAAAGAGACTTAATCCTTGAGGGTGGAAAGAGCTATAGGCGTGAGAAGCAAAATCTATCTGTATTAGGGAAGATTTTGGTTATGATTTATGTGAAATAATCAATTTGATCTGGTCTAACGCAGCATAGATCACAGTTATTTTACTCCCTGATGATATGAATGATATATTTGATGTTTGCAGGTGGGTCCAGGGGTGGTTTTCCTGCTCTTTGAACACAATTTCTTGGGTCGGGGTGTGATCATGCACTGCGTTACACCAGTCGAGCCGTTACTGCAGTGTGTTTCACACACTATCTTCTACCAGAACAGCATCCCTCCCCTGGTACCCAAATTCATTCTTCGGGCAGAGTGCATCCAGGTAACGCTTTTAAATTTGGTATTGAACATTAATTGACAACATTGTTACATGTTGTATTCTGAAAAGTTTCTCATTCATTTATTGCCGCTCAAAAGTTTTTGTTTTATATATACACAGTATATATATATATATATACACAGCATATATATATACTATATATATATATATATACAGGTATATATATATATATTACTCTTCTGTTCACCAAGGCTGCATTTATTTGCTATACTGTTGAGTAAAAGCAGTAATATTATGACATATTATTACAATTTAATGTAACTTTTCTATTCTAATGTATTTTGAAATATAATTTATTCCTATGATAAAATTTTCAGCATCATTACTCCAGTCTTCATTGTCACATGATCCTTCAGAAATTCAGTGGTTGGACAACTGATTTGTTGCTCAAGAAACATTTCTTATTATTATACAAGAAAACCTTTGTGGTTTGTGAAAACTATAAAATTTATTTATTTCAGGATTCTTTGATCAATATAAAGTTCAAAATAACAGCATTTATTTGAAATAAATGCTGATGGTATTTGATTTTTGAATTTTATTTACATATACTGTACACTGCCCAATCAAAAAAAAAACGTTGCTATTTGGATTAGGCAAATGCTTAAGAGTCTATGATTGGATCATTATTGCAGTGATTATTATGTTTCTAGCATCTAATGTGTTTGGCAACAGTTCTTCTAACCCTAACTGGTGTAGTTTGTGGCTTTTCATTTCTTAAACAACCATGTAGGAAGACGCATCACGGCCATGGATTTATCAGGCTCAGATTGTGAAATAATGGTTGTGAAATAGGATGAATAATCATTTTCACACATGAATTGGCACCTCTGAATCTAGATCTTAAATTTCTTTGGGATTTCAAGTCTTTGGGATGTGCTGGAGGAGACTTTACAGAGTGCTGGACTCTTGCATCGTCAATACACGCATAAAATTTACGCACCCCTTTTCACAACTTTTATTTCATGACATTTTTTTTTTTGTTTTGTTTTGTTGTTGTTGTTTTTTTTTTTGGGGGGGGGGGGGGGGGGGGGTTGTCCGGGCAGGGCAGTGTATATGTATAAAAAAATATCTAAAACAATATGCCTTTTTGTTTAGTTATAATATACCTAGCAAGAGATGCGTATGAGATCTCAACTCATCTCAACTCATGGTTTTGCTGTTACAGTTTGAACGAGATGTGATGATCTGGAACAACAAGACGTACATCTCCAAACCTATGCTCGTGAAAGAAGACTCTGCTATTCAGAAACACAGACGCTGGTTCAGTCAGTTCTACAGCGAGAACAGCCCTCAACTGCGTTACCAGCACGACACTCTGGACTTCTGAACATGAACTATGCTTCAACCCGAATGGGTTGCTGAAAGGCCAAAAAAATACCAATATTTTTTTAAACGAAGCTGATATTTTGTTTATTTAAAAAAAGAAAAAATTATAATGCAAAAAATTATAATTGTATTTCTTTTGCAGTTCTTTTTAACAAAACATTGTTTAAACAAACAACATGTGCAGACAATAATAAAGCCAATGCATAATAAAAGTGCACATGCATTTGGATTTTACACTTTTTTATTCCATATCTTAAAAGTATGAGCTTATAAATGTCTGTTCAAGTGTGTTGTTTAAAAATAGGTAACTTGTTTTCCATCGAAAGGACCTTTCCTCCTTGTTGAAGTGCCTCAGACAATCATCTGTCAGTAAATAATAGTTGTGCTTGCCGATTGCAGAATTACACACTAGCTACTGCAGTCTTGGGTTTGGACTGTCTGAAAGTCTTCAGTACTTTCTTCAAGCTTCAGTAAGCAATAAGCCAAAGCCCAGAATTGCCTTGTCTTTGCAGATGCACCAGGTCTTGTACACAAACCAGTGTACACTGAATGCAAAAGGAAGATCCCAGAAGTTCTCTTAGATGGACCTTGAATAATGCAGTGTTGCTCTGCCCCCAGATACGTACAGATGAAGCTCGAAAAATTTGAATATTGTGCAAAAGTTATAATTTTGATGACTATGGCTTATAGCTTATGAAAACCCCAAATTCAACATCTCAGAAAATTCGAATATTACATGAAAAAAAAAGTAAAAAAGGATTTTAAATACAGAAATGTCGGCCCTATACTGTTATATATACTAAATATATTAGTTTCATCTTTTAATTTGAATTACTGAAATACATGAACTGTTGCACGATAACTTTGGCACATAACTTGTCCCATAACTGTACCACACACTTGGAATAAACAGAATGAAATCGTCCACTAGTGTAGATGCTAATATAGTTATTATCATTACAGTTATCTTTATAGTTATCGTTCTTGTGAACGGGCCTTATTCTAAGGAATCATTCTGTAGGAAAAAAATATATAATTATAATATAAATACAATTGTGTGTATATCTATATACATACTATAATTATATATATATATATATATATATATATATATACTATAATTATATGCATTTACATAATTTCTTATAATTTTAAGATAGATAGATAGATAGATAGATAGATAGATAGATAGATAGATAGATAGATAGATAGATAGATAGATAGATAGATAGATAGATAGATAGATAGATAGATAGATAGATAGATAGATAGATAGATAGATAGATAGATAGTCAACGAAAGCTTAATATTTGATTTACTTTGACAGGACTTGGCTGACTGCCCTTCTTCAGGTTTCACCGTAATTAATTGTTTATTCTCCAAGCTTGTTACTAAAGGCGCCTGCCATTATCCAATAGACCAAAACACACTGTGGAAATTAGTGTCCACCAAATAGCTGCCAAGTAGGTAGTGCAATTACTGGACAAGTTCCTATCAATTACCATCAATAATGGTTATCCACTCAAAAGGGACATTGCGGCAGTTCAGTTCCAGTGCAGTTCATCTGATTCCATCCACTGTCTGTCTCATAACACTAAGTGGCATTAATGAATATGTTTGACCATGGTGACAGACAGGATGTGTCTATGACATGCACCATATGGTCTTGCCCTGTTAATACATCCTGATTGTCATCTAGATGGAGCGATCATCATTCTGGGTTACTGCCCTAAACATATGCTGGTATGCAGATGTTTCAGCCTGGTCAATTAAGCCTTCTGAACAGCTCATCTCCTGTCGTGCCTGCAGTGTCTAGAGAATAACATGGCTGTACAGACTGAGCCTTTCTGTGCTGGCTGATGCAAAACAAGGGGAGGAAAATTATGACAGACCCCATGACAGGCTGACAGGCTCTAGCGACTCTGAATGAGATGATCTATGATTAAATAATGATTCTTTTAGACACATATTTTTTTATGAAAATACTATTGTTTGGTTCTAAGGAAAATCAAATACAAATATATATATATATATATATATATATAATATGATAAACAAGATTATTAGACTTATTTCTGAAGGATAATGTGGCAGTAAAGACTGGAGTAATGGCTGCAGGTATATATATATATATATATATATATATATATATATATTAGGGCTGCCAAACGATTAATCGCGATTAATCGCATCCAAAATAAAAGTTTGTGTTTACATAATATATGTGGGTGCACTGTATATAATTATTTTGTATGTATATATATATATATATATATATATATATATATATATATATATATATATACACACACACATGCATGTATATTTAAGAAAAAAATATTATTTATATATAAAATATTTATATTTATATATAATATAAATGAAATATAAATCTATATACAGTATATACATGAAAATATTTCTTAAATATATACAAGCATGTGTGTATATTTATATATATATAAAATAATTATACACAGTGCACCCACATATATTACGTAAACACAAACTTTTATTTTGGATGCGATTAATCGTTTGACAGCCCTTATATATATATATATATATATATATATATATATATATATTATTATTATTATTATTATTTTAAATTGTAAGCATTTCACAATATTACTGTTTTTATTGTATCAAATAAATGCAGGCACAAGAGACTACTTCCTAAAACATTTTTTAAAAAATCCTATTCATGCTTTATAATTATTCTTTATAACTGGTAGTGTATACAACGAGCCATAAAATTATGACCAGTCAAAGGTGAAGTGAATATCGTTGATTATCTCCTAACAAGGAGATGAAAAGCAATATACAAATAAATGTGAATTAAACAAGTTAAATGTGAATTAAACAAGGGCTCATATTTAGGTCAGGGGAGATTAGATAGGAAGCAAACAATCGGTTCTCGCAGTCAACGTGTTGGGTGCATGGAAATGGACAGAAACAAAGATCTGAGCGACTTTGACAAGGCCTAAACTGATATGGCCAGACAACTGTGTCAGAGTTGCTCTGAAACATAAGGCTTGTGTGTTGCTCCCGGTCAGTAGAGATGAGAATTTACCAACAGTGGTAAAAGCAGAGACAAACCACAAACCGGCGACAGGGAGTTGGGCACCCAAGGCTCATCGTTGCACAAGGGCAATTAAGGCTACCCCGTCTGGTCCGAGCCAACAGAAGTGTAATGTGGCACAACAAGATTTTAATGACGAGGAATGTGGAATGTGTCAACACTGCTGCCTATAGGACTGCAAAGCCACAGACCAATCAGAGTTTCTGTGATGACCCCTGTCCACCGCCAAAGCACCAACAATGGCCACGCAACATCGGAACTGGACCATGGGGCAGTGGAAAAAGATTGCCTGGTCCATGAGTCGCGTTTTCTTTTACATCATGTGGATGGTCGTGTATGTGTGGGATGGCACCCTGCACACAGCACACACCGTGCAGGAATGGTTTGAGGAACATGATGATGAGTTCAAGCTGTTGCTCTGGCCTCAAAATCCCTCAGAACTGAATCCTATTGTGAATCTGAGGGATGCGCTGGACCAAGAAGTTTGATCCATGGCGGCTCCACCTCGCAATCTACAGAGCTTGAAGGATCTGCTGCTAAAGTCTTGGTGCCAAAAACAACACACTCTCAGAAAAGAAGGTACAAAAGCTGTCACTGGGGCTGTACCTTTTCAAAAGTACCTAAAGGGTGCATATTGGTACATTAATGGTACATATTAGCACCTAAAATGGACATATTAGCACCCGAAATGTACATATTAGCACCTAAAATGGACAAAAATTTCCCTTTTGAAAAGGTACAGCCCCAGTGACAGCTTTTGTACCTTTTTCCTGAGAGTCCAGGACACCGTCAAGGTCTTATAGAGTCCATGCCTCGGCAGGTCGGCGTCATTTGGGCATCAGGTGGAAGGGCCGACAGCGTGTTAGTTGGTCATAATGTTTTAGCTAATCGGTGTATGTGTGTGTGTTATGAAATGCAGATTTCTTTATTTATTTACATTTATTTTATTTATTTACCTCATTTTTGCACTGTCAATGCCTTTTTAGTTTGTATTAGCCTGGCTATGTGAGATAATGCATATGCAATGATGTTCTTGAATGCAAATTAGTAAATTGCATATTGTATTACAACTGTGTCCAATCTATACAACGGAGGAGCCATTGCAAACAGATAAAGCATTTAGGCCAGTAAAAAGTAAATTAGACCTAATGTTTCTGGAGAACTGATTATGCGCATTATTTGCATTATTGCATTAGCCTGAGATGTAATATTCATACACTGTACACGACTACGTAGTTTGGTTCTCAGATCTATTTCATATATATTAATTTGAACTGGACTGCATTTCTCTGAGAGGTTTCACATTAAAAAAGATCAGCTGTAACAGAATGCCACTTTGGCATTGTTTCTTTATAGACTGAATGAGGATACTGCACAACGCAAGAGGTTTTTAACTTCAGGCTGTGTCTGTGATGTTGCTTTGATCACATGCTCTTTGGAAGTAGGACAAGTTTTTTAAAGCGCTGACGTACTGAGACTCTGAGTGCAGCTTCTGACCTTGGGAATGCTGATCTGACAATAAAGAAAGCTGAAGGTAACTCACCTGACATCGGATTTTATATCACCTTCCGTAATGGCTCATGTCCAAGCACTGGCAGATGGTCCTGATGGGGATTCTGAAAGAATGACAAAACTATTCTGTTACCTCTAAATAACCTTCACGATAAAGCAAAAGAGTTAATAGCGGAAGTCCATTGATGTTGAACACAGATGCAACGGTGGTATGATTTGATCAGATTTCATCTTCTTTTATTGAACATTTCAGCGAACAGATTCCACAGGGAATTCCGTGCACCGAGCCAGAACCAATTCCGACAGATGGAGCGATCAGCATGACATATAGAAGAATAAGCCAGGAATCTGATGGCTCGAGACCACCATGTGTGGACAGTATGGCCAGCCTGAGCTCCAAATCCACCGACTGCCCAATTTGCAATGAATCGTACAGCTCCGCGGGCGACCATCGCGTGGAATTCCTGAACTGTGACCATAAAGAGTGCCAAAAGTGCTGCAGACTCTAGCCGTGTTAAATGCCTCCTATGTCGCCAGAAAACCCCTCTTTTACTCAGGGAGACCTATAGAGAAAACTTCATAATTCTCGTATGTGGGGTTGTTACTCATTTGAGACTCCCTTGGAGGCTTGTGCAAATTGACGAATGAGATTAAGGAATGCTGGATAATGCAATTTAACACAGCTGCCTCATTCTTGTTTTCCTTGCCATTCTTGTGATAGCCCTGTTGTTTGCTTTTGCTAACTAGCCTCAGGACGAGAACTCCAACTGTGAACTAATTTATTGAACTTGACAACAGATGCCACCGAAATTTTTTTGAAAATAAATGTGAGCGGTGCTTGCCCATGCAAAACCCGTTGCCAAAATGTTCTGGGTGGTTGCCAGGGTGTTGCTATGGTGTTCTGGACCCTAGATAAGACTTTACTCCCTCTTTCAATATCAGATTACATTATATTATTAAGCATGTCTTATAATATAATATAATATAATATAAGCACAAGATTTGATACTCTAACCTAACCTAAATATGATCAAGAAATAAATAAATCTGTTTTCTATTTCAGTATAGTTCAATATGTAATTTATTCTTTATAATTTATTTATTATAGTTTAATATGTAATTATTTATAATTTATTCCTGTGATGCAAAGCTGAATTTTCAGCATCATTTCAGTCACATTATCCTTTGAATCAAATCATTCTAATAAACTATATTTTATATAGCCTAAATAATACATACAATTTTCAGAGTTAAATAAAGATAAATAAACAATCGTACATCACTACACACAACCTTGAAACACTGTAAAGTCTTCCCAGTTGCCTTTTATCAATATTTAGGACACGTATATGGTTTAAAAATAATATAACGTCTCAAATTCACCGACGGAGCCACATATATCGTTGTCTAGATCCTCACAGATGTCTTTTGATATGGATTAAAACAGTCAAAAATAGTGCCTCGGTTTAAGAACAGACAGTTCTTTTTCTGGTTTTAAATAGCATATTTTTGGTGTAACATTTGGCTGGTTGAAAGTTCTCTTGGTCTGCGTCCTAGTTTTCTGAAGAAGAGATTGGACATCATTTATAACCATAGCAACCCTCTGAGGTTGGTGCAATGCCACAGTACTTCTGTGTGTGCATACTTCACCCCACGATGTTCGTCGTCCTGTTTTTTATTATTTCACCCGATCTTTCCAGAAAACGCCTAAGATTAACAGGTTGTAGGCAGATGCGATCGTCTGAGCGAGACATTTTTACTGTTTTCCAGTCTGTAGATTATTTATGTGAGACATTTTTGCATTTAGGCTTCACATACAATTTGCAGTGCTACTGTAGACCAAGTGACTATTTATGGCGATAGAGGGACAGATATGAAAGGGTCAGTCATCAATAATAGATTTACTTACCACATACATGAGAAACACATCATGTTGGTCCTCAGCTGGCATCTAGGACACACCAGAACAGCAGCGAAAGGTTTCTTCTTAACCCATTATCAGCCTGAAAACAAGCACACACAGGCGGTATGATAAATAATTTTGGGTTTTTGAAGGAATATACTTAAAAAATGCAATACTGTCATTATCAAGTAATTGCAATTAAATGCAATACTGTCATTATCATTCCAACGCTTAATTTGTGTTTGTACATTATGCATTATGATACACGTCATCGCCCCCGTGATTAATAGTCGCATTAGCAAATACTTTATGTGCATTTTGATGAAAAAACATAGTAAATATTATATTATGCTCATGAAATTGAGAAGACAATTATAGCTGTGGGCTGCTACTGACATGGCACAAATGTAATTCTATAGAAAAAGATTTCTAAAGATTGTATTTATAAAGAATGTATTTCTAAAGATTGCTCTCTGGCTCTCTGTATATATTTCTTTAAATAAACACGTGTGTATTTTGACAATATATATATATATATATATATATATTAGGGCTGGGAAACGATTAATCGCGATTAATCGCATCCAAAATAAAAGTTTGTGTTTACATAATATATGTGTGTGTAGTATTATTTTGTAAATATAAATAAACACACATGCATGTAAACATTTAAGAAATATTTGCATGTATATACTTTATATATATTTATACAAAATTAATATTATACATAAATATTTGAATAACACATTTTTCTTAAATATAAACATGCATATGCGTGTATTTATATATACAAAATAATTATACACACTACACACACATATATTATGTAAACACAAACTTTTATTTTGGATGTGATTAATTGCGATTAATCGTTTCCCAGCCCTAATATAAATATATATATATGTGTGTGTGTGTGTGTGTGTGTGTCAAAATACACATGTGTTTATTTAAAGAAATATATACAATTTACTGACACAAGATGTTCCATCTGTTTTATTCTGACCTATTGAGACCAGAGGTTATACATCAACCATTTTACCATTATACTATCCCTTTTTAAAGTAATAAAGTACATATAATATATACACTCTAAAAAAATGCTGGGTTGTTTTAACCCAATTTTGGGTAAAATATGGACAAACCCAGCCATTGGGTTAAAAATGTAATTTAAAAATGTAACCCAACGGCTGGGTTTGTCCATATTTCAAATAGATTCATCACAATTAACATCTAACAAAGTTTTGGTTAACATAATATATGCGTGTGAATGTATATTATATTTACGCCTAATGTTGCCTATTATTTATATATCTCTCCCCCCCCCCCCCCCCCACCACCACCACCACCACCACCACCACCACCACCACCCACACACACATTAGGGGCGTGTCATCTTCTAATTAGTCTTGACTATTCTTTGGTAAATGGTTCCTCTCTATGTGTGTGTGTCAGGAGCGCGTCATTATATAACGGCTGCAGTGCAGGCTGGCTGGCCCAGCTGTATTGATGTGCAGAGATGTGGGAGTGGGGGGAAGAGGGAGGGAGCAGAACACGACCAAGGCCAGTGAGAACCTTGTCGCTTGGTCACCCTTTTGTGTGACTCCCCAGCAAGCGAGAGACATCCAAGTATTCCAAAACCCCAGACTGAGAGGTAGCACGTGCCAATACAAGCGCGTCCATGGCTAAACTCATTCTTAATCCGTTTTAAAAACATAAATGGGATACCAAATATATATATATATATATATATATATATATATTTCTTAGATTTCTAAAGATTGCTACAAACTAAAACGAGACTTCATAATTCAAATGCATAGTAAAAAAAAATAATAATAATAAAAAAAACGTGCAGCCCCCTACGCCCCCTGAGGCGCGTGATTCATTATTTAAAGTCGGCGGAATAACTAGATCAATTGTGACCTAATTTACGAACCCCTCTTCATATCAGACTGTGACATTCACATGTAGCTGGATTAGTTCCCACGGATAATGAAATATTAATAAGGTTTCGATTGCAGGTTCTCTAACACGGGGAAAATTAAATCAAATCACAATGAGTGGAGCATGACAAAAATCACAAAACAAAACAAGAGCGTGTACGAGAAAATCTGTATGTTAATAAGTCGACATTACTGTAGGTGTTTCAATGATTCGTAATGCATGCTTATTGCGCGCTGCTGTTATTTCATCTCATTAACACCCTGCGTTGCCAGCGCGTACAAAATGCCTACATGTGAATACTTTGAAACTTCACACTTCAGGAGAGAGGCTTGTTTCCTTGGTAACCGTTTTTCCCCTTTTGTCCTTATGAGCCTACCAGTGCATAATGCAGCTCAGCGCATGCACCTGCATAGAGAGGGCTACCCTTTCTCCCGCAAGCAAGCATTACACTTTTTTTTTTCTCAAAGCACTGCTTTTGTCTGAAGGTTTGACATGCATTAAAAAATGGATCTCTGAAAATAAAGCAAAAAATAGAGTTTTCATGCCCTTTGAAAATAGCACTTAAAGCCCGGGATGTTCAGGGAAAGCAGGAGACTTCTCTCAGACCTGCTGCCACTTTATGCAATCACATTTAAAGAGACTGAGCAAGTGATGTCATGATTGAAAATGTTGAAATATAGATGCCGTGCTTACATTATTGATCATCGGATCTAAAATACATCTCTAAGCACTCGTGGTAACATTTAAATCAGTCTTTTGGTAGAATCTAAAAATATAGGAGCCAAAAAGTCAAGGAGAACCTTTAAACAGTCATCTGTGTGGGTGCTTTAAAAATCCTATATACAGTTAAAATGCAATCTTGCTGAGAGGTTGCTTTGCTAAGCCTTGGAGAACTTTAATTTTTATATCTGAGCCTCTCTTATATATATATATATATATATATATATACTGTATATTTGTCTTAAACAGTGTCTTGGCAAAGAATATAAGTTTGACCATGCCTGAACCCCAGTTTTAACCTATTTAATTGCATGCTGTAAGGGAGCAAGTATTTTACTTCCTGGATAGCCCAATAAAACAAAAATAATTTATACTCACAGTTATAACACAGTTGCACCCAATGGAAAGTAGCAAACAATAAATTAACATTATAATAGTAATCCAAGAACAGATTTTTAAATTTTGTTTAATTCAATAATTTGACATTTCCAAATGTGAATAAACCACTGGGCCTCTGTTTTTTCACATATGATTTATATGGGGGCAATTTACAATAATAATAGATCCTTTGTTGTTGCTACCTTTCACTTTAAATCAACAGTTGACAACTATTTTGTAAAGCAGTAACTCGTATTAGATCCATTAAATTAAAAAGTAAATGGTCAGAAAGTCTATAGGTGATTTAGAAACACCGGAATATATTGATAAATGGTCGACGCGAGACTTGTCAAAACCATGTTTTTTATACCCGTTTTTGCTGTTATGAAAACTCACAATTCCCATTTACTTCAAATGGAAAAACAATTCTCCCTCTTTTTTAATGTCACGCATGGGCTGTTTGTGACATCGAAGCGTTTTAATTCGAGCACAACGCCAACGCGAGGTGCGGGGGCGCGCGTAAAAGTGCGCGCACAGCTGTCAGCACCAAGGACAGCTCCGCTGCAGAACAACAGCAGCCGACGCGCAAAGAGAAGAGAAGGACGATACGAGACGCATCACTGAATTCTGCTGCCAGGCTTCATGTAGTATGTGACTTTCTTGCTCTGCCTGTCTTTAAGGGGGAATTAAGAAAAAGGCTGCAGTGAATGTCGGTCTCTCAGATGCCATCGCCTAAATGAACTGGGCACCATGAACACATCGCCGCAGTGTGAGTGCGTTTCGCAACTGGGATTCTAAAAATTGCCACACTGGACATTGCTTTCAGTCTCCTCAACCGAATAGCCCCCAAACGAGGCTCCGGCAGCGATAACAGGGGAGGATACTGGGGCTCTCCGTGCGCTCTTCTAGCCCTCCACACGATGCGTTTACTTCTGCTGGCTGCGTTGTTCTCCTGCTCCTGCGTGCGGGGCGGCTGCGAGCCCAAGATTGTGAACATCGGGGCCGTTCTGAGCCAGAAGAGATACGAGCAGGTGTTCAAAGATGCGGTCACCCAGGCGAACCAGGTGTACGGAAGGGATAAATTCAAGCTGACCGCAATCTCTGTCACTCACAAAGCCAATGCGATTCAGATGGCGCTGTCCGTGTGTGAGGATCTTATTTCCAGTCAGGTGGGATTTTTAGCAACATCGTTGCACTGTGAAACTTCCATGTGGCAAGATCTAGCCTTATATGACTAGACATGACAGTAAATGTTGCCTGAGGGGTAAACATGTACATGCAATATGCACCCTTCAGAGTGAATTAATCTATTTAGCTTTCATAAGACTGTGTTTTGAAATGCGTGATATTATCCATTACAAGTAGCATTTTTTTTTGTTAGTGAAAAGAGTAGCATTAAATATGCAAATTAGAAAGAGTTTCAAATATACAAATATAAAGAAAGAGTTTCAAATATACTGTAGAAAGAGCAATAAATACCTGCAGGTAAAAAATCTATCATCTGACCCTTAAAAATGATTGATTATTATATAATATAACTTAATTACATAACATATCAGTTGATATATTAAACAATATTTTGACTTGAATCAATCAAATTCATTCATTCATTCACCCACATGAAGCACATTTTTTGGTTAGAATGCAATTTTTTTTTTTTATAGCATATATTGAGGTTTTTGTCATTTTAGAAACATTTGCTGAAACTATCAGTTGATATCATGCATAAGGATCCATTTCTACATATTTTGACCCTTAAAATAGCTAAAATGTCTTAAAATGTATTAGCACCGCTGATTAAGTTGATTAAGTTGATTAAGCTGATTAATTCAAATAAATAAATAAATAATAAATAAATAAATCCTGTAAATTCAGATGTTACCACACGAAGCACATTTTTTCAGGTTGGTAAACAAAACTTTAAAGTGTAGGCATTGACCTGTGGAGAATCGCTTGGGCAGTCGCGACTTGTTTTGGATTGTGGCAGTAGATTGAAGCTGCGTAACTCGTTTAGATGTCTAAACAGGACGGCCTGCCAGTTGATGATACACACGGGTCAATAGACTCACGGTGGGAGGAAAGGTTAACGCACTGTAGCTGACCCCACAGAGCTTTGATGTCAGAAATGAGTGAGATGACCATACTTATCTCCCTCCACACTCATCGCCTAGGGCAGCAGCTGCAAAATAAACTAGGTGATGCATGAAAAATCAATGATTTTCAATGCAAGCAGTTTCTATTTTCACAGAGTATTACTGTGCTTGATGAAAATAAAGATGGGGGTGGAGGGTTCAACATAGTATCAGTATCTGCCTTTGAGGAGGATGCCTCAGATATACAGCTAATGTCCACTGCAAATACACTGTAAGTTAAATATGAATAAGCAGTTAAGATTTAAATACTGTTGAGATATACAAAGATGGATGTATCATTCAGTTTTGAGGTTTTTTATAGCATGCTATAGCCTAAGAAGTGTGAGAGGAGAAACCTTCAAGTACTGCAGTAGCAATGTCCTACATGAAGTGTAAATGAGAGACTTTTTTTCACCACTGAATAACTTCTGTCACACTCGTGGGAGTAATTCAGCCTGATGCGTTGCTTCATTAAAAGCCTGCACACGCAAAAATCACATTAAGCGGTTCCGCTTTAAGTGCTCTCTGGGCCGGTGATGTCATTACAAATGTGCTGAGGTAGAAGTCTATCGTCTATCTCAGGGCTGGAGACTGCACTGAACAAAAAACGGGGCTGAACATGAATCACTCCCTCCCGTCCTGTTCGCTCTGCCTCGCTCATTCTCTCGCTAATATTCACACCAACCTCCCCCGGTCAACCCAATGGGTGTTCAGCACTCAATTATGTACATACCTTCAACAAATCTGGGGCTGTAAGGTCGTAGCATGTTAGCAGGATGTCAGGATAATTGCTGAATTCATTTGGCCGTGTGAGATTCTTCCATGCGAAACTGCTGTATCGCTCAGTCTGTATCGCCTTTGGCTCACTGATGTCTCTGCCCACTCTGAAGAAGAGACATTCTATGACAGATGGAGCCAGTGCCGGAGGGTCTCTCTGGAAATACATAATGTTGCCAAACCAAAATAATGTTTTATTCTCATTGTTTTTCCTTCTCAATATAGCATATTATTGAAAAACAAAAACAACGACTGAATCATATATCTATATATCTATCTATGATTGTCTCTCTCCATGCTTAGTCTACATATTCTGTTCCACTTTATGGATTGTTTTGGGGAAATACATGTTATTGATTGATTGTTTGATTGTGTGATTTGGAAATGCAGGATACACTAAACCCAAGACAAATTTCCCTAAGGGGACAATAAAGTATATTGTGTTGTATTGAATATGCTGATGAAAACTAATCAAATGAAGTGTATAACTTTAGTACAATTGGAACAAAGCCACCCTTTTACATATGATAGGCAAATTCCTTTGTCTTTCTTGCTCCAACCAAAGATCCTTCAATCAATCAAATAGTCAATCTGTCTGACTGAAGTGATTTATAGATTTAGTCAGAGAATGAGCCCAGATCCATGAGTCATACCAATCACTCCGTGATCCAGTCTTGACTGTTAGTTTGTATTGAAGCCAGTTCTGTGATCCTGTTTGCAGGTGTACGCAATCCTGGTGAGCCATCCACCACAGTCTAATGACCATCTGACGCCCACGCCGGTCTCCTACACCGCAGGGTTCTACCGCATACCTGTAGTAGGGCTCACCACCAGGATGTCCATTTACTCAGACAAGGTGGGCTGTATTGAGAGAGAAATAGAATTATTCAGTTTCAGTAATGAATCATTTTGGGTGTTTATTCAACTATATGGTCTCTATTTAGGCCATAATTATATAAGCTATAACTATATTGGTCTCTATTTGAAAATACATTTCAATTTGTCCTTATGAGTTATTAATGAGTTATTAAATTGTTCATTTTCAATGATTAGTTAAAAAAACTGATTCAACAAAATAATTCTTAATGAGTCATTGAGATTTTCATGCAGCCGATTTGTTCAGGACGGCTGAACAATAGTTTGACAATAATCTTGCAATATATTATTATTGTTTTGAAAATGGATTTTTTCAATTTTTAAAAATGAACAATTTATTTAAAATGAACATTTTATATATATATATATATATATATATATTAGAGCTGTCAAACGATTAATCGCGATTAATCGCATCCAAAATAAAAGTTTGTGTTTGCATAATATATGTGGGTGCACTGTCTATAATTATTTTGTATGTATATAAATACACACACATGCATGTATATTTAAGAAAAAAAATATTATTTATATATAAAATATTGATATATATATATAATATATTTATATATAAATCTATATACAATATATACATGAAAATATTTCTTAAATATATACAAGCTGTCAGGGTATTGCAGGCTGAAGACGAGGAGACAGGATTTCAATACTCACAAACTCAGTTATTCACAAACTCAGATTACAGGAATATTCAGGAACTTTGGAACTTCAGGAACTCAGGAATACATTTACACACAACACTGACCTTGACAATACAATTACCGACAAAGACTAACTTACCAGAGCAAACTAACAGACTAGGAGAACAAGGCACAGCTGGGGCAAATTAACCAAACCCAGGTGAAGGGACTGAACACAAACGAGGAGCGGGAAAATAGAAACAGGACTGAACCAAATACACAAAGAATGGGGGAAACACAGGACACACATGTAACACAAGCATGTGTGTGTATTTATATATATAAAATAACTATACACTGTGTACCCACATTTATTATGTAAACACAAACATTTATTTTGAATGCGATTAATCGCGATTCATCGTTTGACAACCCTAATATCTTTTATTTCACTAAAATAAAAAGACTAATTTTTAAACATCATGAACAAAATTCATTTAAAATGAACATTATATATATATATATATAAATATATAATATATATCACTAAAATAAAAAGACAAATGTTTAAACTTTTTAAACATCGTCTACCAGCTTTTCTTTTTCTTTCTACCCTTCTTTCATAACCCATAATTTAAAAAAAAAATACCAAAGTGAAAACTGCTGTAGTTCAGCAAACACCCTTTTATTATTTTACTAAAATACAAAACAGCGTAATGTCTCCCACCTTTCTTCTTATCTCTTTATCCTTCTTCCAGAGCATCCATCTCTCGTTCCTGCGTACAGTACCACCATATTCCCACCAGGCACATGTGTGGTTTGATATGATGAGGGAGTTCCGCTGGAATCACATCATTCTAATCGTCAGCGACGACCATGAAGGCAGAGCGGCGCAGAAAAGACTAGAAACCCTTCTGGAGGAGAGAGAGACCAAGGTAAGATCTAGTTCCAGTTCCAGGACACCCAGTGCGTGCTTGTATGCAGACGTGTGTGTATCAATCGCAAAGGTCTTCTATGTACGTAACTGTTTTACTTTTTTGTCATGTGATCACATCTCTCATGCCATGTTGTAAATGTTGGCTAACATTCTAAAACCAAAAGCGTCAGCCATGTCTAATGTGGTCTGATTTGACTAAACGTGCGTTATTTGCTCATTTCATATTGCTTTCAACCATAGTCAAAAACTCCTGTGTCTATCCACAACAGGAGCAAAATGAAAACCATAACCTGGGGCGTTGCAAAGCATCAGTGACTCTTTACATATTTATGCCATTTGTTTACACACTATATAAACTGGTATTTTTGTAGCCTTGAGCCACAGATATAAGTCTATCATCAGTGTCTCATGAGGTGGTTCAAGATGTGATTGCTTCATGCAGTGGTGCATTGTGGGAATTTTGCTCTTGCAGAGGTTCTGCTCAGTTTCCTTTGGGATGAAAGCTAAATCACCATCCCACCTCCCCCCTGCTCGGCGCTGAGGTAATTATTGTTGCCCTCATTGCTGCGAGAGATTATTAACAGTGAAACTATTTAGGTATGGTGCGAATTGAGCTACTTTCCCACAGAGACGTTTCTGGTGCTGGAAGACTGTTGAAATACCACATGCCTGCTTTATTGGAATTTCTTTTACCTTTCTTATTATTATTATCAGAGGCATCATGCTTCTTTTTTTCAAGGGGTCACCAACTTACTCTGTGTCCTATTAGAGAAAAGAGATGAAATATGGGCAGAATGCGTCAGCAGTGAAATTGATGTAATGACTAAATATTTAATATAAATATATTTATTCATTTTAAAGCAATTGACCTTACCATGTAAATGGGTGATTTCTGCCACAGCTTTTAAACAAACAACTTTAATGTATTGTGCCATTTACAACACCCTGAAAACATATAAAAATATTATATATACATATTAATCAAATAAAAAAAAATACTATATATATATATATATATATATATATATATTAATACAATAATATAAATATATATATTAATAAAATATTAATTGTATATATATATATATTAATACAATAAATATAAATATATATATTTATAAAATATTAATTATATATATATAAGCAAGATGCATTAAAATATACTTTTTAAAATATAGCTACTCTTTTCTTATTCATGTTTATGTCCGTAAATTATTAAACTTGATTTGCATTTGTCTTTTTCTCTCTTCTTCGATAATATTCTAATTCAAAGCACAGATGTGCTAAATAAATCAATTTGCCTTGTCTTTCCTAGGATTTTATCACATTTTGTATTTGAGTCATTAGTAGGAATGACTCATTGCTATTTCTCATGCATGAAAAGCTTCTGCTTTTTGATTTGCTGCAATGCAAAATTATGTTTGATTAAGTCTTTGTGAAGATAAAATCACAGTAATTCACATCATATTTTAGAGGGTCCTTTTCATGTGTGATGCAGTCGAGAGAAGCCGTACACACTGGAATGAATTTACATTTTTATAAGACCATTATAAAAAGCCCACCAAGCGTTCCCAGGAAAACCTTTTTCCAGATATTTTAAACAATGTACATGTCAAATTTCTTTTATGCTTTAAAAAAAAGTCTTTATTTGGCCTTTATGCTCTGCTACTATAGTTTTAAATTGCCTTCTGATTCTAAAACAACTTATAGAGTGTTTCTTTAACCCGGAAGCCATTTTGTGGTGATCACATAATGTGCTTTCCTATCAGGCTGTCTTTTTTTATTAGAGGTACAACTCCATTTTAGAATTCAGAACATCATTCTCTCTAAACTTTCAGGAAAAAAAATTTGTGGTACAACACTTTGTCCCTAGGAGACTACATTAAAAGATACGCCTTTGTACCGCACCCTTCAGGCTTAGATTAAGCACAATGATGTATCACTGATACAAGAAACTAAGCTAAAGGTAGAATTTTTCTAACAGTGTATTTTTAATCGTACTTCAGACCTCTTTTCTAATTTATGTACAAAATATCATGGTAGTTGTGGTATGATTGTTATCATAATCTTTATTGAGAATGCAATAACTTGCTCTGAAATGGCAGCTATTCCTCTAAAGTGACTTACGCCGCTTGAGTTACTGGATAATAACCAAATTAAAGTTTCAGCAACACCAATTCGCATAGACTTTTTAATAGTTATAGAGAGATCAAAGCAAGACTGACATATCTGAATGTCATATAAATATGAATAAGACAGGAAATATCCAACCATTGCTGCATGTACATAACATTACTGAAATTTCAGATTATTTTTTGCTTGGTAATGCATTCTAATGCAGTTCGGCCTGAGACTCTATTTTTATGCACTATGCGCCAAGGATCATTTTAATATTCCTCCTACTATCAGTTTACACAAGTGTCAGTTATTAAGATCTATTTCCAGAGAATGAACAGAAGGGTTCATGGCTCCAGCATGAGTTTGGTTAAAGAGGTGCTCAAGAAAGGCCACTGTGTATTCACCTTTCTAATTTCCTTTGAGGTGCCATAATGAGCAAATGTCACGACACACATATAGGTCACGCATAATTTCAGAAGCTTGAAAAGCGAATCGCATGAGAGCACGTCGGGCCTGTTGCGGTATTCGGGCAGTGTTGTGTGTCTATGCAGGGGAGGTTTATTTATATCACTGCAAAATGGCACCGTTTGAGCCAGGGTTTCCCCCACGAGACCACTGCCCTCAAAAAAATACAGCAGAACTCAAGATGGTGCCGGAGAAAAAGGTCCTCTTAGTGAGCTTCTGCAATCGTACAGCACTCAGAAATATCTGCAGTATTATCGAGCCATTTGTTAACTTGGCAGGCCGTCACAGTCTGTCATCTTAATTGAATTTGAAGTAACGTCACATGAATAATTCGGTAGGCATTCACGCGCTGCTGCACGCAGTTGATCTGGATTGATGGAAACGGCAAACGTTTGTAACGTTGGTGCGTTTTGCCATCTCTCGGTTTAGGTCTACGATCTTCGATGTCACACGATGTCTATGATGTTTTTTGCAAGTCCCAGTGTTAGGGATTCAAATTTGGAGCAGAAAAGTGAAAATTTGTTGGTTGCTTTACTGCCCACCATTTTCAACTGTTTATAATATTCTTCTGTGTCTGCATATTTTCTCTGTGCACATTACTCATCAGAATAAAAAAAGGAACTATGAAAACCAAGACCAACTGTCCTATGACAACAAGAGAGGACCTAAGGTATATTTGCATGGTCAATGCACGCCGCCCTCCAAAATCTCTAAACGTAGCTACTAGAAACAGCCCAACCAATCACCGGCCAACCCAGAAATGCCCTTCTCTTGGTAGCACGTGTTTCTTGTTACGTTGAGAAGTTACTTTTCCCTTTTTTATGATTTAAATGAAGAATGGATTTCTTTTGAACGATTATTATTTCCGTTTAAAACAAATTAAAACGCTCCGCTTCTTTCATCACCATTTTTTCCTTTTTAATAAAGGATGATGCATGACTCAAAAAAGAAAAAAAAGAAAAAGAAAAAAGCAATCCCATTCCTTTGTGGAGATCAGATAGTTTGGGACGCAACACTCTCTCAGATTCTACCTCCTATTGCAGCATCCCCTTGTTGCTCTTTTTTTCTCAACTCTTTTTCTTTGGGGAAATGACGTCCTCTCACCTGTCACTCCCCCTTTCCACCTGGTTTTAGTTTCCGGTTGCATCGGTCTCACTCCCCGAAACCTCTAACATGCACGTCCTTTCTCTGAAGCCTTGATAACCCTCAGTTTGCATGCGACAATGCCGAAGTTTTTTTGTTTTTCAAGCTTTTTTATACTTTTATTTTTCATTTTGAAGCAGTTTTCCTGGAACTCTATAATTTCCCCCCTTTTCAGTCCCCCCTCCCAAAAAAAAAAACAAAAAACAGAAACAACCAAAACCAACCAAAAGTGCTAAATGAGGCAGCATGGTTCAGTTATGGAAGTAAATAGCCTATTTGACTGATTGTGTACCCCAATCTCAGGCCGAGAAAGTGCTTCAGTTCAACCAAGAGACTAACTTAACTGCTCTGCTCCTGGAGGCCAAAGAGCTGGAGGCTCGAGTGATCATTCTCTCAGCCAGGTAAGAGGGTTACCGCATGATGTTATCTCAGCAGCCCGCCAAAATCTCTGCAGATCGCTCTTCACTGTATAATTACCTGCAAAAGAGTAATGATTTAGAATGAGTCATCCACATACTTATTATTCTTTTATTCTTTTCACCCTGCTGAATAGACCAGCATATGTTTTGGTTGCTTGCGTTTCTAAAGGGATCGTTCTAGGTTCGATATAAGCCAAGTTGTGGTGATGGCGCAGTGGATAAGACACATGCCTTTGGTGTGAGAGACTCAGATTTGAATCCACTGTGAGACACCAATGTGTCCCTGAGCAAGACACTTAACCCCTAGTTGCTCCAGAGGCTTGCGGCCTCTGACATATATAGCGATTGTAAGTCGCTTTGGATAAAAGCGTCAGCTAAATGAATAAATGTAAATGTTAAATATACAGAGTTTGTGGCTTGTTTATTATCACAAAAGGAAGTTCCAATGGTTTCTCCTTTTCTTAACCTATAACCTTTCTGTGTCAAGTTATATTCAATTTTACAACTTCATTGTAGGGTGTTTATAATTAACTGAAACTATTAAAAACATTTTTGTTCATAGCTGAAATAAAATAAAATAGAAATATGGGATGAAAAAGTAAATGAAAATTAGTAATGGCAACTATTTGAAATTGGTTAGTTAGTTGAAACACTAAAATTACTAACTGGAAATAAATAAAGAAGCTGATTTTAAATTAAATTAAATAAAAATTAATATAAAAACTGAAACTATAATAAAATAAAAAAATAAAAGCTAATTCAAAATATTAATAAAATTAATGAATAAATGAATTAAATAACTGCTTTTTTGACATTATTTTTAAAAATTTGCCAAAAATGGCCATAAAAACGACCTACCTATGGCTAAAATAATATGCCTTTACAAGATTTAATAGATGAGTTCATGTACAATTATGTGCTTTTATAAAATTAAGAGGAGTACAAACAAATTGGTCCATTTACTTCCTTTGTCTGTGCCTCACTCTATCCTTGATATTTTTTTTTTCCAAATCAACATGCCACAAATACTTTTGAGCTTGACTTGTACTGAACCTAACTAGCTTAACTAGCAAGACTTTATCAGAAAATCCATGTCGGCGACAGGTTTTGCTTGGGCCTCCAGCAAGACCAGCACAAAAACAGTTCTACCCAGCTGGTCTTTTCAGTAGGGTGAGCCTTAGAAAACTTTGAAATAAATAATACTGAAAAGTGTACACAATGGGTTCACAAAACAATTTCATACTTCAGTGAGCTTCTCATATTTCTGTCAGCGGTTGTAAACCTGTCTATCTGCCTTTAGTGAGGAAGATGCAGCCGCCGTGTACAAAACAGCGCGCTTCCTGAACATGACAGGCTCAGGCTATGTATGGCTGGTCGGGGAGCGTGAGATGTCCGGTAAAGCTTTGAGCGAGGCCCCTGATGGTACGTACTGTACACCCGCCTCAGTATAACTGAGACGGGAGCAGAGGAAAAGAAGCCAGTTGTCTCAGTTGTTCTTTTAACTTTGACTAGAGATGTTTTATTGATGAAGCGAGTTATGAATGTTAGTGTGTGTACGTGTGTTTGTATACAAATTAACCGTTTAAACATTTAAGCACTTTATGTGTTTAAAGGTTTTAAACGAGTCACTTTAGTTTACACCATAACGGTTGAATTCTCTGGTTCACAGGCAAGATTAGTTACAACTACTCCATGTACTTATGGGGACCTCTAGAGATTTAATTAAGAACTTACCAAAATGATGTTATTGTCATTAAGTGTTTTATTTGCTGAAAATGAAAATGTGTAATGTTTATTATATTAATAGTCTGGCTTTCGTGAATTTATAAAGGGTGTTTTTCCAACCCTACCTTTGACGTGTTTCTGGTATTGGTAAGCTATAAATGGCCTTTTATGTCCCAGGCACTGCACAAGTAACGTTTTTTTTAACACTCTGGTGCTCTTCTGACATTTTTTATCGGACATGTTTTATTTTATTTTATACTTTATCGGAATGGTAAAGGTTTTGGCATTTGCTGCTAGCAAACACAAAAAAATCATAGACATGATTCGAAAAAGGTTAAATTGTCCTGAAATAAATCGTCATACTTGTACTCCTCGCTGGCAAAAATACCCGAAATATAAGGAAAACTAATTTCATCAAGTGGAAACTTCTGGTATTGCGCCCAAACAAAATCTTATTGAAAGCTAATTTTTTGAGATATCAACCTCAAATTTGGAACACAACTTGATTTTTAATTCTGAGTCAATGTGTTTTGATAAAATATATATTTCATACAAAAATTTTAAATTGTATTTTTGTGCATTTTTCATAACAATAAATGTAAAATTCTTTAACTTCGTTTAAGTTCACTTTTTAAAACTTTTTTCACTTTAACAATAATCTGTCATGTGTCGTCTTTAAAAAAAGACCAAACTTAAATCTGTGCTCCAAAACATTCAAGATTTATGACAGTTTAAGTCGTAATAAAAAGTAAACAAATGGATAATAACTACAGCATAAATGAAACGTATTTTCGACCGCCACAAGAAGAGCACCAGTTCACACTGTCGTTGTTTCTCCCAAAACACTTGCTCACCTTTTGCCCTGGCAGTGTTTTTCCTGTCTTTGTCCACACTTGTTGAGTCTTCACAGTAAACTTTTGGAGATCTCTTACAGAACTGGATCATTCAAACCCTGTTCCAACAACAAAAACTCAGCTGAAGTTGGATTTATATATGAAGTATACCTTAATTCTGATTTATTTCATCAATTCTGATTTATTTTATCAATCACTGTGTGTTAGTGCCTCACTAATTGGACAGGACTTACCACCATTTGGGAGTAGGTGGTCTAGTGGGCTTAGTTCATTAAATCCAACCTCAAGGGTCGAAGCTTGCATTTTGGGCAAAATGTCTCAAGTAACATACCTATGAAGGACAAAACTATTAATTTTACATGCTGACTCTAATTGGCTGAATCTACCAGTGGAAAAAAATTGACAAAACATGATTTGACATCTGATTTGAGAGTCATTTACCCATGCTGGCTCAAAGGGCGACCCTATGGGTTTTTTGCATTGGAAAGGGTTCATAAATGTCACGGGTGAACAGCTCACTGCTTCATTTTTGACGTCAACACATAGGGCTGATTGGCCTCCAGCTCATCAACGGCAAGAATGAGTCGGCACACATCAGCGATGCCGTTGCCGTCGTAGCCCAGTCAATCCAAGAGCTCTTTGAGAAAGAGAACATCACAGAACCTCCGAGGGGCTGCGTGGGCAATACAAACATCTGGAAGACCGGGCCACTCTTTAAAAGGTCAGTTCTACTAAAGATCATGCATGCAGCTGACCTGTTTATTCAATTTTCTATGATTTGTTGTTATTTCCCTCGATGTCCGGCTTGAGGGGACATCCGCCTCATTCTTTGATGGGTTTTGACAACCACAAGCAGATGTTCAATGTGATCTAATGCGCTGTCACATCACATGATATTTCATCTATGCAATTCATGTATCACATCCATATACAAAAAGTTACTCACATGTCAATTCTGGCTGAACTCCACAGGGTATTGATGTCTTCTAAGTATCCAGAGGGCCTAACAGGACGTGTTGAGTTCAATGACGACGGAGACAGAAAATACGCTCATTACAGCATTCTCAACTACCAGAAGAGCAGACTGATTCAAGTCGGCATTTACAATGGAACACAAGTACAAGTCTTCTTTCAGTGTTTAGTTTATAATTTCATGACATGGGTCATCATGAATCACGCATTAGTACCTGTGAGACATACAAAAATACATTAAAATGCAGAATTTCAAGCCATACCGAAATATTTCCTGAATTGTATATTTAAAGCCAACTCTATAATGGTACTTTTGGAATCTATATAGGCAAATTATTTCAGATTAGAGGATTGACTATGACTATAAACCTGTTAATTACCAACTATAACTATTTTCATTAGGTGGTGATGAATAAGCAGAGGAAGATCATTTGGCCTGGAGGTGAAACAGAGAGACCGAGAGGATTCCAGATGTCTACTCGATTAAAGGTATGAAGGAAAAAAGGACGTGCAAAACAAATTAGGGCCATGACTCAGAAAATCACCTGAATCCTTGATATATGTTTCATATAGGAAAACTGAACACAATCATATTCATCTTTTGCAGATAGTGACCATTCATCAGGAACCCTTTGTGTATGTGAAGCCAACTACGCTGGAGGGGACCTGCAAGGAAGAGTACACACCTAATGGAGTCTTAATTAAAAAGGTGATCTGCACAGGACCAAATGAGACCATCCCAGGTAACCCATCAGGGACGTTTATATTGTCACTGTGCTTTTCTACATCCGCCGTCTGGAGATACATACTGTACATACATACATATATATGCAGCAGGTATTTATATATGTATGAATGTAGCAAGTGTGACTTGACTGTGGGCATGTGAGTTTGTGTGGAAGTCTGTTTAAAGCCGATTTGTGTGTGTGTGTGAGTGTGTGTGCGTGTGTGTGAGTGTGTGTGTGACTACTTTTGCTTGATGCAAAATGTGTGTGCATGTGCTGGATGTTTGCAAACAACGTTTGTGTGTTGCTTGGGCTTCCATCGTAGCATTCTGCTTTGCATATAGTGAAAGCTGTGGGTATGCCTTGTGTTGCAGCCTAGATAAGCTACAGGTAAAGTGTGAAAGTCAGTATGGAAGGATTGTACTTCTTTTAGATGCTGATGCTCCCATCTGGCTATTGAGTCATTCTGACCACAAGAGTTGCAGCTACTTCACTTTATTTCAGCCAGTACCATAGATGAATTGAACAAATTCAGTTATAATTGCAAAACAATCTATGGCTGACTGAGTAGCAGAGCGAAGGCTGTATTTGGAAATGGAATTGATCAGACCTCAATGCTGTCTAACAGTTGAGAGCACTGCTATCTAAAAGAGAGAGACAATCTCTGAATAACCAAGTGCATTGGGGTGAGTGGAGTAAGAGTGGTGGGCTTTCAAAATATAGAATTTCCTCACGTAACTTTATCAGATGGAATGACATTTCACTTTTTCTGGTTTGGTTACAGGACGCCCAATTGTTCCCCAATGTTGCTACGGATTTTGCGTTGACCTTCTGATCAAATTGGCAATGACCATGAACTTCACCTATGAAGTACACCTGGTGGCAGATGGAAAATTTGGAACACAAGAAAGAGTAAGTATACTTTTCTATTTTGTCAAGTATAAGCAACCTGATTATCATATGAAAATTCACACAACAAATAATTTTGCTTTCTATTTATCATTCGTGTCATAGGTAAATAACAGTAACAAGAAGGAATGGAACGGCATGATGGGTGAGCTCCTGGGTGGCCTTGCTGATATGATTGTTGCTCCCTTGACAATCAACAACGAACGAGCCCAGTACATAGAATTCTCCAAGCCTTTCAAATACCAGGGACTGACTATCCTTGTGAAAAAGGTACAACTAAACTACTCAAACTACCGCACTCTACCTGTGTTTTCATTACAGATCGTCAGTATAAGACTGTTGAAAATAGCAGCATTGCTAGTCACCATTTGCTAGTCTTGTTACAGTACTGCTGGTACCTACCGAGCAGGTATTGAGTGAATGGAATGTGTCCTAAATGTATGTAAGTGGCCATGCAATGTGTGTTTCAGGAAATTCCTCGTAGTACACTGGACTCGTTCATGCAGCCATTTCAGAGCACTCTGTGGCTACTGGTGGGTCTATCGGTACATGTGGTGGCGGTGATGCTTTACCTACTAGACCGGTTCAGGTACAACAAGACATTGGGTTGAGTGTTGATAGCTGTTCCTTAGGGTGCTGTGTGTGTGTGTCTGTGTGTTTGTTCTGTCTTTTTAGGTAGTTTGTTTTACTCATTGGGATCGTGTAGCACTTTTGTTTCAGGATTTCTCAACAGTACATAAGAGTGCTGAACACGTTTCATTGTTAGTGTCGCCATGGAGGTGCAGGAGGTTGAGTGGCTGCACTCTGTGAGCCTGTTCTCTTTTCCCTCTCTTTCTGTCTTCTCTCTGTCTCTTTGTTTTGCTTCCACGGCTTAATAATTCTCTCTTTGGTACTGGCAAGTGCTAAGTGAACCAGAAATTGGTTCTCAATGGGATACTGGAAAATTTGGTTCAAGACTACTTATGAGTTCCTTTACCTATTTTCTTTCTGATCATGTTCACTGTTTCACATGGCTTTTCCAGCCCATTTGGAAGGTTTAAAGTAAACAGTGAAGAAGAAGAAGAGGATGCCCTCACCTTATCTTCAGCTATGTGGTTTTCCTGGGGTGTCTTGTTGAACTCTGGAATCGGAGAAGGTGTTGTGAAAGTCAAACTCTGCTTCTGGTCATGTTAAATGAAACAAATCAATTTTATTTGACATATGTTTGACTACTTACATGTTGTCCAGGTGCCCCACGAAGCTTTTCAGCAAGAATTTTGGGAATGGTGTGGGCTGGCTTTGCTATGATTATAGTAGCATCTTATACTGCCAACCTGGCTGCCTTCCTGGTGTTGGACCGGCCTGAGGAGCGCATCACCGGCATCAATGACCCAAGGGTATGTTTCTCTAAGCACTTGAAGTACCAAAGTAAAGCTTTCTAAGATCTATACAATAAGTTTGCACTTTTTCCAGCTAAGGAACCCATCAGACAAGTTCATCTATGCCACAGTGAAGCAGAGTTCGGTGGATATTTACTTCCGGCGACAAGTTGAACTGAGCACCATGTACCGCCACATGGAGAAGCACAACTATGAGAGCGCCGCTGAAGCCATCCAGGCTGTTCGGGACAAGTGAGTCCCTGCTGGGTAGACACCAGTAGGTCTGGCCTCACGGTCAGTCAATCAGTCACACGGTCTTGAGGGTCCTGGGCCTGTTGGTCTCAGGTATATAAATCAGTGCCAGAACTTTCTGCACTAACCTGTGACCCTGGCCCATATCCCTTCTCACGAGAGGCCCGGCTATGTGCCACACATAACATATATTAACAATAAGCTAAAGAACAACTTTTTCAGGTTTTCAGCAAAAACGTCATTGAGGGAATCCAATGGGGGACAAAGCTCCACTCGTCCGGCATTGGATTTCATTTGCCTATGAGGTTGCAGTCTAGTTTTCTGGTAACACAAGTTGCACAAGAGGGGTGGGTGGGGGCGGGTGGCACGAGTGTGTTGTTTCTCACTGTACTGTTGCACCGTAACCCCCCACCCTTCCCGTCCTCCTCCCTTCCCCCTGCCCCCACAGCAAGCTGCATGCTTTCATCTGGGACTCTGCGGTGCTGGAGTTTGAAGCCTCGCAGAAGTGCGACCTGGTGACCACGGGAGAGCTGTTTTTCCGTTCGGGCTTTGGCATAGGCATGCGCAAGGACAGCCCCTGGAAACAGAATGTGTCCCTGGCTATTCTCAGGTCTGTCCCAGCCGAAGCAGCATTTTATATGCTTCTGTATAGTTTTATGTTGTATAAAATCTCATCATTGGACACTTAACCATCTCTCTCTGTGTATTTCCCTTTTCCATCCCTGCTCTGTATTCTGTGTGCTTGAACATATAAGTGTTTGTGCTAGTGGTGACTTTGTGGGATTTATCGGTACTTTCTCCCAAAAGCAACTTATTAACTTTAGAACTTCTCTTCCTGCTCTCCACCACCCCTTGCAGTTCCCATGAGAATGGCTTCATGGAGGACCTAGATAAAACCTGGGTGAGATACCAGGAGTGTGACTCAAGGAGCAATGCCCCAGCCACACTCACCTTTGAGAATATGGCAGGTATGGCCCATTTAAGGTACAGAGAAACCTAAAAGAGATTGGACAAAAAAGGTACAGTAGGTAATGTATTGGCGCCTGTTTTTGTCCAATGCTTTTAGTTGTATGCTCACCTATGTTGGTTGTTCACATTTGTAACAAACTCATTAACCTTTAACATCCATCCATTTTGCATGGTTTTCAGCAGCAGGCCATAAATAAATGGGCAATACATGTAGGATTCCATCACACAGAGGCTTCATCCCCTCCAGCTCCTCTATGGGTTGATTCGGAGAGTACTGTGTCTCCGTTAATCGTCTGACAGTCTCCTTCATCCCTCTCATTCACAGGTGTCTTCATGCTAGTTGCTGGGGGCATTGCAGCAGGGATCTTCCTTATCTTTATCGAAATTGCATACAAGCGCCATAAAGACGCCCGCAGGAAGCAGATGCAGCTAGCCTTTGCGGCCGTCAACGTTTGGAGGAAGAACCTACAGGTAAGGCAGCTCTCTCCTACAACACAACCGGTAAAAAGAAGGGTGAACATGAGGGAATGACTTCCCAACAGACTTTTACATAAGAACTACTTTTTGTACTAGGGCTTTAGTTCACAAATTTTTCATACATAACTTTGCAAAAACCGAATCCTTGGTGTTGTGACCAAAGGTGGACCAAAGGCTTCTAAAAGGGCCAACAAAGAAAAACTTCCCTCTTTCCCATTTTCATGGCTGGTCTAAGATTGTCAAGGCATCTCTGGTTCAATCAGCGTCCTTCTTCTTATCTGTACCAACAGGACACTAAGGAGAGCTCAGGGAGTCAAGCTGTGGGTGCGGCTGGGACTCCATCTTTAGTATGTAAAATAAGCTGATCCGTCTTGTTGCCACGTCATTCTTTGCTACGCGAATTAGTATATTTAAAATTGCTGATTTGCTCAGTTCATTCAAATATGAAGCTGCTTTCATGGCATGAACCACTAAAATGCTTCAAACCACTTTGCGTATTAAGGTTAGATTAAATTAAAATCCCTGAAGATAATGTAGACTGCAAAATTAATGTTTACAATTTTAAAAATATACTACTAGCGTACACCGTCCCGCTATACTAAAGAGAACAGACCGCTATTAAGAAAATAGAATTGTCATCATTAGCAACTGATGTCCCAGCCTATACCATTAAAAACAGTGCAAGAGTTTTATAGCATATAACATATTATAGAAGCCAATATTTCAAAAGCCTTATCCAGCACAAATCCATGCTATAGTCTAACACAGTCCATTCGAAATGTCTGCTACAAACTCTTGCACACCTATGTGTCCTTTGAAGGCCAATGTCTTCTAGTGGGAAGTCCTGGGAGGTCTTCCCAGTGAGACTGTGATATTTGGTGAGGGGTGGGCCAGTGTGGGATGTGGGCTGGGCAGAAGTATATTGAGGCTGTGAGAGCCTCAAGCTGCTTCTTTATTCAGAGTGACAAAAGGTCAGAACTGCTGCAATAGAATAAACAGCAGTGGCAGTGAAAGGTAAGATCACAGTCTCTTGTCTTTGTGAACAGGTCAATTTACTATCAATGTCTGTCATCTGCCTCACACGTATAATCGTCTCTGTATGTACATGCATGTAGGCTCTTATGCAGAAAGGTCAAGCGAACATACATTTGGAGTCTAAATGATCTATGCCTGATAAAAGTGAAGGGTTAATATTAAGCTATCACTAAAGTTAGTTTGGATGGATCATTCACAGAGGCGTATTAGAATGGTTTTGTCAGCTATTCCTTTCTGCATAGGAATTTACACAACTTTTTGAAGGTGATATCTTTGAGAGCTTGTGTGTGTGAATGGTATAATATTTTGTGTGTACTTCAATATGAATGTTCATATCCAAATACCCCATTTGCACTTCTGTGTACTGCACCTTCATACAGGGATCTGCGTGTAACACACACACTGCACTTCTGAATAACCTGCCCAATTTGCGGTTTTGTCCACTGGGCTGTTCTGTTGTCATCTTAAAAGCACAGAAATGTCAAAAACATGCTGCCCATAATTTAATGGTTAATGGTTGTCTCTTGGAGCAGAGCCCATTCAGAAGTGCACTGCCTTCAGGAAAATGAGAAAACAAAAAGAAAACACCGAAAAAAAGGACGATACGAAACTAAATGAAGCGTGAATGTGCTCTTGTGAGATACTATGTCGAGGCTTGCAGCCAGTTATGTTCCTCACTGTGCCGGCGGTCTACATTGATCCAGCATGCTAATGCATAGACAGTGCTCTAACCAAATGGGGCTTTTTGCTTCTTCTTTATTTTCTTTGTGAAAATCATAAAATTGATGCAGGAAACACAACAGTGTGTTTCGCAAAGTTGTTCTTAGACCGCAAAGACATTGTGGTAAGTCCCAAAGTGGGAGATTTTTAATTGGTAGCAGGGGTCGAATGATTTTCATTTTAAAGGGCCTAAACAAAGGTGAAGATGATCCTCAGCCAAAGTCAACTGTATGCTTGTCCACATTTTGCTTACTTTATCCATACCCTTGCTCCTACTGCCCTCTGCATGAGCCTAAATGAAATTCACACCATACTTATCCCAACTCTCCAATAACCTGAAGCAATACGTCCCTTATGTGTGGTGTGAATTTCCGTTATACCCTACAAAAAGTATAACGCTGAAAGAGGGTTCTTATAAGTATTCATGTATTGATCAGTATTATTTCATACACTGTGCTCTCTTGCCATTTTATTGGTCGCTGTACTTCCCTATAAGAGTGTTGTTTTGTTTTGTGATATAACAGACTGCTTGGCTTTGATGTCATTATTTCCTCAGCAAGCTCATTTTGCTGCCTTCTGCTTTTGCTTATGGATCTTAAAGTCATATGATCTTTAAAGCAAGTGGATAAATATTTATTTATTTTTCTTTTTTCCTCCCCAATGCAGCCCTCTTCCTCTGTAGAGACTCAGGATGTAAGAATACCTTAATTCGACCTTTTCTTACACAAACACACCCAGTCTTGTGCATTACCTTAGTACCATTTGTAGAGGCGAGAGAGTAGCCGTGTGGGGCACCTTTGTTGGACGGTGGGAGGGAAGGGTCAAAGAGGTCCTAATCTTCTTCTGTGCCCACAACCATAACCTGTTAACAGCAAGTATTTAAGAAACAGCACAAAAAAGATGCCAAGGAAGATCATTTGACAATGTGAAATTCCTGCCACTCTTTGCAACCGAATCGGTTGCATTCTACCAATTCTCTTAATGTCAAACAAGTCTGACTTCCATTCATATTTATAGATTGTTGGGTTTAAGATAGTTTACCACTACGGGGAATTAAGGGATGTGGTTTTGGCAGTTGAAAACCAGCCAAAGAACATGAATAATTGTTCTACGTATATATTTATTTTAGGATAGGAAAAGTGGTAGAGCAGACAGCGAGCCAAAAACGAAACCCTCTTTTAGGTCCATCAGTACCAACCTGGCCTCCAGCATCAAGAGACGTAGGTCCTCCAAAGACACGGTAAGGAGGTTAAGGAATGGCATCTCTTTTTACTCGACCGGCCGGTCTCTCTTCCTCTTTCTGCGTCTGTCTTTCTCTCGTCCTATTCTTCCACTCCTCTCTCTGTATATCTACTTTCTTCTGTCTTAAATGACATGTCATGTCTGAAACCAAGAGAGCCGCATTTCTCTCTGGTTATTCCTCCATTCCTGGCATCTCGGCCACGGCCACGTGTCTGTCAGTCAGTCATCGAGTCACCATCCAGACCCCATCTGTCAGTTAGGAGTTAAGAGCATAGCCATCCTTAAGAGTTAAGCTGAAAGGTTTTTAAAACCCAATGATGTCAGAATCAGGAAAAAAAGTTCTTACCTAAGAGCTGTTCCAAGAGGAGGGGGCGCTGCACAATTCCTGATGTTTCTGGGCTGCTTCTCTCCCTTTTGCAACCTCTGGATGTGGAAGCGTGTGTTAGTGCGGGTGGACGTGTGTACCTCTTTTTGGTGGGATGTTGTGCGTATGTGTGTTTCCCGTCCGCAAACCTGCCTGACGTGATTGATATCATGAACAGTCAAATCTTGCAATGTTTGTTTCCCCGACGGCATGCTTTGGTGTTGTGGTGTTTGATCGGAGCAACCGATGCCATGCGGAATAACGAATTTCTTTTTTTACAGCGAAACTTCCCTTTCCGAGTTTGGAATCATCCATTAACAATGATTTTCTTTTGTACAACTGTTTTGTTTAAGGTCCTAACAAAGTTTATTTCAAGGAATGAGAATTTAAAATGATTCTATCACCATTTCCTCACCCTCATGTTTTATCAAATCTGTATGATTTTCTTTCTTCCATGGAACACAAGAGGAGATGTTTAGAGGGATGTCCATGCAATAATAGCAGCTTTAAAAAGGATAAAAAACTATTTATGTGCTATATTCCAAATCTTATAAATAAGTCACAAGACATGCTAAACTAATGTCGTTTGATATCAATGGCATAAAACCTAGTGTGATGAGCCAGCTTTGATTGTAGGAGCTACGAAAAACTTTCAGAGAAGGATGGCTCAAATTTCAGTCTGATCCTTACACAAAATTGTGTGGCTTTAGAAGATTTGGAATATAGTGTTAACCACAAAACTATGATCATTTAATCACTACATAATAGTTAATATTACTATTTTTAAAAGGCGTATAAAATAATAAATAGAACAAATGAATGTGCTGCCATGGTTAAACCTTTCCAGTTATAGAGACCGATCTAAATACAATGGATCCATATACTATGAATTGGTATTTATACTAAATAGAAAAAGTCTATTTTCTGTTTTTGTTGTTTTTTTTCTTTAGCACTAAATTGCAATTTGTCGCATTTTGTTTATGAATTGCGTTACATTTTTTCCTCTTTAAATGTTTAAGAGAATGGGGAGAGTGGGTTGGGGTGGTGAACGGTGGAGAGAAGGCACAGCAATCCAGGTGAAAAGAGAAAAACAGAGTGACCATCCACAGTGTTTAATTCATCCTTTTATTTTTTGATATCAGTGTCGCCTCTCTTTCTATATAAGTGGATGTATATGGATATATAACTGTCGACGTCCCCCACATGATGTACATGCTACACAGCCTCTCTCTTCCTCTGCAAGCATGCAATATATCTGTCGTAGAAGTAGAGACTGTGTTTTGGTTGCCTTAGTAGAAGTAGTTGCATTTATTTGTGGTAGTGATGATACACACACTTTTTGTCTCTTTTGCTGATTCACTGTCTCTCACCAGGGGGCACTGTGGGCTTGATTTGGAAGTGCCAACAGCAAGCCTTCTGAGTGAACATAACAAGAACTCTGTCATTCTCTCTAAGGCGTGCTAAGGGCATTCTTGATGCAACACCAAGGAAGAAATTTGTTTTTGAAAAAGCCTCCCGGTGTCATCAGAAGTATTGCTGAATTCGCTATTCTGCAATACGACAATGATGATTTTGACAATGAGAACCTTTGCTTTAACTTTAGCTTTTAGAGTTGTTGCATCATATTTTGAGCTTATATGCTTAATTATTGGCAATACCATAGCAATAAAAAACAGTAAGCTATAAAAGAGGACACATGCTATAATTAGTAAATGCATAATTTATATGCATAACTGTTGATTAAAAACCTGCATGTGTCCTTGGTTTTTGCAGAACAATTTTGTAATTTTTTTAAAAATGTATAGCAATCTGAAAATCTTCGCTGCTGCTTTTCCATCAATATGCATTTTTTTTTTGTAAATGTATTCCTTAGGTATGTGCATATTACATTCACATTTAGTCAGTCTTGATTAACAGACTGCAAAAAGTGTCATTTACGTATCTTGACCAAAAAAAGCTCTCTGTGCCTCAGTTTCACAGTTTGCCACAGCAAGGAACAAAATTAAAAATAAATTAGAATTAAATAATACGGTCAGATTAAAACACTTTGCTCAATCAAAATGTCCTTGCAGTTGCAACACGGCAAGCCTCACTGAGAAACATTTTATAGCTTACAAAAATGGAAATTGAAAGCAAAAAAAAAAAATTGTTGTGGAAATTGCCTTCTGACTGGGCACCTGCATGCCATCGAGTGTTTTGCCAACCCGGCACTGCAGATGCCCATGTGAGAAAACAGCTTGTTGCCCTTCTAATACATCTAAGCTTGAGATGAGGAAACAGGAACTGCAACTGAATGAGAATTAAATATATTATAGATATAAATATACAGTGGCCCAAAAAGTATTTAGACATTTAAGCCAAATTTAAATATGTATTAATGTCATTGCATTAGAGTAGACAACAAAATACTTCATGAAGTCACCTGGTATTTATTCCTGAATAAACTCAAAGTCAAATATTTAGCTTTTTTAAGTTTTAAATTATAAATAAAACAAATGTAACACTGTTCGAAATGAAGACAAAAGGTATTTGGATAATTTCTGGTTGTCAACAATTGAGCCAACTATGTCCAGATAAACTACAACGGTGTTTGTGTACTCTGATAGGGCGCTAGTTTGAACGTGATGGGAACTGATATTGTATGTACGCTAGAAACCACACTGAGCCAACTGGGTAAAAAGCAATTGTAAAAATAGCTTGGCAAAGGTCATTGGTTGGCATCACTGACAACTGTTTGCAGATGTCAGTTGGTTTATATTACATTATGTAATGCAATGCCATTCATATATATTTAACTAGTATAATGCAAGTGTCCAAATGCATTTTGACTTTTGACCCAATTCTGCTGATGTAAACAAACACAAAGGTTATTAGGTGACCTAAAAATCATCTCACAGCAGAGAACCTGCTTCCTCTTCTTTGAATATTATTCTACAAACCTCCTAAGGCAGCAGGATAGCTAGAACAACACATTGTCTCCCACATTGTTTCAATTTTTTATAAACGCCCTTGGATGGTTATAGAAGATTTGGTTACACTTTACTACGATAGTCACTTTAGACGTTCTACTAATTATAAGTAACTTTTCAACTACATGTCAACTAACTCTCATTAAAGTATTAGTATATTATTGTAGACTGTTAGGTTATGGTTAGGTGTTAGGATTTGGGTTAGGAGAATTAGTCGCCAAGTCACTTGTAGTCAGTTGAATGTCTGTTGAGGGACCAACAAAATAAAGTGTTAGCAGATATTAAGCTGACAGTCTACTAATACTCTAACGACAGTTAGTTGACATGTAGCTGAAAAGTTACTTATAGTTCGTAGAATGTCTAAAGTGGACTATCAAAATAAAGTGTTACCGAATATTTAAGCGTAAAACACAGGCTTTAATGTTTTTAAGTCCTGAGCTAAAGGCAAAATTTAGCAAAACGCATTATGATGACGTCTGAAGCATTCAATAATTGAGTCTTTGTTTCTGATTTGCATGCTACGTGCTGCCTTAGGGGTAAAGAAGGAAATATCGTTCTGGGATTTGGGGTCTAATGCTCTCTGTCCTGTGTGTTTTCTACCTTCTCTCTCTTTCTACAGCAATTCCCACCCACAGACATTACGGGCCAACTCAACTTGTCCGACCCGTCTGTCAGCACGGTGGTGTGAGGCAGAGAGAGAGGGGGAGAGTTTAACATAAAGACATATTCATTCTTTAGAGAAAAACAAAAAGGAACTTGAGGGGAGCGTTGTAGTACAACTCCTCTAGGTTTTGCACAATGGATCCATCACGAACGAGAACTACTGAGCCACTTCACCTTTATGGAGATCCAATGGGACCTGTCGGAACTTGATGGTGGACTGAACGGAATGGCATGACACTGCAATGCACTGGAACGCTGCCAACACACAGATCATATAAACACATAAACACATTCAGCTTGAAGCTAAAATTATTCATTATTATCATCCTCATTTCATCCACCAGAACTTCTTCTGTATAAATTCTTTATGATTATGTAGAAATATTTCTTATTAGTATTAGTGATTATTCCTTTGTTGATTTAGTGGTTTAAATATTGTACAGTATAATTTAGAACAAAGCAAATCTTTTCATGTCGCAAGGCCGATTCTAAGGCCGCTATTTAATGAATTAACTAGCTGTAGTGCGTATAAGATTAATTATATTCATCATACACATGACTATTTATCTTCTTTACTTTTTTATTGTTTTACTTGCATTCTGTTCATTGTTTTTTATTCTTTGTCTATATAATCTATAAAGCAAAATGTCAGCCAATCAAGCACATAAGCTGTGCAGTTTCAAATATCATTGTCTTTCATATTATTTCTATCATTCCTCTGCATGTAATATGCATGCAAATTTGTCACTCAAGGATTAGGGACAACAGAAATATTTTGTATACCCCTTCACATATCACAGAAAAGAGATATCATTAAAATCGAGGCCACACATGCAAACTCTCCTTCAAACTCAACTCATACAAACAGTTCTTCCTCTTTAAAGTTCTTACACAGTCGTTCTCAACTTCAGTCTGATGGGTGCATCAAGGGGCCGAGTTTTTTCATCCAACTAGCACTTGGCATCTCATGCAAAATCATCTCTGTGTGGCATCCCCAGAGATCTTTTACATGAGGAAATCCCAAGTGTGCCCCTTTATTTTCAACGCTGGTGCTGCAGTTTTGTACACCTATTGGTTAGATGGCAAAACTGGCCCGTTCCCAAGTTCTGGAGTTGAGAAACATCAACAAAAGCTGACAGATTACTGTAAATGTTTACTTTTGGAAACTCCCCTGTAAGAGAGATCACTTACCTAGCACTTTAATGTGAATCTGTCAGAAGCTATATGCATATGAAATTTATGCAATTTGCCAAATGTTGATTGTAACACTCGTACTTGATATGAAAATGCACATTTGAGAATGTGAAATATGTCATATGTAACTGTCAGCTGTTTGATTTGAACAAAACACTCATTTTATAGTTTTCATATCAAGAGATTTAGACAGATTTGTTTCTAACTATGTCAAATTCTTCAAGTACATACTGCAGATATCCTCTGTTTACTAACTGTTAACTTCTACTTTAGGTTTTAGCCTTTTTAAACTGGCAGATGTATGCACAGTATGTTTTTCTCATTGCTTGGGTCAATGAATGTGGTTTGTACTCTAGAGGAACAATTATACCTGATTTCAGGGCATGTGAAATTTGAATTCAGCTCAAGTTGCCTGGACTGCTAGATTGTCATGAAAATGTTGATAAGGAAATGTTTTTATGAGAAACTGTCACACTGTAAATGACACAACCACAAAGAGATAAATCACATCACACATACAACACACATATCCTGTGCATATATCTTACTAAAATAAATGCTACATGTTTCTGTTAATTTTAGATATTTCTTCGAACGAATACATAATGTTTGCATTTTGACAAAACTATTCAGAAATAACATTTCTGTGCCAATAAATTTGTGCCATGTCTGTTCCAGACCACAACTAGCCTAATTGTCTTCTCAATTTTGTGAGCATAATGAGTGTAATATTATATTAACTCTAGAAATATCCATTAATGTTCAATATATACCTGAAGATAAATATAGACCCAGTTTTTCAGTCAATAAAGACATGTCACTATCCATTTCCAAGAAAGTTTAATATTAGCTACTGTCAGTTCTGGAGAGGTGGAGATGCATAAATTAGTCAGACGTCTACGTTATGGGGGTAGTGATCAAAAAGTGACTTGTTCATCTCGCAATATGAATTTGAAAGTAGCCTATGATGAAAACGCTTGACAGTCTATTTAAGAGGCGGTGTCTATGGCAAGGGGAAGAGACTGTTCCTCTGCAAAACACTGACGTCTAATAACAGGTGAGTTTGCTTTAGCCTTTGCTGTGCACAGCTAAATAATAGCTTAAATATTAAAAGATGTTCAGTCTGTCGAAATGATTTTAAACTGTTTCACACCATCTAGCTAGAACAAACGGCATAATTATCATCAGTAAAGAAAAGTGGGCGAGCGTTACCTGTTCTTACGAGGTCTCTTTCATCCACTGATTGAACGCAGGAGAGATTCTCCAATCCTAAACAAGCCCCTTTTCTTCCCTAAAAACGTCGTAGGCTAATTCTCTCTCGTAGACAATAAAAGTGAAAGTGGACTAAACATTATTGATGGGAAAACTTATGGGAATAATTTTTTTAGCTGGTTCGTCGTTTACTTTTTTCTTTTGTTTTGGTTTTTGCTGTGAAGTTCGCGCCAAATTATGCTGCCTTCCAGCCACTTCTGTCATAAAAGTGCCACCACCGCTTTCGTCACTGTCGTAAAATTAGTTCACTTAAAAACAAATTAAACAAACAACTTAAAGATTCTTAAAGCCTGAACAAAATACCGTGGTAAATTGTTATGGCTTAGCTTAAGACTATTTATTAAGAAAAATGGTAGTGGCGCTGGTTTGTGGAAAAACTCACATTGCTAGGGGGTTGCCATGGCATTGTAATGTAGTTGCTATATGTTTTAGTAGGTTGCTGTGCAGTTGCTAGGGTGTTGTGGGTAGTTACTTTTCTGATTCTCTTTACTAAGTTTCTATTATGATATAGAAACTTAGTAAAGAGTGCATCTGTTGTGCATATTTGTGAGAATATTTGCCAATAAATCGCTTAAATCTCATGATATGTAGCCTGACTTCGTCATACTCATATTCTAATGAGAATATGAGTCTGAAATCACTCAACTGAACTTTAATTATGAGGCGTGTCGTAACCGAACCAGGACAAAAAAAAAACCTCTGCACTCAATTGGATAGTCGGTAGACCTAACAATCAATCAGAGCAACGCATAAGTCAACTCCTTTGCATAGCGCAGTTTTCAAATACAGAACATAGCCTACTTTTGTCCCCACAAATATGCCAATATCTGAAATCCTTGTGAAATCTGAAATCCAAATCCTTGTGGGGGCGTTTTTTGGTCCCCATGATTAAAACGACTTATAAATCATTCCAAGTGATTAATGTAATAATGCAGATCGTTGTCTATAATGGGTAGTCCCCATGGAAATCCAAACCGTTTACATCTATAGAATGTCCCCGTAATGATAGGTGTACATACGTGTGTGTGTGTGTGTGTGTTGTGGTTGTTACGCTAGTGTGTGTTGTGGTTTTTACACTATAAGCTGCTTAATTTAACCATATCACTGTATGTTTCTTTTCAGACACCACTGGCAGGTGGTAGTGACAGTTGCTTTGTGGACAAGAGGCTTCTTATTTCTGTGATGATGGGTGACAAAGAATCATGTTTATTTTTACCTGTTGCTCTTGCTGGGACCTGGATTAAACACTTTCTGTCCACGCCTAAACACTCACTGGAGGAAGGGCCCCACAGTGACTACTGGTCATCGCACCCATTTTGCACCAGAAAGAGACTTGTGGTGGCCCTTCTGGTCGTTTTGGCCTTGATTGTCATGTTGCTGCTACTACTGCTCAATTATTATTGCATTGTGGTCTGGCACCTGTGTCAAGAGGAGGAATCTGTTGTCCCAATATTTAAAAACACTACACCAGAGCTGGAAAAGCAGGACTGAGATGTTACATGTTTTCTTGTTTTTGTCATTTGGTGCATTTATGCATTATATTCCTGTTTTGTTTGTTTGAGGACCTGAACTAACAATTTCCCGTGTGAGAATTTTGTGTGTATTAAGGAAATTATTCACACATTCAGGTTACTTAGTTCCTGAATTTTTAGTTTTGTATTTATTTAAATGGCATCCTAAGGTTTGTCATTACATGGTCTTGAAAATTATGCCTATTCAAATGTGCAAAGTCACTGTATTTATCCATCTATGTAAAATTGTTAATCTTTATCTAGTGGTGCTTGAAATGTAGTTAAATACTGTTCATAAAAGGGTTCTTGTTTAAACTTGGGCTGACTGCTTGTGAATCTTTAAACTGGAATGTTTCTTGAGAAATGTTTTCAATTCTCCTTACAAGCTAATGCTAACTCAAATCATAATCCCACATGATTTGATTGTATTGTAAACACAAAAGCAAAAACAAAACCTTTGCCAAATTTTTGACATCTTGTTCAATTTAAGATCAGGTTGTTTGGGCAAGACTAAATTTAGTCATTCTATTTTGTCATTAAACGACTTTACTGCTCAAGCATGCTATTTCACTGAAATGTAGATGATGTCATGCATTTCTTCATCCTCCCTCTTCAACACCAAAAAGGAATTTCTTACCACACATAGTGCCGTGTGGATACAAAGTAGGCCTGTTAATGCAAAGTTCTTCTGCTCTTGGCAGGAATAGTCCTATTCAGAGCATGCTTTCTGTGTCCGCCTTTGAATAGAGGCAGTGAGCACTGAATGAAGAGAACCCTTGTAAATAAATCTGTTCTCTGTCACATTACTCCTGCTGCACAAGAATGACTCAGATTCTAGTCAGATGCACCAGTGAACACCTTTAAAAGTCACAAACAGATGATACAAAAGATCATTTAGGAATGTTCAGAGCACTCCCTCATTCTTTCTACAAAAGATTAAAAAATATATATTTTTAGATTTATTATTAGTGCAGGACATGTTGTGCTTCCACTCCAATCTAAAACAATTTGTTCATTTAATGAATCTTTTAACATCTTCATTAAGACATAAGAATGAATAATACATATGAATTGTAAATGAAGTGTGTATCTAGACTGACACTGTCACATTAGTGGGGCTTGTAGAGAAGGGGTTGCCCTTGCTCCTTCACTATCCGAATTGCACCAGGCAGACCCCAACTCTACGGATGGATAAACTGTTTGTTAAGTTCGTTGCCTCAGGAACGCTCCTTCTGTTTGGAATCGTGTGTATTCTACTTCTAACTGTACCTATACATGAACTGAGAGAGCAGCCGCATTACATGGTTAGTATTATTACTTATAAATTCTTGACAATTTTCTTTTTTTCTTTCTTACTTTCTTTAACTAGCATTTGTATGCAGGTTATCTTGAGTAGAGGAAGGCACGATTTTGGTAAATAGTACAAAGAGGAATTGTGGCGTTTTTGCAATATTATGTGTTTTAAGCGCACACTATGCTGTGCTAGTTGTGTAATGGGTAATTTATCTCTCAAAGTAGTTCTGAATGGGCTATATGCACTCATAAGTTCCTCATTTGACGCAAGGATGCTCGTCCATTTCCGGTTGTGGAGATTAAAGCGGAGGAAAACCGAGGAAAACGGGATTATGGCAGAGTCTTCAAAATTTACTGTCCTCCCATCTTTGAAACGAAACATACATACGTTTAGATGTAATTTTACATATAGTTTTAAAAAGAAGCATAAACACAACGAGGGGTGTCTGTTTTTATCTGTTTTTGTGACTAACGTTTCTTTAGTATAACCATGGAGTATGAAATTCAATATAAATTCTCTGTATTGCATTGGACTCTATGATCGGCGGAAGTTATCGAGCATTCTTACATCTTCACCGGAAATACCGCCGTGCATAGAGCCCATAGTAGTTTACTTGCATGTGATTTCACATTCACCCCCAGATGCTAATTCATATCCAATCTCTGGGTCATAGACAATAACATCAAATCTGAAAGACAGATCCTAAACCACAAGTACAAATCTAAAATTACATTATAACCAGATACTTCATGAAGAAGGTGGATTGGATACCACTGCTGCTTTAATGTATATGTAATGAGTAATTATAATCAAGGTGTTAACCAATATTTTTCTTTCTAAATATCAAATGAGTTGAATGACTTTTCTAGGCTTGTGAGATTGTACTTTGTTGTAGAAGTTACTAGTGTGATTACTGAAATGTTCTTTTCATGTATTTTCTAATGTCTGTATTTGATATCTGAATGCAGTAACAATGAAAATAGAGGGAAAGGGGATTTGTTTTGTGTTTGAGAAAGGTCTTCAATGTGTTAAAGGGATACTCCACTTTTTTTGGAAATAGGCTCATTTTACAACTCCCCCGGAGTCAAACAGTTGAGTTTTATCGTTTTCGAATCCATTCAGCCGATTTTCTGCTATTTCTAAGAATATCAGTATCCAGACAGTTTCTGGTCTCATTGACTTCCGTAGTATATTTTTTCCTACTATGGAAGTCAATGAGACCAGAAACTGTCTGGTTACTGATATTCTTCTAAATATCAGAAAATCGGCCGAATGCATTTGAAAACTGTGAAACTTAACTGTTTAACTCTGGGGGAGTGGTAAAATGAGCCTATTTCCAAAAAAAGTGGAGTATCCCTTTAAAACATAAAAGGGTCATTGGAGCCAATAGATTAAGGGACCATTTCTTTGTTAAAGTCTTACTTAAGTTACACTAAAGTTTAGCTATCCTTGAGAGAAAGAAGGCATCATCTTGATGTTTTAAGACGACTCTCCTCTTTATAGTTAGAGCCTGGCCAAATCCAACCTTGGAAAAGCGGTGCGTCGGTGTGTGTGTTAGTCTTCTTGGTTCCAGGTTAAGGAACCACTGCCATTACTGGAGATGCCATTACCCAAATCTGCGACCTGGAAGGTCCAGCCTGTTCTAACACGCGAACCCAAGGCATCATAAATCCTTTAGCGTAATATGAGACTACCTCAACCTACCCATCACAGCGCGTGTTATATTAACGATAACGGGTGCCATGTGCGTAGTATAGCGCCGTTTTGTCATATAGCGTCACCTATATGGCGCTAAAGGATGAGATTTGGAAGGTCATGACGTGTGTTTCAGCTGCATAATCGATGGAGATATGCTTCTGTCTATCTGTATATGTGTGGAAAATTACTATGTTTATCTATTTCTTAGCCAATGAGAATCATTCAATGTGTAATCAATGACGTAGCTTAGACCTTTTCTTATAATTCTGACTCTGGGTCTTCATTCTTCATATCTGGTTCTGGGTCCACAAGGTAAACAATGAGAAGTCATCGTGTTTCTTGTGAACCCTGGAACAAATTAGGATGCAGACTCAGAACAGTTTGTTATATCAGATTCTTCTGGGAATTGGGTCTCCAAGAGTGCGTCATCGGTCACCAGGTGCATGTAAACCCCTGGGACCTGTGGGTAAATAACTGTGAGGGCACAGAAACACATTTTGTTCACATACTTATTCTATTTTACTGGATACATGCTGGGCTTTCTCAGAATATAGTGGTTTCTGAGAATAAATCAGTGTCAGAACATCTGTTAAGACAATACATTAATCACAACTAAAAAGCAAACTGAACGTGGATTTTTAAACTTTTTTTGTCTCTCTCTCTCCCATTGAAGTATGGGATTGTGCTGGACGCTGGCTCCTCACACACAGCCTTGTACACCTACAGATGGCCAGCGAACAAGTTAAATGGCACAGGCGTTGTCGCCCAGCACAGCGAGTGTCATGTTAAAGGTCAAAAGACTTGCTGAAATTCTTCAAAAGTACAGGCAGAGCAAAATTTGCCCTACAGATAAACATCTAAAGCAAAAGGCATCGTAAGCATGTTCACAGAAAAGCACTTTGTGTTCCTTTGGCGCAGGAGGAGGAATCTCTGCTTACGCTGGTCAGCGGGGTGCAGCAGGCCGCAGCCTCGAGGGATGCTTGAAGAAGGCCATGCGAGACATTCCCCCAGATAGACATCACCGCACCCCTGTGTATCTGGGGGCCACTGCTGGTATGAGACTTCTGAAGTGAGTGTGTTTTTCTTCTTATTTTACTGAAGTTTTGAATGTTTTTCATAAAGACAAATATTATTTAAAAGGCACCTATTATGCCCCTTTTTACAAGATGTAATATTGTTCTCAGGTGTCCCCAGAATGTATTTGTGAAGTTTCAGCTCAAAATACCCCACAGTTACTTTATTATAACCATTTGAAAATGTCATTTTTGGGGCCTGTTTAAAAATGACCTATTTTGGTGCATACGACCTTAAATGCAAATGAGCTGCATATCCCCACCCTGCCTTTGGATGAGGGCGTAACTTGCAGACCTATGGCAGTCGGTAAGCACGCAGAAGGGCTGAGAGAGTGAGAGACTGTTTTGAATTTCATTCAGCCGAACATGTTTGAATCGGAATATATAAATAGTCTCTGATCAGACCCAGATGACGAAGAGACTTCGGAAGAATAAACACAAATAAGAAGGGGACCAAATCACCCCTATATACCCTCACATTATCAATATAAATTTTATTATATTTCATTATAAAGACTATAGTTATTAGACAAAATAATAAACTAAAGTTTGATTGTGACAAAAGAGACAAAAATGTGTTTTTGACTAAAATATTTTGACATTGACTTTGTACAACTTGGTGCATGGTTTACATATTGTGTTTATATTTGTGAGAAAATGTTGAATTATTTTGCGTTGGCAATCGAGAAATAGTATAACAATGTCAAATACTCAAAGAGTTTTCATGACAGACATTTAGTATCTTAAGTGTCCAAAAACCTTTTAGGGCCATTGTAGACTATATTCTGTCTGTAAATATTTTATATGTAATAATATTTGTTGTCTGCCATTTGCTTTTGGATTTATTTTCCATCCTCCAAATACATTTTCTCTGTCTTTTACTTTCTCCAGAATTACCAATCCCGACAAAGCATTTAAGGTTCTTCAAGAAGTCAAACAAAAAATCAAATCTTTTCCATTTAGCTTTCGAGGGGCAGTCATTTTGAGTGGTCAAGAAGAGGGGGTTTACGGTTGGATCACTGTGAACTACCTCCTTGAAAACTTCATAAAGGTATAGGCCTACTTTCATTCTGTTAGAGTATAAGTTAATAATTAATCACTTCTTTTCAAAACAGAGTTCTAAATATTAAGCCAGTGTTTTGATTTATGGTTACAAGTTTCCCAACTCCTGGGGCCATCTAGTGGCCATTTTCTGTCTTTGTTTACTCATTTCTTTCCACACTATGTAGTATAGCTATGTGGGCCAGTGGCTTAACCCTGGCAGAAAAACAGTCGGAGCGTTGGATTTAGGTGGGGCGTCCACACAGATCACCTTTGAGACCCCAGAGAAAGTTGAAAACGAGAGAAACCATATGACCCTGCGTCTCTACGGGCAAGAGTATTCCCTCTACACACAAAGTTACCTGTGCTATGGTAAAGAAGAGGCTCTGCGCATGGTCCTGGCCTCCCTGGTTACAGTATGATGCATCACAAATCAAATGATACTGCAATATATGTCATGTAGACTCTTTTTTTCATTGGTCATAACTTCTTTGGATTTTTTTGTCCTGTGAGTAAACAGTCATCTAGCATGTCTTAATGTCAGTCACAGGGTAATACTAGCAAAGTGTATCATCCCTGCTACCCATCTGACTACACTGATGTCTTCAAGCTGGAGGAAGTGTTTGACTCGCCCTGCACAGCATCAAGGAGACCCAAAATGTACGACCCTCATTCGTGGATCAGAGTGCAAGGCACCGGGGACTACCAAAGCTGCCTTGGCAACACTTCTGAAATATTTTCCTTCCACTCCTGCCCCTTTTCTCAGTGTTCCTTTAATGGAGTTTTCCAGCCCAACATCAGTGGAGGATTCATGGTGAGGGGCCCAGAAATGGTCATATGAGTTTAATAGAATAGCGTCTTATGCATTTCTCTTTCTTTCAGGCCTTCTCTGCCTATTTCTTCACTCACAGTTTTCTCCAGCAAAGTACGGGGATAAAGATCAGCACCTCTGCTCAGCTAGAGGAGGCTACGCAGGCTGTGTGTAATATGACCATTGAAGAGGTATAAGTTTTGAGTGTGTCGTTGTGCATATTTGTGAGAATATCACCATTTGCCAATAAATCACTTAAATCTCATGATATGTCTATGTAACCTCAAACTGAAAATGACAATTAAACACATTTTCACCCAATCAAAAAGTCCTGTAAATCTAATTCATATCCATATCTCCTATTCATTATAGATGACCAAGAAAGCCCCCGACTTGAAAAAATATCTGAAGGATTATTGTGCAGTTGCAGTGTATATACAAGTTCTAATGCTTAGGGGTTATAGCTTTGATGAACATTCGTTCCAAAATGTTGCTTTCCAGAAAAAGGTGAGTAGCCTATATCAACATGTTGATACAGTATACTTGTACATAACAGAACCAGTTTAACTTCTGAATCAAGCAAGTCAAAGACATTTTTCCAGTTTGCTGCTGATTAAAATGCTAAATTTGACAATTATGTGACTGTGCCGTATGCAAACCCCCCAAAGCAAACATTCGATCTCTACTCTATATTTTAGGCCGGTGAGGCCTCTGTGGGCTGGGCTCTGGGTTATATACTCAGTGTGAGCAGTCTTCTTCCAGAGGAACCTGTGGGGATCAGGAAGGGATTGTGTACTGCGGCATGGATTAGTTTGTTGATTCTCCTAACCGTTCTCCTCACTGCCACTGTCTGTTACATGGCTCTCCTAGTGATGCGGAAGAAAAGGAGGAATGGAGGTGTCTCGTAGCGCACTCTCATACAGTTATTTTGTTTTGTGTCTTAAAAATACTCTCCACAAAAATTATTAATACATTCCTGTAAACGGTCAGTGATAATATTGTGATAATATCTCATTTATCAATATATTGATAAATTAATATCTAATTTATTGTTTTGCCAAATGGTTACTGAAAGATATGAATTATGTTCTGCATCAAACCATGTGAGCGCAATTTGAAATTTAATTCACAAGAAAATGAATTAATAATTCTAAATGCTATAATATGAAATATCCTTTATTACTATGTTATATAATTTGATTCTATCACGGTATTATTGTACTTTCACTGTTGTATGTCGCTATTTTAACAGATTTCAGTTGATTTCTTAGTCTTTTTTATATACTAATCAACTCTATTCAATGTCTTTATTATATGTCTTTTCTAAGAGAACTGTCTCTTGTGTTTTGAGTCTTGAGTTCATATTTGTCTTCGGTTAATGTAAAAGAAATGCATGGCATTTCACCTGTTTCTCAGATTGAATAAATAAATCATAATGTTAATAATTCACTTTAATCCAATTCATTTCATATGAAGGTTTCTGATATGCCAAAATATCTGTTTTGGAACACTGTGTTTTTTTTAACTATATTTTACTATATTTTAACTGAAATTAAGCAAAATGACATTGATTCTGACTTTCTGACAATGTTTAAATGAGATAACATTTACTATATTATTATTTAGTAGTAGTAATATTTTTTTAAACTATGCTTATACCATTGACTACATTGCATACGTCATACGATATAGTGCATCATTATATATTTAATTTATTTAATAATACAAATGTTCTTTTTGATGATAGGTAGAGAAGGGATAGGTAGGCTATTTAATGCTTATAACATAAAAACACCAGATGGTGGCAGTAAGCAACTCCTCAATTCAATGGCTGGCACGTAAAGAAACGCGATCCTACTGCGCATGCGTACATCGCCTCCCTCCCTTCATTTCATAGCCATGGACATGTAGAACGCTCTGGCATTTTAGCTAAATCTACTTCAGTTTTGATTTATTTCCAGGTTTAAAGAAATGTCCGGGCTTGAAGCTAGTGTATCGTGTTCTCCGCAGTGTGCGGAAACAGACAATATCAAAAATACAGACGATATCAATCCAGAAACAGTACAAAACACTAACACCAATATTTCTCAGGTTGAAGAAGGTGAGTCTATCAGTTGAAACCCTTCAAAAACTTCAAAAATGCAGTCATATGGAGTTTATTTGCATCGAATGTTTGTGCTTGAGTTGTTTGAGATGGATTCATGGGTGGTAATAAAGCTTAGCGAGCCAACAAGCTAGGCTAGGCTAAATATTAATACCCATTATTCACCTTAAACAACCACCACAAAAATCCCTTTTTGTTACAACAATCTTTTGTTTAAGTAGTGCATCGGCTGAATATACACTATCAGACAAAAACGTGGGGGTTAATGAAACAAAACATTGTGTAGATCGGTTAATTCGACGATTAAACAATCTAGCCAGATAGCTAGCTACTGTGTTTTAGCCTAAATTAAAGAGCTGCTCTTTTGTGCAAATTTAAAACTTTTTTAGAGCGGTTTCAGTACTAATTCGTCATTTATGTAAAAAAAAGTATTTGTATCAAAAAATGCGCATTTTCTATGAGACAGCAGTAACTTATAAACAAATAAACATTAACTCCAAATTTATATTTTAATGCAGTATTAGCGTCCACAAACTTGGAACATTTTGTGACTGAATTGTTTGAACTGCGAGTTAAACGACACATTCAGGGAACAAACTGTCCTGTCGAGTAAATTGACCACCATTTTATGCAAATAATGAACATTACTCTTTCATATGTACATTGCAGCAGTGCATTCATTAATATATTGCCAAAAGAAACCACAGAATGCACTAGTTGTCTATTTAGTGATGCACAATATAATTTATTATAATTTCTAAAATCGGTTTTTAATAATTTAGTTTTTACAGTTTAATATGATGCCTAGATTCAGTTTGAACATTTAAAAACTATTTGCCTGTTTGTGTGTTTTTATTTATTTAAAATTGTTATATGTGACATTTATCTGTCATTAATCAGTCAAGCGTAGTATGCAAATAACTATGGTTGCATCCTTAATTCTGTCGTGAATTTTTAAAATTTTGACTATTTCCACTAGTTTTCCACCACAAGAACCTCATATATTATTACTAGTATGTTTGCTTGCACACATTGAGCCTCATTCATGAAATATGAGCAGAAAGAATTCCTTTGTAAATCATCCTTGATACCATGTGTGAATTGTCGCATTTAGATCAGTCCAACAGTTTATGTGAGCATTAATTCATGAACAGAATTCATTCTGCTCATGCTCGTCATTTGTTAAATCAATTTTGATATATTCTGATTACCAGCTATAATTGTATATCTAAGAGAAACGGAACAGTACTTTCTATTTTTTTCTTGATCTATATTTCTATTTATAAATGTCATGCCCCATGAAAATCTGATTTGTAAAAATGTGCCAATGAGATCCGGTCTACACAAACCACATCACTCATGCTACCTTGCACAAACGTACGTTTAAGTAATTTCAAACCTTAAAGCAGCTCTGTTTAAATGTTCACATTATTGTCTGATTTTCCTGCAGTGTCTCAGAGTGACAGTGATCTTCTCAAAGGCCTGTTGACAGATGACTTCTGTTATGTGTGCGATGCAACCCTGATTCACGAGTCTCAGAGAGTTTCTCATTATGAGGTTTGTGAAGTCAAGTTTTTCTGTTTAAAGTTTATCTCAAAAGGGCTACAGTCACATTTCTAACACTGCTTTCTATGCCACCAGGGGAAAAAGCATGCACAAAGAGTCAGGATGCACCTAAACAAAGCTAACATGAACAAGACGAGCCAAGACAGCGGAGGCCTATTGGTATGTAATGGATCATACAGAATATGCATGTATTGCTTTTAAGTGTGTTAGAATGCTTTAATTCTTCATAATTTGTTCGTTTTTGCTACAGAGAGGTCTGTCTGCTGAGAAGTTTTGCGAGCTGTGCAACATGGTGTTCAGCTCCCCCACTGTGGCCAAGTCACATTACGATGGCAAAGTTCATGCCAAGAACATGAGAAAAACCAATCCTCCACCTCCTGGAGGTGAGTCAAATTCAGACTGGAATATATTGAGTTTGGCTCTCCACCATTGTGGGCAAAACCTCTCATAAACGAATTTCAAATGATTCTACTTTCAGTGGCAGTCCAAGAATCCACATCTCCAGTTGCCCTCCCATCAGTGCCATCAGTGAATGCTGTACAAAACCCGATCAGTCAGGAGCAGAGCGACACTTCTGGTTTGGCCGATCAAGAGGTTGACCTCAGTGACCCCAACAAGTACTGTACGCTGTGCAGCGCTTCCTTCAACAACCCTCTGGTTGCTCAGCAGCACTACAGTGGCCGGAAGCATCAGCGGAATCAGGCCCGAACTGAGATGCTGGACCAGATGGGGGAACAGTCAGAACAAGGTATACATTAATAATATACATCTGCATCTACTAAATTAGTTTATTCATATCAACATGAATGAATGTTTTGATGTAATAATATTTATAATAATGATTTTTTAATTATTTAAGTAGACGTATTTAAATGAATTTTAAGTCAGTAGGCGGAGAGAAGACGGTCTTTTGTGTCAGTTCGAATGTTTTTTGGCCTACCTATGGAAGTAGTCCAAAGTGGACAAGCTCAGAACGTTTTACACCTGTGTTTAGTGTTGTCCACTTGTGATCGGAATGACCAAAACGCATCTTAATTCCAGAGGGCCTAAGAGGTCACACTGTATGTAATTCAGTAATGTGAACAGAAATGTCATAGTCAGTTCACTTATTTTGATAGATTCATGTTTTTTGGGTTTACGATTTGATATTTGCTTTATTTCCTTGTCATTAAACCCTTTTTTCTCTTACTATTTTGTTTTCCTCTCACACACTACAGTGAGCTCCCTGACTTGCCCGATTTGCTGTCTGGTGCTCAGCTCAATAGAGATGTACCAGGCACACATGCAGGGAAACAAACACTTCACCAAGTGAGTGATGTCATTTTCATTAGTTATTTCATTTGATGCCATATTTTGTTATAGCCACTAGGGTTTGGATCTTGGTTTAGAAAGCTAAACTTTAGCATTCAATTGCGAAAAGTCCATATATCGGCTAGGCCAATTAGTCAGCCAATATTTGACATTTTTGCATGATCAATGATGTAACAATGGATTTTTCATGAATGAACTTCCAAGTGAACATTGTCGGCTTTCAAACGATTTAAAGTAAAGATGAAATCAGAATTATTTACTTATCTTTTTTACTTTTTTTTAAATATCCCTTCTTCGATAAAATCCTGCCATAGTTTTTTTTTTTTTCTAAAATATAAAAATCTAAAATATATACATATAGCTGTTACTTTTGCATTTTACTTTTTTGCGTACACTATTAGAAAACCAATATTGGTTGATTAATAGTTTATATGCAACTATTTTAATCCTAATCTGCTTGTTATCAGTCATCCAAATAAGAGAAATTGACTTTGTAATTCATCTTGGTCCTTAGAGAGAAGAAAGTTATGGATCTATGCAAATCTCAGAAGAAAGTGTATGACTCCTTCCAGGATGAGCTGGCTGACTACATCCAAGTGCAGAAGGCCCGGGGACTGGAGCCCAAAGCAGGGCCCGGCACTGTAGGACAAGCAAGCAAAGTTCAGGATGAGAGTACAACAGAAGCTCCACTAAAAGGAGAAGAAATGCCTCATCTTGGCCAATTAATGCCATGTTTTCCGCCTCCTAGTTTCCCTCGACCTCACTGGCCCCCACAATTCCAGTCTCCGGTCCCTCAGTTTGGCTTTGGGGTGGGAGGCCCTGTCCCACACTATCAGCCAGGATATATGCCACAATCCCGTCCTCCATTCATACCCGGTCAACTATATAAAAAAGGGAGGAGCCCTGAGACATTTAGCTCCTCCTCTTTCTCAAGCTCCTCCTATGATAGTAGCAGTAGTGACAGCAGCAGCAGTTACGACAGCAGAGAGAGGAGGAGACGGAAGAGGAAGATGAGAAAGCGAGGGAAGAGCAGAAGAGATCTGGAGGACGGGTCTGATACGGAAAGGAGAGGGAGGGAAGGTGAAGCGGAACGGGGTGAAAGGAAAAAGAGGCTGAAGGGAGACAAGAGAGGAAGTGTAGAAAGAGAGGAGGATAGGAATAAGAAATGGAAGGAGAGAAGAAAAAGAGACAGAAGCTCTAGCGAAGATGAGGAAAGCAGAAGTAAAAGAAGATCAAGCAAGAAAAGTGCGAGGCACGGGGATGGACCGCATACAAAGAAACAAAAAGAAGAGGAACTCTTGGAGAAACAAGAGGTTGTGGTGCGAAATGAGGAAGCACAGGGAAGGATGGAGGAACACGTGGAGGAAAGGACAGAAACAAAAGATGTCAAACAAAAACATAAAAAAGAGAAGAAAAAAGGAAAAGAGAAGACAAGTCAAGTAGACAACAGGACTGAGGAGGAAAGGCTCTGGGATGAAACTATTCTTGGTATTTTTTAAAGACTGTTTGATGATGGTTTGACAGTATTGTTGTAATAAAACTGCACGGGACCTCAGAAGAGCACTCGAATCTACTGGACCCATCTCACAAATGATGCTCTCTGAAGAACTCTTAAGGCCTTTCACTCATACATGTGCTATCAATTCCTTTTTATGGAATCAAAAAAGAACATTTTGTCATTGACTCACCCACATTTCATTTCAAACCCATTTGACTTTGTTTTTCTATGGAACACAAAAGTAGATGTTTTGAATAATGTTCGTGCTGCTTTTTCTAATGCAATGAATGTGAATGGAAGCTGTCAATCTCTGAAAATAGCAAAAAATATGTAGTCAATACAACTTAATGCATTATATATTTGTGATGTATGGATCAAAATGTATGTTGATATTCACTGAAAATATTCTTGTCTCCAATTCCACATATTAAAACTGCTATTCATATTGCCTACAACGTTTGACAAATGCAAAGCTATCACGACACCAAAAGTTCATATTGCACAAGTTGTTTGAACTATCTGGTACATAAAAGGTGTTTTTTTTTTTTTTTTTTTTTTTTTGTCATTTGTAGAGCTTGACAGCATCAATCCACTTTCACAGTGTTGAAAAAAGCTATCCTAAACCTCTCCTTTTGTGTTTCACAGAATAAACAGAGTCACACAAGTTTGGAATGATGTAAGGGTCAGAAAATGATAATTCTAGGATGAACTATTCCTTCAAATGCTCAGGACTACAGACTATATATGATGTCTCTAGAGCTGCTCTCTTCTATTTGAGAAATCAGTAGAAATGTTATACTTTGTGCTGTGATGCAAAAACACTACATGAGCCATCCACCCATGTATCGTTCAACTTGCTTCATGCTTTGATTAAATAAACCCTACTGCTGTTTATGTCAGTATAGATTTAGTATTAATTGTTTTTTTTCCTAAAGATCTCATACATGAATATTTCCTTGTGCTCATGACCTAATTGAAGCATTTCCACTTTTAGCCTCTAGGAGGTGCTGACTGTCAGCATGTACACTGGATCTGGAACTGCTAGAAACGCCTTTCAAACCCTGACTCGGTTCAAGAAAGACGTCAATAATTAAAGGCGAGAATTATGCGAAGAGTTGTCTGAAAGGTCAGATTTGCACATCGTGAACATTTCCCTCTATCAGAAGAGCTCAAACTGCAATCCTTTGTTTTGTTTTATTTCTGTGTGTATGAAACCGTAAGGCAACATCAGCCTCATTCGATGCAGCAGCAGCATACAGGAATAGTTTTGTTTGCAGGTCTAACAGGTGCAGGAGTTGAATGAGGACACGACTGCTACTCTGTTGACCTCTTTCTTGCATAGAGATGCATTTCCCTTTTTGAGAGTTCATACTATTATTACAATCAGGAAATCATACTTATCTGATTTTCAATGGCTTCATTAAACAATTCTCAACTCAATTTTTGGTTTTAGAGAACTTTCTGACTTCTCGTGAAACATATTTTGTTGTGCGGAAAACAATTTTAAATGAGTTCTTCATCACACTCGTATGTGAAATGGGATGATTCAGTCAAAAATGACAATTCTGTAATTTACTAACCCTCATGTCGTTCCAAACTTGTATGTAAATTGGGATTTGGGCTGAAATTACGATAAAATGGATCATGAAATTATCATAAAGGACTTGTGTGCTATATTCCATGTCTTTTGAAACTATAACTATTTTGAATTTTTATTTTTTTGTCATGAACAGACCAAAATTCGTAATTCATGAAAAACCCTTCTGTCTGCACCAATTCAAAGATTCAACATGAGATTTGACATCAGGGAAAGTAACCAATCATCAATGATCATCATCAACCAATCATCAACACTTTCTGTTTCCCAATTTTGATAGAGTTTGAGTATGCGTAAACACAAATGAGATCATAAGTGATATTAATATAATTAGACTGGTTTCTGAAGGATCATGTGACACTGAAGATGAATTAAAATGGATATTTGAAATTGCAAATATATATATATACATTTCAAAAATATACAAAGAATCTTAATTATTCCAAACGTTTGACTGGTTGTGTAGGCCTACATGGAACGACATGATTGTGAGTAAATGACAGTATTTTCGTTTTTGTGTGAACTATCACTTGAATTTGCATCTAAGATGAAATCTAATGTTTGTAATTCTAATGATCATGTTCTGATCTTCAAATGCACTTTAATGCATATTAAATTGTCGATCTAACACCTGTTCCTTCTCGCGCAGTTTTTGTACTTCAGAACTATATGAACTTTTTTCCTAAGCCTTTGTAACCACAGAGTTGAAAGCCCTCCGTCGACAGTCGCGTTCTCTCGAGCCCCCTGAGATCTCCTGTTTTCAAAGAATCGTGCGGTTCGACTCCCTGTGTCTTTGCCGTAGCCTCGACCTCCGAAGCATGTGCCTGTGCCACATCCTCCCCTCTTCACGACCCCTCCACGGGCCCATGAGCCCTTTCAGCCCTTCTCAAGAGACGAGGGCCAATGAGCGAGATCACAAAACTCCTACACAAGCTTCAGGCTCCAGAGTCCCACACACTCAAAAACTTCATTAGTGCAGTTTATCTAGAACGCAGAGCAAAAAACTAACATGTTGGCGAAAGGCTTGTTCAATGAATTGATAAATGTGCTTCTGAACAAAACCAACGGTTTGAATTTGTGGCGCAAAAATTTAACTCTGAGCTCGGCCTGCAGTTTTGTTCTTCAGGTTTTTAAGTGTTTCTGAAGTGAGTGTAAAATATGGTGCGGAATAATGATTTATTTATTTATGAACTAAATATGTATGCCCAACCTAGAGGCGTTGGAATAAACTTTGATCTACTCTATAGATATGTGATTGATTGCAGTGTAAAAGTGGTTTTACACTGTGTGAAAAAAAGATGCGTTCCAGCATGCATGTTTAATTTGAGCAATTTTATCAGGGTTTATTTGTTTTGTTAGTTTGACCTAACTTAACATAATTTATTTCATCAATACTTCTTGATTTTCTTCAGTAAATAAATTTGTTGTTAAAAGTCGTTAAAAATGTTTGGTTATATACAGTAAGATATCTCCAAGCCATAACACGATTTACAAAATTTTATCATAAACAGTTTGCGTGAAGCTATAAAAATGTTTTCTTATTTATTTTTTCTTGTAATTATTTTCTGAGAATGGATATGTACTTATGCTGTGACCAGAGATTGATATATTTTAGATTTTTTTAAAATGATTTAATATATATATATATATATAATTTTCTGAAAATGAATATGTACTGTGATTTGTTAAAAAAAACAGAGGGGGAGATATTTTAGTATAAAAAAATATTATTTTTAAATATTATATTAATATTATAAATATTATTTTTGTGTAAAAATTATATATATATATATATATATATATATATATATATATATATATATATATATATATATATTCTACATTATATACCAAATATATTATAATTATTGTACAGTATTAATTTAATATAAAAAAAAATATTTAGAAAGTGTACATTGTCAGTGTAATTCCTATGACATGTTTGTTAAAATATGCAAAAATTCTTTAAACAGTTAAATTACATTTTAACTATTAACTTGACTACATAGTTATACAGTTTACAGGCTATATAAGGAATGCAGATAAAGAAACATTTTGGACACATCTTCCAGTCATCTTTCAGTGATCTTTTCCAACAACTTTGTTTCTTTAGTCCAGAATATATCACAGTGTCGCACACTTTCTCTAGGTGGCTTACAACGCTAGAAACCATACTGTCAGAAATGGTAAATGTAGCCTATACTCTACCAACAATTTGAGGTCAAACTAACTTCAATATTAAATGCTTCCATCTGTACTTTTTCAGTTTCAGTTCATTAAATCCAGCATTAGCTGAATGTTGAGTTGGATCTGTGATTAATTTCAGGCATGCCTGATATTCATCACAAGTGTTTGTTTTTTTTAATATATATTATGTGTTTGTGTTGATTTGATGCGGTTCCAGCTGTGGTGCTCTGCGGACAGATGCAGGTGTTATTCAGGTCACACACCTGTGTTTGGGTTAAAGATCATTTTAGGGAAGGCATTTAGGATTCAGCAAGCCTGTGCATTCTGTTTCAGAGAAGAGTAGAGCAAATTATTTTAGCATGCACTGGAACTTAAATATAATGACCTGTGGGTTTTATCACGTTTTTTGTAAATATGTGAGTTTGCAGAAGTTAGAGATCATTTCAGTTATGATTGCATGTTGTATAGATTTTAACTGCGTCAGTGTAAATCCTCGCACTTTTCTAACAACGTGTCTGTTAAAAGTTACACGATGCACGAGAGTGAACGATCTAGAACCTCTGAAATCATCTAATTTTTGTCAGGACGCAGTCAAAATAGATGTTATGTCTTCAAAATGTGTTGAAATTACAAACTATCACATCATTATTAAATTTCACTAAATCATATCATAATTGTATCATTTGTTTTTTCGCAACAGTGCATTATAGCAAAATCAGTCTAAGCGTTGGCACGTTGCACGCTGAAAGATAATTGTGTACTTAAGAGGTTTTCAGTAAAATGTATAATGCTTTTGCATGTTCAACAGTCAGTCAATAGCTGTTATTTACTTGCAAACGAAACTTGAAATATGTGTTTTTCTGAAAAGTCTCCTGACTTTTCCTTGATGTTTTATGTGTATGTGTGTTTCCTCTGACTCATTCACTGATAGGCTTTCAGTAATTGGTTCATTGGCCCCACACACTGCAGGCCCTCCTTTCAGTGTGACACATGAAGAACAGAAAGGAAAACACAGACACACAGTTGACAGCTCACACACAAACGCCCAAGGATGACCCTCTCTTGCATGTGCTGTTATGTGTTCGTGTGGATGGCAGGTAAGAACTTTTCTTCGCATTATATTTAAGAGCCGTCAAATTCAATAATGGGACCAGACCTAAAACGTACGTGCTTCAGTAATATGAGCTTATATGCACAAGTCGAAGATATTTTATTTGAATACTGATTTGGGACATACAGCGAACGATGGTATTCTTAAAGAATGTTTTATAATATCTTTGTGATGATCTCAGTGGTTCGCTTTAGGCCGAAAGGTGTTTTGCATCCTAAGGCAATTTACAAATTTCTTGCATTTGATACAAATGTTTGTGTTTAACTCTTTACTTTACACATTCAGTCTACTCAATATAAGTAACTTTGCTACATGTCAACTAACTTTCATTAGAGTATAAGTATATTGTTACGTTAGGGTTAGAAGTTGACATGTAGTTGCAATGTTACTTATAGTTAGTAAAATGTCTGTTTGAGGAGCATCAAAATAAAGCGTTCGCAGATATTAAGCAGACAATCTACTTATAGTGACTTAGTTGCAAAGTTAGTTATAGTTAGTATGTCTCAAATGGACTATCGAAAGAAGCCAATTCACTGTAACTGAGTCTCACACACTCAGGTTTATGTAGAACAGATTGTTCATTTGCATCTAGTATGTTTAAATTTTCAAAAATGTCAGTGTTAACCAATAAATGGAAATCCGCTTCACTAAAAACTCAATTTCATGCTTTCACATTCTCAACATTTTGCTTTTTTTGTACTAAACTGAATATTGTATATTTAGTGAATGGATTTTTGTTCCATTCTCTGACATAAATGATGATGTTTTTTTTTTTCTGCTCATATACTGTATGAATCTATGTCCACATATGTGCCACACACCCTCAGACACTGATAAGAGAGGAAAACTGTTTTGCAAGAGAATATAGACAACATAAATCGCCTATATATAGTTCTGTCTGTTCAGGTTTCCATTCTTACATAACAAGGAAATTGACTGATGCGTTAATTGACTATAGCCTATCGTACAAATGTCTTTTCAGCCTTTTATTTTCTTTTTCAGTTTCTAATTCTATATGTTTGTGTACTTTTACTGGTATACTTTCGACACGTTTTGTGTTACATTAAAATATCTGACTTTACACTGTCATTCACTATCATTGTCCTTTGAATAGGTAAATTTCATGAAGCTAAACTCAAAAATCAAAATGTGCATAACGAACAAACTAGGACTCAAAAGCTACAGTAATATGAGCTTAGCATAAGGAAGTCTGCAGAAGTCGAGGAATAATTGATAACTGCCGTTATATATTTAATTTTGAATACTGTATTTGAATTTTTGTAATGTTCTTTGAATACACTTAAAACTGAATGTGGCTAAACTACATAGTTAAAACTTAAATTCAAAATGTGCATAACTGACAAAGCAGTACTCATGATTTCTCCTTTGTTTCTCCTAAGCGGTCGTTCTGCCCTCCCTCCAAGCTACTTCGAATGTTTTCTACCCCAAAATCAATGGGACCCAAAATCTGATCTGTAATTGTCCGGACCATACCTGCCAGGAGGTGTTTTGGTACCGGTACCTTGAGAGTAAGAACTCTCTTCAGTTTCTGATGTATGTCAACAGCGCCGGCAGAGAGCAACATGGAGAGAACATCGAACCCTCTAAGTTCAAGGGTTCTGTGTCCACTAGTCAGAAGACTGTCTTCACCCTGCGCATCATGGAGCTACAAGAAGGCGACATCGGCTTCTATTCCTGCATGTTTAAAACTAAGAATGTAGTTCCTGCTGGAAATTACATTATGCCTGGAGGTATGGGCAGTGCTCCCCTTCTCTGTTTTGGCCCCAACCCTGTCTTTTTATTGTCAACACTTGAGTTTCCCTCTTTAAATGGATAGTTCACTTTAAAATTAATTTTTGATATGTTTTAGCTTACCTCGAGGGCATCCAAGATGTAGGTGTCTTTGTTTCCACAGCATTTTCAATTTTGACATTCTTTGGTCAAACCGTTGTTGTCGGTCAGTCCTGTAATGCAGTTTTTGGGGGTCCACCTCAAATAGCATGCACAGAGAAGTCAAAATTAAACATGATTTAATGACTCGTGAATATAAGTACACACGATGGCCTAAGACACGAAACCAGCGGTTTGTGTGAGGAAACTAACAATATTTATATAGTTTTTACCTCTTGTTAACGTCGAACTGGTCTGCATCAGATATCCAACTGAAGACTGTACGCCGGAAGCGATCTCGCGCGCGTGTGTACGTCACTCATTTTTTACACATAGACTTCGGAAGTTTTACCTTTCACTAAACATATTTAGATATATCGAAATCGTCTTCCATTGTGATTTCCCGTATATCTAAATATGTTTTGAAAGGTAAAACTCCGTGTAAACAATGTGTGACATAGACGCGCTTGAGATACGGATCAGTTCGGTTCAGTTGGACATCTGATTCATATCAGTGCACGTAGCTGTTAAAGGGATACTCCACTTTTTCGGAAATAGAGTAATTTTACAACTGAGTTAAACAGTTGAATATTACCATTTTAGAATCCATTCAGCTGATTTTCTGATATTTTGAAGAATATCAGTAACCAGACAGTTTCTGGTCTCATTGACTTCCATAGTAGGAAAAAAAAATATGGAAGTCAATGAGATCAGAAACTGTCTGGTTGCTGATATTCTTCGAAATATCAGAAAATCGGCTGAATGGATTCGAAAACGGTAGCCTAAAACTCAACTATTTAACTATTTAGGGGAGTTGTAAAATGAGCCTATTTCCAAAAAAAAAAAAAAAAGTGGAGTATCCCTTTAAACAAGAGGTAAAAACTATATAAATACTGTTTGTTTTCTCACACAAACCGCTCGTTTCGTGTCTTAGGTCATCAGTGTGTACTTACATTCACGAGTCATTAAATCATGTTTAATTTTTGTCTTCTCTGTACATGCTCTTTGAGGTGGACCTCCTAAAACTGCATTGCAGGACTGACAGACAACAACGGTTTCGACCAAAAATGTCAAAATTGAAAATGCTGTGGAAACAAAGACACCTACATCTTGGATGCCCTTGAGGTAAGCTAAAACATATCAAAAATTAATTTCAAAGTGAACTATCCATTTAATTGTGTTGTCGATAGTTCCAGAATGACAATTTAAGGCTGAAGAAAGCAATGCAAATGAGATACTAAATGATGGTTTACAGAGTCATCTTAGTAAAATAACACCAGCATTGAGGTTTCCATCCCTCAAGTGAGGACATCTTCACCTGGCACCAGCCATCTTCAGTCTTTATCCTCTTTCATGGTGCTCTAAGAACATCTAAAGATCATCTAACTTAAAATAAATGACTGATGTGACTAATGTGAGACGTGGTAGGAAAGATTCAAACAGCGAGATATTTGGCCTGAGAATCCCAGAGTTCCGTTCAAGCAGTATTGACTTGTCTGCGATCGTCTGGAAAGTTCATGACCTGACATGTTGACTTCATATTCCGAATTATAACTCTCACCAATTTCATTTGATCAGGATTTTTTCATTTGAATCAGTGTCCACAATGGATTCTTGATATTGTTTTGTCTTTGTTCTCCAGTGAATCCTCCAACAATTCAGCCGCCAACCGTCAAGACAGAACGGAAACCCGTAAATCCCAAACCCTGCAAACCCTCCCAGTACTCACCTAAAGGTGCGGACAAAAGCGTGTGCTGTTAGACGCTGCTGATTTCTTGCTATTTTACGGTTTAGTTTGATTGGTTTCTTTGTATTGTGTTGCAGGCTGTGAACATGTGGTGCTTTGGCCGGGAATTGGTGCTCTTTTGCTTTTGGCTATTACACTTGCAGGCATACTTTACTACTTCAGTCGTGAGTACACACACACACACACACACACACACATAGAACTCAGATATGTCTTTGTAAAATACTCTGGTACATCACAGTGGTCAAAGAAAGAGATTCACAACTTTTTCCATTACTATTTCCATATCCGTAGATTAAAGTACTTCACAGTGCTTAACAGTTTAAACACTTACTGTATAAAAATGTGTCCATAAATTACTTCAGATTTGGATTTTATATAAAATGTGTGTGAATGTCTCTTTTTTTACATTGAAACAACAGGTCTACCTAAGAAATGCAGACATCGATTCACCAAGTAAGTTGAGGAGATATTTCAGTGTTTTTTTTAATCAAACCATTTATTTAATGAATGTTATTTCTAGGATTAAAACATACCTTCAATTATCTTTTTGTCTTTCAAGCGTGAAAATAAGCAACTAAACAAGAATGTTATAGTTGTGGGTCGATGTTGATTTGCGACACTCGCGACTTGCATCAAAGTCCTTACATGTGTTTGCATTGCCTGTCTTGACAGCCTTATTAGTCTCATTGAAATTTTCCTAAACACTTACATACATTTTTTAACTATATCTGCCAATATCATGAGCTTTTAAAGCTTTTTTAAAAGAACATTTACTATGCTCTTTTCTCCGTAGGACAAATCCGTTGCGATGAGGTGGAGAACAGACTCGTCATCTCCAAACAAAAAGTATCTACAGTTTGATAAAACACAGTACATACCTACACTTTATAATTAGGTTTCATTAGTTAATATTACCTAACAAATAAAAAACTTCTATAGCATTTATCAATCTGAGTTCATGTTAATTTCAACATTTACTAATACATTATGAAAAATCTTTAATTGACCTAAGCTAACATGAACTACTACAAGAACTGCTAGTGTTAACAAATATTAATAAATTCTGTAACAAAATATATTGCTCATTGTTAGTCCATATTAGTTATTGCATTTACTAATGTTAACTAATAAGACCTTATTAGTAACCTGTCTATAAAAGTGTTGTGTGTGTGATAGTTTACATAGAAATCAAAATTCTGTCATCATTTACTCATCCTCAAGTTGTTCCAAACTATGGGGGACAAAATATTGTGGAAGTATAGGGTCCATCAAACATTCTTCAAAATATATTCATTTGTGTTCAGCAGAAGAAACACATCTATACAAGTTTGGAACAACTTGAGGGAGAGTAAATGATGGCAGAATTTTCATTTTTTGGGTGAACTATCCCTTTAAATGTACTCACAGTTCAGTGTCTCATTGGACATTATTCAACCAACTGTTCACTTAATGAATTAGATTCATTGTGTGGCTTGACTGAATTAAACCAGAGCTGAACGTACCATCAGGATTGCAATAAAAACTCACCCTAAACCCGGACTAAACCCACGTTTTTATCAAGCTTTGAGTTTTGTTTTTGACAACACAGCATGTTCAATTTGCATATGAATGTACAGTTTTTTTGATTTCTTCATGATTTAAATGTTATGCTCATTAGTTGTATTAATCATTGTTATATTAAACTCATGTTTTCTTTCAAATGAGTGTATTATTAAGTGTTTCTGTGAGTTCTTTGTCTGTGATGACACTTGTTTGTATGGTGTCCCCCTGTCTTACATATCTGAGGGTGTGTTGGTTTATGTGTTTAGGTGTTATCAAGTTTCCCTCTGAGGGTGTGTGCTCCCTTTATGAAACTATACCGAATGATATTGCCTGCATGGTGTCGGATTGTAGCAAGGATTAACTTGAAATTTGTTATATGTATCATCTAGACTACCTAAGACTAAATGCACATGTTGATAGTTAATGTTATGAGTTAAACACCTGTGGTTAGGACACCTGTGTGAATTTGAGGACTTGACATTATTTGTCCACTAAAACTCACAAAAACACCAGTAAAAAGCTGGTAAAAAACAAACAACACCTAAACTACAAAACAAATTTGGACAAATAACATTTACAATCAAAAGGACCATTTAATGGGAAAACTACTTGTAATCAAAAACTAAATAAAAGGTCTGTGTCAAATCAACAAAAAGTGGGTATGAGAGAAGCCGTGCTGTCATTCAATTTGAAAATGCAGCTGTTTTTCCTGATACTTTGAGGCAAATGAACAAACCCCTTCCTGTGCAAAAAGACAGAACATTATCTCTGTCGCATCGCTCGTTCAGCTTTGAGCTCCTCAGCGCTACACTAAAACAAAACCACCACAGAGACCACAGACCTTGCCGCATGGAGAGCGTCACAGACTTTAACACAAGACCTCCATTACACTGTTGAGCTCTACAGTTTCTGAACTGTAAAACCAATGTTTTATCATTAGTTCATTCATTTAGTCAGGCTTTCAATAATTTAGATGAGTGGATTAGTAGAAAAACATGATTTTTCTTGTTGTGGGGAAGGGAAACATTTTTCTTTATTTGAAGAATTGTAGAAAAAAACATGTTAAACCATTAAAAAATGTTTAAACAGAATACATTAAATTCATATCTATCTCAATACAGAAAAGTGCACAAAACTACATTTGGTTTATAATGATGTATAAGAAGAAAATCACATTACGTGCAGAAATTATCAGGTATAAGGTGTAAAAATTAATTTAATATCAGTGAGAAATATAGAATAGAGAATAAAATACTTTACACTCAAGGGGTAACTTTCCTTAAACTTATAATGTTCAGAAAAAAGAACTGAAGTTCTTATCCTTTTTTGGGGGTCTTGATAACCTTCATTGTGATCTTTGTCTTCAACGATGAGCATCTGCACACATGAACATGAAATAGTAAAACCATTTGTATTTAAAGTCTTTTGAAAAATTACCCAATTACCCATTGTAGGTATTTATGTTACACTGTGTGCAAAATCCACCATTTTTAATTACCATGTGCGTTCATCTCTGTTCTGTCTCAAGACGGAAATTAAAAGAGACAGAAGACCAATTCATTTTAAGGGTTTAAAAGGACAGCATTTAAATGATATTTATGAATTACATTACATTCTTAACCATCAATGACAACATTGAGTACTTAATAATTTTAAAATATTATATCTACTAGATTCATTAACATCTAAAATACAATTCCATCACTTGCAATTGCATTGAATTCATTTCAATTGTAATATTGTATATAGCTACTATAAATATAATACATTTATAAATTGTATGATATATATTTTAACAGAGTATGTCAATGTCACTTTATTTATAAAGCACTATTTAAAACAACTCTTTACCAAGGTGCTTTATACATAGACATAAACACAATAAAAACAAATAACAGACAATAAACACTGTTTCGTTGATTAAAAGCTATTTCTAACAAAAAATTTAAAATTTCCAACTGTATGTACACACACACACATATATACTGTGTATGTATATATATATATACTGTGTGTGTGTATATATACGCTAAAACAGAACAGATGCATGTTTAAAAACTTGTGCTATACCTTGTGCTTAGCCTTTGCAAGTAAAATACAATCACACAACAAAATGTAGCCAAGCAATCTGTCACTTTAGTGAATGTTTAGAGAAACAACATAATAATGAACATTGAAAAATCCTGCCATCAATGCAATTGCGAATGTGTATAGATTAATTAACTGTATTTGAGATTTCATTGCATTCATTTCAACGGTAATACTGGTGGTGGTGGTTGAGGAGATTCCCCTCTCTGTAAAGCGCTTTGAGTACCGAGAAAAGCGCTGTATAAATGTAATGAATTATTATTATTATTAATATTATATATAATATAATTTATGAAATTATATATGCTAAAACAGCTTGTTTTATTTTATCAACCTGTGCAATAAGTAAAATAAAATCACACAAATATGTAGCCTATAGAATACCGTCACTTTACAAGTGTTTAGAGTAATAATGGAGGACATGTGTATCAAGTGCAGCTGGCATTCAGAAACTATTATTAGTTACAAATAAATATACTAAATCACCCCATAAAAAGCAACATACTGTATTACATTTATGAAAACAAATTCACTTTGATATGCTGTATAGGCTCTACAGCTTTGATAATATCTGATAACTGGGTTTTGATTAGATGAGAGGAACATTAAATATAATAACTTTAAGGGGGAAAAAATGACTATTATTTAATCACATTCAGGATTTCTGAGACCCCAGTAAGATCTCAACATGGAGGTATTAAACCATCACCAAGAAAGCAGAAGTATACTTACATCAGGTTGTGATCTGTAACTGATCCCTCCCTCAGAGCTTCAGATGAATGCATAGTGATTGAATGAAGAGAATCCTAACGCTGTTATCACTGCAGTGACTGAAAGTCTGTTTTTACTGATCACTCTCTAAACTGAGCTCTCTGAGGTGGGCTGTTGTCTTACTGCATGTAATAATTCTCTGTTGTGGTGTGTGTGTGAGGATGAGTTGGCCCTCTTTCTCCAAGGAATCCCCAGGTAAGCCCCATCCCCCTCGTCCTCACCTCGGTCTCTGAGCTGTGTTTTGGGTCTGAGACCCACGTCTCTGAGATCAGGTTCTTTTGGTGAGTCAGACAGGGACCCCCAGGTTAAGAAATCAGTGGATGATGAGAAATTACCCAGACTGAGAATGTGACTCAAAACTACATGGAAACTGAGGGTGGACCGCCTGTCAGAAACATGTCTCTCCATTTGACTGGAGGTCTTCCTGGACACCCACCGGCAAGATAAGAAAAACAGACCTCCCCTTTATGAAGGGTCAACACTGTGAGATTTACTGTACAGTCATGAGGTCCCTGCCTTTGTTTTTGATTAGAGAATGTATTTTTCTTGTGTTTAATGTGTTTTCTATAATTCAGTTCATCTTTAGCTCAGCTGTTTTTAATTTTATATGGTAAAATACATTAAGCACCCTCCCAGGTGATTTTTTACAGTAAAGGTGAGAGGTACATTGTGGAGATAACAAACTCAAAAGAGGTGAGAGCGGGGCAAAATGTAATGTGGGGCTATAGTTGTAACTGTAACACCCTTGTTTTAAATTCCACACATGCCAGCATTAAGAAACGTGAGTAATTACTAGTTGCCATATCAACAATGTTTATTTTAAATTAGACAAATCTGATATTATTTTACTCTCAAATATGTAATCTAACAGAACGGTTCTTTAATGCTTGGTTAGCAGAAGTCACTAGCAGGGTTTGTGCAGAGCATGTCGTAACACTGCGTTACAATGTGCCCCTATTAGAACTACGCTATTATATTCTATACTTTTATGAATTATATTTAAAAAAAAAAAAAACACGAGAAAAGGGAGAATAAAGACTGAGAGTCAATGTTATAGAAATTATTTATTATCATTGTGCTTTTTTTTAATTATATTTTATAGCTGTGTTTTCCGGCGTGTTCGCTGTCAAACTCAAAAATTATTTTATTATTAATTATTAAAAAAATTGATTATTTTATTTGAAAAAGTTAATAATTGTATTTTATCAAGAAAATATTTTAGTTTGTCTTGTATGTTTTATTATTAGATTAGATATTTTATTTTTTTATTAAGCCATGCCATATGGTCATGTCATATGGTCATGTTATCACATTTCACTTCTATCTTTTGGGGTGTAGAAAGTATACATGTAGATATGTGACAAAACAACAACAACAACCTCTGAACCCTAAGCTGATTTACACAAACAAGAGCCCTGCTCTCCCCTATATCAGATGTAAAATATAAAAACTTTAAAAAATAATTACATATATATATATATATATATATATATATATATATATATATAGGCTATATACATATAATTTACATAAAATATATATATATATATACATGTGTATAGAATAGGCTACATATAACTTTTTTGATAAACATCTAACACTACTATTTTGCAATTTTGTTGGAAGTATTTTTTTTAGAATTACACCTTTTATTTTAGGTGTACACCTGACTGGGTCGTCAACAGATTTGTTTTTGTTGATAATGTCGTAAGCTCATATTTCCACTATCCAACTTCATGTAAATGTTACGTTAATTTCCAGGAGACGTAAGTGTACGTCAGACGTTACGTCAGACCATGTTGCGACATAAGAAAGCAAGGGGGCGCTGTTGTTAGTGATTTAACCGTGTGTAGGCAGCATCCCCTTCCCCCTTTTACATTCATATTATTTAGAGACTACGCCTACTATAGAACACAGGTGGTCTGAAGCTGTCGTACAAAACAATGAAGAACATCTTCCCACTCTTCATTTTCAGACCTGTTTTGAATTTTTCCTCACCGAGATAAGACAAACATTTCGCAAAGTGGAGATTTGAAATCACAAAGTAAGCTACATTTCTCAAATAAAGATAAAAAAAAAAGTGTGGTGTTGCGCTTCCGTCCTAAAAGGTTAGAGGAACATGTTGATAGACGTAATGAACTGGTAGCCTATTAAAACTGTGTGAACTTTAGGGGTGATATCAGCTAAATTGGGCCACTTTTTGGTAAATCGTTTGGGACAATAATACAAAACCATCCATGTGTTTTTATAATTAATAATGACTGTTTTTGATACATTTGTGTGGAAATGATGTGATAAAATATAAATATTTAGGCCCTACAGTTCTTCAAACATCAGGTGTGCTGACTTTTTTGCATGTGCCATTTCAGGTAAAATGGGCAAGTCAGACTGCAAAGGGAAATAGCATTTATCATCAATTATATTTAAACACAATTTAACCACATACACTGTAAAAATGAATATACTATATCTAATCAATAAAACTGTGACAACAGATTACATGCAATAGGCTATTACAGTATTAATTAAATTGAACAAATTAGAACTGAGTAATAATTAATTATCTAATTAATTCCTTAAAATGTAACCCTTTAAAATGAGTAAAATGTACCAAAAATAAACAAAAATATTTGAATAACAGATAGACGTCAAACATAAATGATGAGGAACTCTTAGTTTTATATTGCCAATATTAAAGACACCTGATAAGCAGAATCACTAAAGGAGAAAAACATTATTTTAAGTCACCATTATGGTGATCAATGTTTGTTTTAGTTTGGCTCTTGACCCTTCAGTCATTCACGTTAAGTTTTGTTTGACTGACATACCTGATTTAAAATAGTCAGATGACCAAATAGAAAAGGTGATCTGATGGTGTTGGACATATGTTTTAACATAATATTTTTCGTACAATCATTTGACTGGTTAATTTTTACTCATTACTGGTTAACTTTCAAGGAATCAATGTGATTAATTATTACTCAATTCTAATTTGTTAAATTTAATGAATAATATTGCTTGTAATCTGTTGCCACAATTTTATTGCTTAGATAGACCTATAGCATATTCATTTATTCAAACTGCATTAAACAAACATATTTCATATGTGCCATTTAAAAATGGCACGTTAAAGTGTCTGCGTGTGTGTGTGTTACAGATGATGGCCCATTTTAGCTGAAACCATGCTGCCTATTTTACCTCAGTTACCAGTGGGATAGTTACCAAACTAACAACATTATTTCTGATTAATGCCATCGAGACAGACAGTATGCATAGTGTTTTTATTTTATAGATTTATCATCCTTATAATAGTTTAGTTATGTCAGGCTACTTACCATGCAGCTTTCTGTTGTCTCAATTCCCCCACCCACCATAGCAACCAATCAATCAAATCACCTGGTACTTGTTAAGCACAGGTATGACAACAGTTTGCAGTCATTGGCTATCAATTCCAGAGGAGCCGGGACCCCCAAACCTTAAATGGCCCATTTTACCTGATGGCCCATTGAAAATTCCTGAAAAAAGGTTTCAATCTGTAGCTTCATTTCACATATTTGTTATTTTTACACATATCCAAAGTCACAAGTTTTCCACTGGTTTCGAACAGTAGCCTATAGCATTTGTTAAAATATTAGAATACTAAAGGCCTAACATAAGCAAGGCTAGATGTTAGAGTTATAGTTTGATGTATAGGCCTAGTTTATTATTTTATTTATTTAAAAAAAATCCATGACATTTACAACTTAAGTAAATTAGTAGCCTAAATGTGTAAGCCTATACACCTGGAGCCATACTTGATTATGAAAGCCTAGGGTAGGCCTATCCAAACTTTACTCAACTAGCCTGCTTGATTTGTGCAGACTACTTCGTCGGGAGAAAAGCGAGGTGCATTCTTTGTTTTGGGGGTTATCCATGCATAACAGTTTAGCTTTTAAATTCTGTATTGGTAGCCTGCATTTGTACCGTATATCCTGACTACGGTTTTATTAAGACGTGTGTGACTGAATGAAACTGAAAGAAACAGAAAATATTTTAGAAAGTAAGGGTGAGAACATCCCCTTCATTCAATTGTGCAGAAATAGCCTATAGATCTTAGAAACGTAAACGAACAAAGCGCGAGGAGGCAAAAACATTCCGTGCACATATGTAATAGCCTTTGTACACCCTAACGACACATTTTCTAAGCTGAATGAAAGTTATAGGGGTCCAGAGCTGCAGTACAGCCCCACTCAGAGGGAGCGCGTCACATGCGGTTTGACGCGCGATCAAAGAGCTGCGCGCCGCGCGCCTGTGCAGTGTGCATGTGCTCGTGCTGCTGCTAGTGCAGACCCCCTTCAGGTGCACGCCGAGACATTATACCACTTAAAAAACAACCACCACCTGTTTTATAGACCATCTTTTTAACAATGAGCCACATCGATCCAAAAAAAAAAATGTTTACATACCAAAAAATTCTACTTAAGACATTCTGACAAAATTATATCATGTAATGACGTTTTTTTTTTTTTTTTGCACAATTACAATTCCATCTTTCATCATTTTACTTTTTGTTTTGTTTCTTGTATTGTTTTATGGTTCCAATAATTGTTTAACAGTTTAAATTGCGTTTAATACCTTAAAAAGCACCGTTACAACTAATCCCCCCCCCCCCCCCAAAAAAAGTGAAAACATCCCCCATTAGCTGCTATGTGAATATATATACAGAAACTAAAAGTAGTGAAATGATTATAAACCTAATTTTTACTTCATCTACATAGAATGTACACAATGTATACCATTTATCTAACATTTAGTCATTTTATTTTTGTTGCTAGGCCACTTATTTTATATATTTAAATATTATTTATTTTTAATATATATATATATATATATATATATATATTGTCACAATTAGTAGCATTAATAGTACATTACAAGCTTTTATTATTTTACATTTATAGTATTAAATTAGTAGGTTTTGCAGTACATCTGAAAACCAAGGCACTGAGGGTTTGGGAGGGGCAGACGAAGAGATTTTGTTTCACTCTTTCAGTAGTTTTGTTCCTGTTGTTAGTAGAACTGAATGTCTGCTGAGAACTGAAAAAATGTATCAAATATACATTGGATTTTGTGTGAGTTTGTCTCTCTTCTGTGGTGAGTTGAATATTTTCTCGTATATTGCAATTACATTATATGAAATGTCTAATGAAAGAAGTATGTACAGGACTGACAGATTAGACCAAATATAATTTGCATGTTGTTTTTATGTACAGCCATTAGACAGTCATTTAAACTGTAAAATAATCATTTTTATTTAACATTTTGCCTAGCACAGAAACGGCATGGAAATGATGATTTGTATTGGCATGCTTAAAAGTATAAAAAGCTGCATACATGTTACTTTCAGTTAATTCAATGGTGAAACAAGTTAATTTTATTTTCACACCACTAAATACATTGAAATTTAGTTGCACGTGACTTTTAATGTGACCAAATAAATCAATCAAATTTCTGTTCACACATGCATTAAAAAGTCTTGTTTTTCTTAATCTAAACACATTTCTTTGTCTCCAGCAGTCTCTGCAGAGGTCTATGAAGAAGGACAGAGGGTTCGAGTTAGTTGTGTCCCTGAAAAGTCCGGCGCCTTGACATTCTGGTTTCGAATAAAGAGTACAGGCGCAGACTTTTTATTCACTGTTAAACAATCGGACATAAAGGCAAATCCCTTAAATAAGGAAAAATACATTACCACTGTAGACAAGAACAGTGGTAAGCCATCTTTGGACATTATATCGTTCGAGAAAAAGGCAGACAGTGGTGTTTACACCTGCGCATCCATGAACGACAATAAACTCTTCTTTGGAGGACTGACTGAAATTCAAGGAAAACCAGGTGGGTATCTGAATGTTAAACATTTAACAGGTTAAATCAGAAACACTGATCACTGATCTGAATTTTTTAAAGTCACGCACAATACGAGATGTGCAAAAATAATTTTTCTATGAGCATTTTGTGTTTTCCAGTAAAAAAACAACAACAAAAAAAAAACTTAATATCCTTAAAACAAGATCAATTTAATTGAGAAGCAATATTAAATTGTAATTTGTATACATTTATTTTGGCACCTCATTGACAAATTAATTTGTCTTGTTTTAAGCTTAAATTTAACTGTAACAACAAAGTGAGGTTTATGTTTAAAATGGGAAGGGGGGGGGGGGTAGTAAGTGGAAATATATAATATCATTAAAGAATAATATCATTGGATCATATTAGCTAATATCTCTGTTTCAGATCCAGTAACCCAACCACCAAAAGCACCAACTCCGACGACCTTAGTGACTTCAACAAAATCTACAACTACATCACAAATACATTTGTGCAAAAAAGCAGGTTTGTTGTGCTATATTATTCTATTATGGTAATTAAAAAAATAAATCTTAGTATTATAATACAAGGATGTGTATTTGTTCACAGAGAAGCCTCGTTTCAACTGTGAGATTTGGATATTGTCATCTCTGGCCTCTGGATGTGCTCTTCTCCTCATTCTACTGATCGGCACAATTTTCTACTGCAACCGTTAGTCAAATCCACTCCTTTTTTCAATTATGCCAAGTGTAGCAGATGATGTTCTTATTTCAATTATTTTTTTAAACAGTTATGGACCATGTGCAAGTTTTGGAACATATAAGTTATCACACACAGTTACTGCTTGACTGGAGCACAGCCATTTAAAACATATCCACAATTATGCTCAATAGCCTTTGTGTAAATCCATTTTTCAATGGTGAGAAACAATAACTATGCATGCAAATGATTTTCAAAACTGCTACACATAATTATTTGGAGAACATGTAAGAACAGTTAAACTATTCTTAATCTATAACATAACCAAAGATGTAATTACACTTAAAATAAGTTATATTTTACATAAGCTGCACACAGGTCTCATTTTAAAGATGCAATCCTAAATTCTAAACTGATGAGGAAGTGTTCTGGTCCTTGACCGAGCCCCACATGAGAGGATGCTAATTTAGTTTTAGATTTACACATTTAAAATGTTCATAAAAAACATGTTTGGGTTTTATTTTTCTGACTAATTAAGCTTTGGCAAGCCTAGTTTTTTTTTTTTATAAATCATCTTGAAGGATTTTTTTTTGTGTGTAATTTTTTTCTCTCTAGGTTTAAGGACAAGACGGTGTCCCCACCATTATAAAAGACAGTAAGTAACACTGACACAAATTATCATTGAATGGATAGTTTACCCAAAAATCTTGTTGTTTTAACCCTGAATGAGTTTCTTTCTTCTGCTGAACACAAAAGAAGGTGAGTAAAATGACAAAATTTGCTGGTTTTGGGTGAACTATCCCTTTAATACAATACAGTTTCTGTTCAACATCTCAATTTGTCATTTTCAGACCTCAACCCAGACCAGCTGGCCATGCTAAACTGCCCAACAACCACTTCCAGCTCCAGTAAAGAAGCAAGAAAGTTTACGTTGGTTCCTTTTTCTTCTCAATAAGGTTTCGTCCTTCATTATTCAGTCTGTAGGACATTAAATCTGAATCTTTCAAAATGAAAATGTTTGAATCGCTCAGGATTTCTGTTTTATTCGTTGAATTTAGATGATTTTTATAGTTCTGTCTTTGCATCTGTTACTGACAATAATCTTTTCTTTATGTGGTTTTTGATAGTCTTAATCTGTTATCGGTGAAATGTTTTATGTTTTGCTTCAATGTAGGCTTATTATTTGGGGCTTATTATGGCTTAAATTGTTGCATTTGTAGCAAGTGTGGCTTTAAAGTGCAAAGTTGTATATAATTGTAACCTGTTTGAAAGAGATTCCTGCCATCTGCTGGCTGTAAATGATATGAACCTCAGATGCAGTCTCATAAGATTCATCCTAAAGAATTTCAAAATGAACAATTTCAGTATAAATAACCCAGGAGGTGAAAGCATGAACGGTCAATAGTCACATGCTACCCAAAAATAAAGTAATCTTCCAGATATGCTGGTGTCATTAATTTGCTTGATCACAACATTATGATTTTAATGTTTTACTACATTCTTTGTAAACAACAGGCACTCAAAAATAATGTCAAAGTCTGGTAACACTTAGGGTCAAATTCTCAGTATTAACTAGTTGCTTATTAACATGCATATTAGGATATTTACTGTTTATTAGTACTTATTAAGCACATATTTTTGCCTTATTCTGCATGACCATTTTCTACATCCCATAATCCTACCCAATACCTAAACTTAACAACTACCTTACTAACTATTAATGAACAGTAATTACGAGCTATATTAAAGCAAAAGTCATAGTTAATTAGTTAATAGTGAGAATTGGATCCTAATCTAAAGTGTGGCCCAGAGTCCTTATTAGTTCATCTTTACTTGCATTAAGATTCTAAAACATAACAAACGAAAAAATGGTTGTATTAATAGCAAAATAACGTCTTTGAACTCTTTAGGAAGACCTGTCTGGACCCGTTCAACATTTCATGAGCAGAAAGAAATGTTTTTTTGGAAGTCAAAACTTAGTTTAAATGTCATATTTCAGTTTCAGTCATGAAGTATGGATGCTAGCTATTTAGACATTTGATGTTAAGCAAAACGGTAATTTTGCGGCGACCCTTGAACCAACACGATTGAGTTAGAGTGAAAGTGAAAGATTCTGACTTTTACCGCATGTAATGCAACACCTGTGAAGTGCGAACTTATTAGGGGTTCTTAAGTAAGTGTAAAACCTTGAGCTTCAGCTAAACAATTCTCATTTAACTCCATAAATCAAATGAAAAAAAAAAAAAACTTTCAATTGCAACAAGACATTTTTCTAAGTGAATAAGGCCTTAAAGGGATAGTTCACTTTGAAATGAATTTTTGATATGTTTCAGCTTACCTCAAGGGCATCCAAGATGTAGGTGTCTTTGTTTTTCACAGTATTTTCAATTTTGTTATTTTTAGGTCAAACCGTTCTTGTCTGTCAGTCATATAATGGAGGTCTATGGGGTCCACCTCAAAGCACAGAGAAGTCCAAATTAAATGTGTAAGTACACATTGATGGCCTAAGACACGAAACGAGCGGTTATATACGAGCGAACAGTATTTATATCGTTTTTACCTCTTGTAATCACAGTCACGTCCAAGTATCCTCAGACAAGCTCTAAAACTTTAGATATGGATTTTACAAAACGTCAATGGGAGAAATGAATGCGAGATTTGGGCGAGACTGTGATGCTCTATTGCATTCACTTGAAGAAAAAAAAAAATCTACCCTGTTTTTCTGAATTAATGAGTTAATTATCTCAGAATTATGAGATATTTTTTAATGGAAAAAAAAAGATTTTCCTCTTTTTTTCTGAATTAACGAGTTAATTATCTCAGAATTACAAGAGAATTTTTCATGGAAAAAAGTTTTTTCTCTGTTTTTCTACTATTTTGATAACTATTCTTAAAAAAGTTAAAAGTTATTGCCATATTTTATTACCATTTTCTAAACTATAGCGAATAAACTGTGGTAATGCGAGAAAAGTTGAAGGTGAATACATTTTCTGTGAGTGTCTCTGGCACAGTTCACACAAAAATGGAAATTCAATAGGCTTATTATTTACTCACATTCGTCCTACCTTCTGTTTTTGGAACACGCACAAAAAAAAAGAGATTAAAAAATGTCCCGCTTGAGATTGCCCATTTATTGGCAGATTACGAGGATGCAGAGGTGTCATAAAATAAACCCACTCAACTCATTCTGTAGGATATATTTAAAATATTCTGAAGGCACAATGGTTTGAGAAACAAACCAAAAATGTAATGATTGCCTTAAATAGACGAGTGACCTTTAACCTGTCGAACCCCAGGAATTGGCAACACTGTCCCTTGCATGCTTTGTAACCTATCAGAAACGTCACATTGTCCTTCTATAGGGTGTAAATACATCGCCGGTTTGATCACAACATACAACTAGATGGACTAAATCAGTTCTAATGAAAGCAAACACCGTCAACACACACCCAAAAACAATGTATCTGAGCCCCTATCATCATTACATCTTTATTCCAGAACAGAACATTCCAAACTAACAAAACCAACAAAAGGGGCTTATGTTTTTTATTAGTTTTATTTTATTTATTTTTTTAAAGTAAAAATCCCTTCTTGAAAATACCATCCTGCAACAATTGATAGTACACAACATCATTGAACGCTCTAGAAAAATCTCGATCTGTTGAAGATTTTATGAGCAAATAAAAATATGAAAGACACTGTTGGGTTTAAAAGTTATATTTTTGTTTCGACTGTCAGCTATGGAAGCTATTTGAGCATTTTAAAGCGTCAAAAAGCGAGTCCCTGAAGTTAAACAAAATGGCAATGTTGTGGTTGCCCTTTAACCAACACAACCGAGTTGAGAGAAAGTTTTTCCACCTAATCTAATGCAACACCTGTGAATTTATTAGTGGCTCTAAAAAAATACATTTAAAACCTTATTTTTAAGATAAACAGACCAATGGATCATTTAGTGTTAGCAAAATAATTGTACAGTTATTTTCAAGAGGATCCTTGTAAATGCACTTGAGGAAACAAACTACAAAGAAAAAAAACATCTCCCACATAAACCATTCAAACATACAACAGCATTCAAAACGGCATCATAATCGTAATCTGCAATTCCTTACAGGAATCCCTGTACTGTAAACGATGAATTCATGACCTGCTACGTCTCAATAAATCCTCAAACAGCAATAGATGGTCATGTCTGTAAACTGGAAGACTGTAGAGACCCCCAGTTAAAGATGAAAAAAAATAGAACATGGTATAATATTTTTACTGTGGGGAAAAATTATATCGCAACACCACACCAAAAATAGATGACGGAAAATAGAACAATACATGCGCTTTCCGTAAATACGTGTTCTATCAGTCACAAGGAGACAAAATGTTTATTTTTGCTTTGCTTTAGGAGAAAAAAATACATGTTGAAGTGTCTCTGTGCAGTTATATATATATATTTTTTTTTTTTTTTTCATTTTATTCCGTGTCCACCATAAAATATATTTCTTGTCCGAGCAGCTCCCTTTAATGAATTCTTGTGTTAGGGATGAGGAGACGCACCATAAATCTAAGAAATAAATCATATGAATAAAGTAAAAACAGTTAAAAACAGTTAAAAAATAATTATATAATATAATTCAAAAGTTTGTGGTTGGTAAGATGTCAACCAAGGCTGCATCTATTTTTACAGTAAAAACCATAATATTGTGAAATATTACTACACTTTGAATTAACGTCTTCTATTTTAATATATTTTAAAACTTAATTTATTCCTGTGATGGAAAATCATTACTCAGTGTCACATGATCCTTCAGAAATCATTCTAATATGCTGATTTGCTGCTCAAGAAACATTTCTTATTATCATCAGTGTTGAAATCAGTTTTATGCATAATATTATTTGAGGAAATGGCAATATATATTTTTTCAGGATTATCTGATGATTTGAAGTTTAAAAATGGAACTTTATCTGAAATGGAATCTTTTCTGACATTACTGTATGTACTGTGACTTCTGATCAATTTAATGTATCCTTGCGAAACAAAAATATTAATTTATTTTAAAAAAATCTCTTACTGACCCCATTTAATAATACCCTTTGTACAGTAGTGTAAATAGAATATAAAAACCGAAATTAAATCCAAAGAGGTTTGTATGGACACTTACCTGCAATCTATCTGTTTCCGCCCTTCGTGGAAGATGAAGGCACCACATCTGAGCTCACTTTACCGGGCAGCTGATCCATGGCTGAAGAATCTTCTACTGACTGTTTCTGGAACACAAAATCAGAATTTTAAGAATGCAAAGTTGCAAACCAAGCATGGAAACAAACATTTCAAGCATTTGGTTGGTGAAATTGAAGGTTGCTTTGTAGCATAACAGCACTACATATGCATAAATAAAGAAACACAAAGCGTTTGAGTATCAGACCAGCCTCAGTGTTCAAACAATGCAATCCTGCCAGATTTTGGGATGAATATGCAAATATACAGCCATGTGATTGCGTTTCAGCTGATGGAATGGTGACCGAATGGGATTTTTAGTTTCTGTTTCTCCATGCTGCCGTTCATAAGCCAAAGCTACTGTTTAAGAACTAAATTCATGCATTTTAATTCATATAGAACCTACCTTTGGCTTAGACTTTGGTTTGAACCCCATTGCCTGTAATCAGATAGATACCCCTGATATAAACCGGCTTGAACCAGTATAAAGGGTCGGGGGGAAAGCCAGGTGCTCACACAGTAATAGCATGCACATATTTCTCCTACTTTTAATTTTCTCCTGGTACATATTTTTTTACAGAGGTAGATTGGGGAAATAAAACATTTTTTCTGAAAGAACAAAATGACCAGAGAATATGTGAAAAAAGTGATGATCAGGATCTACTGTAGATAAAGGAACTTTTTCACATTTCTGGGGTTGTCAGAAGCGGAAGTCATCATAGTTAGAAAAACATCTATAGTGCTGAATAAGAGATGACAGCTTGACAACTATAATATTTGAGTTCCCATGTGCTCCAATAGCAAAATAAAATCCATGACTTTTCCAAAAAGAGGGACAAATAGAGTCAAATTTGCCATCACTGCCTCAGAAACACCTCGCAGAGTTGCGTTCATTTGGATTTTGTAATTTACTGCCAAGATGTGACACAATGCTGTATGTATATTCATGAAAAATGAAAATGTGACAAAAAAAACTGAAAATGCATCACAGTCTGTAAAAGGTGTCTTTAATGACAATTGACCTGTGGCCTGATTCTTACCTTTGGTTTGCTGTCTTTGGGTTTGGGGTCGGTCAGGTTGGGAATCAATTTGCCTGCCATCTGATCCAAAGCTGGACCTGATGCCTGTAAACAAAGACGATAGAAATAATCAAACATAGTACATGTGTAAAGAATTTACAGGGGTAATTTAGTTATTTATGCAGGTTTGTTTGTGGTACCTTATAGGTTGGCGGTGTTGGTTCAGGGGTGAAGTGTTGGGCATCAGGTGCAGACGGCTTAATGGTCGGTACTGTAGAAAAATCACTAGACAGCATGTCAAGGGCCGTTGTGTCATCGATTGATTTCTGAGAGATGGACAGACAAATGAGACAGAAATTTGTAGATTTTTAGTTAGATTGTTTATTGAAGTTGTATACAGTGTTAGAGCTGCACGGTCAATCGTTAAAAGATCACAATCTCGAATTAAACACAAGTGATCTTATTCCTAAATGAAATCGATTTGGCTAAAAATTGCACAATTTTATTTAGTTGTTTATTCAGAATCAAAATCATGATTCTCTTAAACAACAAAAAAGTGATTCTCAATTATATATTTATACTAGGAACATGAAATTGTCGTGTATATGTGTGTGTGTTATATAACACACAAGACAATTTCATGTTCCTAGTCAACCTGGTTAGCTAAAAGTAAAAATATTAATGGGAATATACTTAAGAGATATTTTACTCGTAAAAAATTCTAGGGGTACCAATAATTGTGGCCATTTCATATTGCGATTTAACCCCCCACTTTCAATTCTTTTACTTTAACGAAAGGTTTGATTTTTGCGCATTTTTTTGAATGAAAAATCAAAAGGATAAACCACACAGATTTATTTTTTACAGCCATTTTTGATCATATTTACCAGAGGTGGCATCAATTAACTCTTTGTGTCTGTGTGTGTGTATATATATATATATATATATATATATATATTGTATAATATAATATACTGTATATATATATATAAACTTTATAAACTTTTCATAAAGTACCTGCTTTGGTTTGGCGTCTTTCGGCTTTGCTGCTTCAGATGCCTGTGGAGAAGACTGAAGAATAAGTGGAAAATTTGTCACATCTTTAGTGATACATAAATATTGTAGTTTGATACATATCAAATAATGCAGAAGCAAAAGTCACCTTGTGGCCTTCCTCTTTGAACCTATATTCTGGTGGAAGGCTGTCGTCTCTCTCACCTGGTTTACTCACTTTCTCCTCCTTTATATCCTTTTCCTGTGGTGGGAAGAGAAAAGCAGTACGGTCATAATATAGTTTACATGACCATATTTTGCCTTTAAGCCGCCTGTGAAAAGACACTCTATTGTTCAAAAGTCTGGGGTCAGAAAGATAACCTTCAGAAGTTTTTCCAAACACTGGGATACTACGGAAGAATATGCAGAGCGGCAGGAACCACACAATACCAGGAAACACAAAGATTGGTGTATCATCTATCTCACATTGATCTCTTTAACAAATAAACATGTTTTTAGGAACTCAAGAGGAAGTTAGGGTGCTGTAATGGTTAGTTTTCATGGGTCATATAATAAAAAAACTTTTGTTTGATGCACTATTTAAAAAGGCAGATTATGTCTATATCAAATTCAAAATGTCCTACAATTGGTTGTTGTAGTTTTATGGTGATGGCATTTTTTTTTAATAACAAAAATAAGTAGTGCTGGTCATGTAATCGCATCTGATTTGGTTTGAGTCGCCCTTGATTCACATTTGTGTGTATGGAAATTGTAAAGACACAGTTATTAAAAGGTGTGTTACCTTAACAATGGCTTTAGGCGGGACAGGGGCAGGCTCAGGGGCTGGTTTTATGTCTCCCAGAGTGTCTGAGAGGGCATCCAAAGCTGATGAGGTACTTTCTGATAACTGCACCAAAAAATAGAAGAGAAAATCCGTATAAAAGGAAAGTATGAACATGTATAATATGTGAAAACATGGATAAACTATAAAATGTACCTGTCTGGCAGCTTGTGGCGGGCCAGAGACAGCAGACTGAACTTTAGATGCAGAAGAAGGAGCGACAAAATCACCAGCAAGAGCATCTAAAGCATCTGAAGCTGAACCTGAAGGCTAAAGAACAGAATGAGAAGATTGAGATGCTATTGAGATTAAACATACAGTACACTACCATTCAAAAGTTTGGGGTCAGTTAGATTTCTTTTTTTTTTAATTAAAACTTTAATTCTGCAAAAATGCTTTTAATTGATCAAAGTGACAGTAAAGGCATTTATAATGTTACAAAAATGTACCATTTCCATTCATGGTTGTATTATGGTTTCCACAAAAATATTAAGCAGCACAACTGTTTTTAACATTAATAATAATAATAATAATGCACATTTTACAGTTAATCAGCATATTTGAATTATTTCTGAAGGATCATATGACACTGAAGACTATAGTAATGATGTTGAAAATTCAGCTTTGCCAACACAGGAATAAAACAGTTATTTTAAATTGTAATAATATTACTTTTACTGTCTTTTTAATCAAATAAATGCAGACTTGGTGAGCACAAGGCACTTTCAAAAAGATTTTAACTATCTTATCAACCCCAGAAATCACTGATATGTAGGAGAAACAATTAAGACATAAAATACACCAAAGTTGTTTGTTTCCAACTGTATGTGGATGTTCACAAGTCTCACCTGAACAGGAGTCTTGGAGGAAGAACAAACAGGGGTCTTGGCAGCAGATGGGACAGTTGAGGTGGTAAAATCACCAGACAGAATATCCAGAGCATCAGCAGTGTCTAGAGAAGGCTGGGACAAAAGAAAGCATCCACTAATCAAATCCCAAGAACGGTGACCAATCATCACACATCCATTAGACAAAACACATATAACAACAAGATCAATGTCACTTAATCCTAATAACTGTGACAGCATATTACCTCTTTCACAGGAGCAGGATATTTCTTGAGCTCTTCCTCTGAGAATCTGTAATCTGGTGGGATTGTGTCGTCTCTCTCCCCGACACGAACACCCTTCTCGGATGTCAGTTTCTTCTCCTGCTCAAAAAAACATTCAATTATGCAACAAGAAATGTTGCAATGATATCTAAATTTGTAAAAGACATTAAAAATCAAAGAAGAGTCATGACTCTTACATTAACAATGTCCCCAGGTTTGAGTTCAGGTAGTTTTTTTGGTGGTTCTGATGGACCCAGTGTGTCGCCCAGAGCACTGAAAGGGTCCTACGCATATGAGAGAAATAGAGAGAGCCACATAAAAATCTACAGCGTCCAGAAAGCTGAATATCAGTTCTAATATTAAAACAAAAAATACAACTGATATGGCCAATTTCATATATTTCCATGACTTTTTTTTCCAGGATTTGCAATACCTCGTCTATCGCTGGTTTTTGCGGAGGGCCTGGAGGGACAGGAGCAGCTGAAGAAACCTATGGCATACAAGAATAGAAAAAAAAAGATCTTTTGAGTGAAAACACATACTGGAAATACTGAACAGAGTGCAATGATGGTTGAGATTTTAATCAAGCATGTTTCCATCCACCTAGTTTTATGCCAAAAAAATGTGGATAAATTAAAAAAAAATAGCATAACATAAATGCATGCGCTCAATTGAGGTGAATCCTTTCTTATATCCAATAAGACGACATTTACCGAATAAATCCCACGATGCGCAACTGAAGACTCAAGTGACTTTCCCGCTACAAAGGATGTGATTGGATAACTGGACAAACCAGTGGACCAATTTCATTCCACAGCATCTCAAATGTTGGTTTGGTCACAGCCTTTTTGTCATTAAAAAGGTTGGGTATAACGACTAGCCAGAACTTACACGATTGCAGCAACTTTAATTTTTATAACAGAGATATTTTGAGGCAACTTCCCAGGAAGTGACGATTTTGTTCTCTTGAACACATAGGATGAAAACGCTGCTTTACTCACGAATGTTTAAAATGTTTAAAGTTAAAAATACAACTTTGGACAGAAACAAAGCTATTGGCATTTGATGGTACCTTAGAAGCAGACTTTGGAGGAGCCACGAAATCACCAGCCAGAGCATCCAGTGCTGATGATTCATCCACTTTCTGCAAAAAGAAGATTAACACTTATTACTAACACTAACACTTATTACTAATACAACTTATTTGAATTATTACAAAGCATTCTGTAAAACTTGCTTTATACTGTACTACTAACTGAGATGTTCTCAATTCTGCCAATTTCATAAATAGCTGTGCTAGTTTCATTTCTTTCATCTCAATCCTTGGTCACTTCCTTATCCAATAATATATCAATTTCAAATCAAATCAATATTTCATGTCAATTTTTTGGGCAAGTAGCAGTGTAAAAATTGATATAAATGTATAGTCAGCCAACATCATATCAAAATAAACACTGACAGTAAAAGGCCTACCTTGGGAACATCTTTAGTCTTCTCAGGAACCGGAGCAGGCTTCTTTGTTTCCTGATTAAAAAAAAAATACCAGTGGTTCAAGAACTATTTGAATTCTTAAACCTATATAATGCAATAATAATTTGTTACGGTTATGATAACATAAAATAAATCACACACAAGGAAGAAAAAAGGCTAAAAGCAACAGCACAGAAAGCTGTCCTACCTTGGGAACGTCTTTAGTCTTCTCAGGAACCGGAGCAGGCTTCTTTGTTTCCTGATTCAAAAAAAAAAAAAAATACCATTGGTTAAATAACCATTTGAGTTCTTAAACCTATATAATGCAATAACATTTGTTAATGTTATGTTAACATAAAATAATCACACACAAGGAAGAAAAAAAGGCTAAAAGCACCAGCACAGAAAGCTGTCCTACCTTGGGAACATCTTTAGTCTTCTCAGGAACCGGAGCAGGCGTCTTTGTTTCCTGATACGAAAAATGACCAGTGGTTAACCAACTAAATGTTAACTAATGTTATGTTTTTATAAAATACCAGCTTTTTTGAGGAGCAACAAACTGTGGAATGGAGGCTTTAACAACATGTGAGCAGTGCTGGGGATATTGCGTTACTCGTTATTATTTTTTAACAACAAATCTCTATTTTTTTTTTCAAATGTAAAGGCCCTTTCACACCAAAAGTGAAACGAATGAGCCTCGGGCAGAAGGAAATCCAACTTCACTCCTGTACAGTTGAGAGTGCAGCTCAAACCTTTCAGATGTGCTGCCATTCTGGATTGCAGTAACTTTGCATAATTACTGGGAAAAAAAGTAATGTAACTCACATTACTTGTAATGCATTACCCCCAACACTGCATGTGACTATAAATGGCTTAAAACAACACAGGACAGAAACAGCCTTCCTACCTTAGGAACATCTTTAGTCTTCTCAGAAACCGCATCAGGTTTCTTCTTTTCCTGATTAAACAAATTAATAATGTTTACCTACTCGAATGTACATAATAAGCATTACATAATGTTATATTGTAATTAAATGATTACCTGTGCAGGAGGAACAGGGGCCTTAACAACAGGTGCTGCCGCAGGGGTCGTAAAACCTTCAGAAAGTATGTCCAGTGCATCATCTGTGTTCAGTGAGGGCTAAGAGAGATCCACCAATCAGAACACAGTATACAGTGACAATAGCCAATCACAACACACCATTAATACAACCCATTTCTCCTCACATAAGTAAACATTCTCAATGATATAAAGTATAGAATAAGAGAAGACAGATTTTAAATCTTTGGTAGATTGTATTCTATGTCTGACCTCTTTCACAGGAGCAGGATATTTCTTGAGCTCTTCCTCTGAGAATCTGTAATCTGGTGGGAGTGTGTCCTCTCTCTCCCCGACACGAACACCCTTCTCGGATGTCAGTTTCTTCTCCTGCTCAAAAATATGCAGATGTTTAGAAACATATAGAAAATTAGTACTTCTATACAGGGTTACTATCATTTAATAAAACTATTAAAAAAATTCTGTTCATTGAAAAAAATATAAATATTATTATATATAATATTATATATATATATATATTAAATATATTATATATATATATTTTTTTCTTTTTTTACAAATTTTAAAAATAAAACAAAAACTAATAAAATGACAAAAGCACAAAATGAAACTACTAAAAATGTATCTAAAATTAAGATCAAAAATAAAAACTAATAATATAATAAAAGCTCATACAAAATATTAATAAAACAATAACAAAACAAAAATACTCCATACTACTGCTTTGATAAAAAAAAAAATTAAATAATCTAATAAGAATTATGAAATAATAAACAGAACAGTTACATCAACAATCTGCCCAGGTTTGAGTTCAGGCAATTTTTTGGGTGGTTCTGGAGCGCCCAGTGTGTCGCCCAAAGCGCTGAGAGCGTCCAGCGACATGGAGTTGTCTGACTAGAATAGAAAATCGACACAATCTCAATTCATTTTGAATAAAAATACATTGACTTATCTGAAATATTGAATTCTTAAAATAAGTAATGACCATTATTTCATTAAAGTATTGGGTTGAACTTGACTTTACCTCATCTGTCTTTGGTTTAGTGGGTTGTGTGTGGATATCTAGTTTGGCTTTCTTGTCAGCCGGTGGAGCAGGGGACTTGGTTACAGTAGCAGATTGAGACGTCGCCTGTTGTTTCTGCTCAAGGAGACAGAGACATGCTTAGCTTTTAGACATGCTAATGTTATTGTCGTAGTGTTTTAAATGTTGTTACCGGCTGATAGGGTGGAGGGGGAGCAAAGTTGGAGATGCCAGCCGATTTCACATCGACTGCTCCTATTGTTTCAGTTTTCTGAAAAACAGTCAGTAAATATCAAACAAATATTAAAACATTTGCATAAAGTCAATACTATGGATGTACATCCAAATGCTCTGATATGACTTAAGCCAGGGATTTAATAATTTAATAATATGACTTAGTATTAACTTTAGTTATTTTAACTAAATAAACATGATAATATAAAAGGCTAATATTCTTAAATAATAATTATGTTAAAAATAAAAAATAGCAAATATTTTCCATGCCCAACTATTTTCAAAAGGACAATGTGAAGAAAATTATCAAATAAAAAACACAGAAAATTATCAAATAAAATATAATAGCGGAAGATATATTTTAACTTCATATTAATTCTAACAATTGTATTAATAAGTAAATAAATACTAACAATAATAAGTGTTATTATTATTCAACATTTTAAGCTATTAAAAAAATATATAGTTAATAATAAGTTACAAATAAAAAAAAATGCTATTACCTTCCATAAAAATTTAAAAAAATATATAAGATTATAAAAATAAAACTGGATTTATATTTGAATTGAAATAAAATTCCCTCACAAGGGGATTATCGTAACTGAGGGTCTACGTATGGCCTGAAAAACTTTGAGAAAACCCCTGACTTTAGCAAAAACACAACAAACTGTTGATAAAATAGGCTACGCACCACATCGGTCTTCTTAGGAACAGTTGGAGCTGAAGACACAAACCCAACCGAGAGGGACTCCAGCGCATCCTCTGTGCTCATAGGCTTTCAGAAACAAACAAGCACACATAAATAAAAACAAAAATAAAAAACAGGATTGTGCACAAAATGTCAAAAAGAATATATTAATAATGTAATTCTAGAAAAGACCATTAGAGGGAGCCCCAAGCTAAATTTCGGGGAAACAACAAACAGCATGTGTCGTGGCAGGAAAAGTACAGGCACACCCTCTGCATACCAAGAGCTCGACATTAACAACACAACACACTGCGTGCTTTCACACACTAACTTATAAAACAACCAGCAGCTGAATAAAATGCTGTACAAAATGGTGAGACGTGATAATATTTGGAGAACCGAAGGGTGGGCGATGGTCGTTAACTAAACAGCTTGGCATGATGGCATATATATCATTGTCATATGGTATAATAAGCGAAATGCAGCACAGGTTGTGTGTGTGTTATAACTGATTGAGCAACAATGTGCTTAAAGTGAATGAGTGATGAATTTGTGTTTGGTTCTGTTTGCTAGCCAACACCCTTAGATCAAGCTAAATATTTGGCACTAAAAAAACAGACAGAAACAAAATATATACATACATACACATGTATAAGACCCTATATGGACATGGTTTGGGTGTGTATTATGCTAATTACTTACTGTCATTTTTAATTTTGCAAACTAATCAGCATTATATTGAGGGTAAGAATATGAAACATATGTTTATGCTAATTTTCTCAATAAAAGGTGTTTGTGCATTAGGCCCAAAGACAGAAAGAATGGGACAATAACAATCAAGTTGTGCTGGGAATAGGCAAGTAAACACAGTGGAGACTTCAAATTTGTGTGAACTAGAAGAATGGAAGTCACATGATAAGAAAAGGGCTAAAAACAACACACTGACAGTAAAAGGCCTCCACAACTCTCCTACCTTGGGAACGTCTTTAGGCTTCTCAGGAACTCCAGTAGGTTTGTTCTTTTCCTGAATATATAAATTAACACCGGTTAGACTCAAAACCCACTGAAAAAGATTTAAAAACATGCTCCTCTAAAAACAAATGCTTTGGATTAGACAGTCAGAAACATACTCTAAACATCAGTGAGATATAATAAAAAAGTAAGACTGATAGAGGCATTATAGAAAGGGAAACAAATCAGGAATGTGGGAAGGGAGAAGGAATGATAGCTAAAACAGCTAATTAAGCTCTAAATTAGTTGTTGAAGGTCATTAGGCATGCTAAAAACTTGTAAGCATGAAAGTTGGAACTAAACTCTGCAGGACAGTGGCCCTTTAGGACTGAGTTTGGACACCGCTGGTTTAAAGGAACAGTTCACTCAAAAACAAAACAAAAAAGCAATCGAATTGCTTAAAAAGATAGTTCACCCAAAGGTCTAAAATTCTGTCATCATTCACCCACCCTCGTGTTCCAAAATCATAAGACTTTCGTTCATCTTCGGATCAACAATCAGGCATCCGCAGGAACCAATGAGATTGTATCAATTTGTGTCAATGTTTATTTGATCAATGTTTTTGTGAATAAAAGCCTAAATTAAATCTGTTCATCAGATAAAGCGATCAAGTCTATTCAGAAGACTTGGATTAAATTGCTTGATTCATGTGGATTTATTTAACAATCTCTTTATAAAATGTTTTTGGGTGATCAGACTTTCAATGGAGGGACAGAAATCTCTTCCAAAGATGAACAAAAGTCAAATGGGTTTGGAACAACATGAGAATGAGTAGTGAACTATCCCTTTAAGAAGACATGGACTATAGCACACAAGTCCTTCTTTAGGCTTCTTTTATTATTCTTTTTGGTGCCTTTCTGTTAATTTTGAAGCTTGAAAGCCTCAGTCCCCATTAATTGTAACTGTCTGAAAATGTATGCCCAAACCTTTCTTTTTTTTTCTTCTTTTTTTTTTTAATCCTCATTTTGGGTTCAATGGAAGAAAGAAAATCATCCAGGATTGAAATAACATTTAATTTTTGGTTGAACTATCCCTTTAACTACAAATCACACCAAGCCGACGCCGAACTAGCACTGATGAAAGCCGACCGTGTTGTCGCCTCGCATCGGGGTAAAAAGCTGCACATGAACACACCAAGAGAACTACAGGCGACTGTCAGCTATAATGTGCATTCTACGCCTACATGTAATGAGCCAACTGTCTATTTCTGCAAATATATTAGTCTATATTTGTCATTCAAAAAGGGAAACCGACGCTGCAGGCTGCAGATACACGAGCCGTAAACAAAGCAGCGCATGCTTACCATTTTGAATATCAATCCTGCTAAAATGCTTTTTTTATAACACTCCGCTCATTTTAATATTGAAATATTCACCAAGAAACACTCAGGAAAGATGATGTAACATTAGAACGGCCTTCTATCTGTACCGTTTTGAATTCTTTGCTTGCTGTTTTGCTATTGTTCTCGTGTACTGACTCATTCCCTAAGCTGAACAGCCAATCAGAGTTCCCTCTTTCAACATGTCGAATCGGCCGAAAAAAGACAACGAAGACCAATTTCAGCCGAGCACACCGAGAAGACACAAAAACCGCCCGAAAGCCGACCGTCGGCTTGGTGTGTTGTGTTCCAGGCTTAAGATGAAAGAAATAGAAAAAGAAAGAGGATAAGAATGTTTCATGATCGCCAACTGACCATGTCTTCCTTTCTGTATCCGGGCGGAAGTGTGTCATCTCTCTCACCACACAAAACACCAGTCTCTGGTTTTACTTTTGGCTGAGACATTCAACACACTCCATTAGAAAACACACATACAGCAAAATACACAAGCATTCACAAACACATGCTAAGATAATTGCTTAAAGGGTTAATTCCCCCCAAAAAGAAAATTCTGTCACCCAATTACTCACCCTTTCTAAACCCATAAGACCTTCGTTTTAATCTTCGAAACACAAATAAGCATTTTAAAGTATTTTAAATTAAATTTTAGTGATTTCTGTGTCTTTTTAGCCTTTATTTTAAATTTTAGTGTCTATTCACTCAAAACTCTTGAAACATTCGTAAAGAGATTGTGAAAAATTCATATTAATTAATTTAGGCTTTTATTTACATATAAACATTGATCGGCGAATGTACATACATACAACATTCAAATTTGGTAAACAGAAGCTCAAACGTGCTTGCTTGACGTGCTTGCTTGATGTTTGCTCGCTTCGCTGATCAATATTTATTTCTGAATAAAAGCCTAAATTAAATCTGTTTACCATATAAAGCGGGGTTCCCCAATCTTGGTCCTGGAGGGCCACTGTCCTGCAGAGTTAAGCTCCAACCCTGATGTAACACACCTGAGCAAGCAAATCAAGGTCTTCACGATCAGTAGAAACTCACAGGTAGGTGTGTTTGATCAGGGTTGGAGCTAAACTTTGCAGGGACAGTGGCCCTCAAGGACCGAGATTGGTGAACCCTGATATAAAGTGACCCGAGTCTCTTCATAAGCTCGGTTTATATGGATTTCTGTCACAATCTCTTAATGAACGATTTCAAGAGTAAGAATTTTGGGTGAATAGACTTTCACTGGAGGGCCAGAAATCGCTTATATTTCATTTAAAATATTTTCATTTGTGTTCCCAAGATGGAACGGCATGGAACGACATGAGAGTGATAGTAACTGATGACAGAATATCATTTTTGGGTGAAATTTCCCTTTAAGTTTTAAATAGACATCAGTCAAATATCTAAACCCATGCATTACCTCTTTGACCTCTGGTCCAGTGTATGTTGGGACTGTAGGAGCAAGAGGTTTTGATGATGGTAAAGTGCCAGACAGGGCCTCAAACGGATCTACATCCTACACACACACAAAAAATAAACACATTGGAAAGTTTTTAAGACACATAATCTCTGATGACCACACAACAAAGATAAACTATATAAAGTATACTAACCCCCGTACTGACTTTAGTTGCTGGAGGACCCACTTCCACTTGCACCTGCAGCACAAAGCAAAATTACTCTATTATTCTCCATACTGTCAAACCAGGACTGGCTACAGTACTGAAACATTCAAGGTATTATTCAATAAATTGTCAAGACATCTATGCAAGATGACCATTATGTTTCTCACCAAACTATGGTATGTTCCATCATGGTATACAGTATTTGGTATATATGATCATTTAAAATGGGGAAAAAAGTAGTTATTACAATTTTTACAAAACCTACAGTAAAAGAAATGGTGACCAGTCACAGAAGCTAAAATATACACTTTCTCTACTCATACTAATTTTAGCCAAAAATCTTGGGAAAACAAAATTATAGATATCTTTCCATTATATAGACAGTTACTGTTAAAAGATTTGGGGTCAGTAAGATTTTTTTTTATAAGTAATATCTGTTTTTTAGCAAGGTCACATTAAATTGAAGTTTAAAATGACAGTAAAGACAGAATTCTATTTCAAATTATTAAACGTTCTATTCATTAAAGAATCCCGACAATGTCATCATAGTTTTCACTCAAATATGAAGCAGCACAACTTTCAACATTGATGAAAATAAATAGTCCCCTAATAGTCCTTTTAAATTCCAATAAGAAATACTGGTTTCTTCTTTTAAAGCACAAATCTCTTTGCACTTTTAGAATTAAAATTGGAGGTTAAAATAAGAATGTTGACGTAATTTTGATGCACTCCCGATGATCCTCTGTCAAGTACCTTTTGGGCGCTTGTTTGCTTTTGGGTACCAGCAGTGGCTGAGGGCTTCCCAACAGCCGGATCCACTTTAGCAGGTCCCGGTTTGGATGAAGGAACGGTTGTACTCTATCAGAAGAATACGCCCCACATATTCGAGTATTAATACCAACTTTCACATGATGATACTAAATGAAATAAAGCAATTGTGCAGCCAAAGCAAATCCAGAGAGGGAAGAAAAGAGAAAGAACAGAAAGATAAGACCTCTTGTCATATCTTTTCAAGAGTGCAATGATGAGTGCAACTCCTTATACATGTGTTTGAAAGATGAACACCATGGTGATAGGAGAATGAGACATTGCTAAGGTGGGACTATCCATCCAAGAGAATTCTCGAAGTAAAAGCAGCAATAAATGGTGTGCAGAAGAGGACATCATAAGCGGCATGTTGAAGTCATGTTTGCAGAAGAATAAGGACACTCCAATGAATGATGTGCATTGGTATACCTGGGCCTTGTCTTTCACAGGATCTGTGGGCTTCACTCCTGTTCCAGCTGTCGGTCCAGTAGCAGAGCTCGCAGTTGGGACTTTAGAAGAAGGCGCAGGTGTGGGTTTAGAGACTGTGGCCTGCAATCAGCATGCCGGAGTGAGATACTCATTATATATCATTTAAGTATGAAGATGAGATGATGTTTCTCGAGGCGGCACCCAGAAAGTCATGAATGTGGTCAGTGTTGAGTCCCAAAGAACAAACAAAAAGCACCATCTCCATTACACAGAGGCGTTTGTGCAACAAATGGTCCTCCAGATGTTTTCCAGAAACAACCCAAAAGCGTGTTAGTATTCACCAAAAATATTCACCAAGAGTGAAAGCAAGATCGATTAGGATAGAAAGGATTAGGTGTTAAAAAGACAGTGCAGTATGACCCTGATGAAAACCAGCGTGAGGAAGGGGTGAACAAGCCCAAAGTCCATTAATTCCAGTAGACGGATAGTGTCTACCTGTGGCGTGACTTGAGAAGCTGCTTTCTGAGTGGTGGTAGAGCCTCCAACGCCTGCAGCTCCCACAGTAGTTGGAGCTACTGAAGAAGCTGCTGGGGTTGCAGGGCTGGTGCCGGGTTTAACAGCTGCAGATGCAGCAGAGGATTGCATAGGTCCTTTCTACAATGCAGATGTGAGAATGTTAATTATATATCATGTTATTCCACATGTTATTGATGGAAACTATTTGGGAGAGAGAGGCAATGGTATCAGAACATAATCAAATCTACGCCTCCTGCATGAGCACCACAGCCCAATTGTGCCAGGATGGCGTCCACTAGGTATCAACTAGTCTTGCTAGTAATCTTTGTTTTCAGTCTAAAGGCCTGTTCACACCGGGATGAATTTCGAGCGCATTATTCGCCGACGTTTAACGCCTCGTGACTAAACAAAGGGCGCCAATGTGAGTGTTCACACCATAGACTGTAAAAAAGATGGACGATGCCCCTTCGCTCTTTTCCATTAGAGAGAACTGAAGCCGCCATTGTCTCAATATGACGCTGACATCTTGGAACTTGAGTCTGCGCACTAGCGTGTTTCGGGACCAGTCATGCGCAGTCGTGAGCAGGAAGTAAAGCCGCGAAATCAAGGCCGCGCCCTCATTCTCGCTGAATCAAACGCAAGCACACGCCCCGCACTTTCAATAAGTGTCCTCTGTCTGCTTTGTTCTTCTCCAATGATGTCTGCTGATTGCAGAACCTCATTAAAATAAGGTAAATACAACTACTAACCACATAATCAACATTATCAAAAAACGTCCGCTGGTGCTTCAGTGACTACCTCGCAGAGAGAACCTGTCAATCACAGCTGTCAATCATGACGTCAGAGCACCGTTTTTTACCATCACATAACTAACTAAAAACAAACTTATTTTAAAAACGAACACTTGAAATTACATCAACGCGATAGAAACTACAATAAATGACAGATACTATATTTGGAAAAAGGATATGTGAAGTGTAATTTAATTGTTTAATTGGTCTCGCGTCCCATTGAATAACATGGGGAGGCAGGGGTTATGAGCTATACTAGGTCCGGTCACAGGGGGGCGATCGAGACGTTTTGGCTTCACTATTGAGGGCTTGTGCGGCACGCTTGGTTCACACCGACACGTAAAACGCCACGCATAAAAGCGTCATTTTTTAAAAAACGCCCCGGGTTCGTTTTTTTAGATTGATGCGCCGCGTCAAAAACTATCCGACCAATGAGATTGGCGCTTTTGCTCACGTGTTTGAAGCTTCTGAAGTTACAGTAAAATACAACTTGGGGGGCGCTCAAACACAAAACGGTTTTGCCGAGCACACATATGCAACGGCGAAGAAGATCTACGCGTCGCCGTCTACACATACACAACCAGGAAGAAATAATATGAGGAAGATGAGATGCAAGGCAAGGTGAATGTAGAGCTGCTGTTCTCGTTGGTGCTAGAACGTAAAGAACTGTATGACAAACGTGACAGGGACTACAAACATCTTGAGAAAAGGGAACTGTTATGGAGTTGTATTGCAGAGCAAATCTGCGCCATCTAATGTCAGGAAATGAATTTGCATGTTCACTCGACTCATCGTCAGAGAAAATCGCTTGGGGGTGAACACAAAAAACGTGTTAAAAAACGCTGACGAATAACACCGCAGATATTCGTCCCGGTGTGTACGGGTTACTTGTTAACCAGGTGATATTGAGAATGAGTGATACCTATAACAATCACACAAACAGCAATTCCAAGTAAATCAAAAGCAAACTCCAGCTGTAACTAGATTCAGGAAAGTGAGTCATAGGGCAGACGCCTCTCATGGGAGACACCATGTCCTGCCACAGCCAAATATCCCAAGAAACATGCTCTGTCCAAAGGCAACAAATAACCACGAGAAAAATTTAAACATTTAAAACAACCAAAAAGTCTCAAAATCAACCAACAAAGTTGGTCCATACAAACAAAGGAGTGTATAAAGACGTCTTTGTATCTCTATGCAATGACTATTTTAGGCCCTCTTGTAGCTTTTAATGTTGGTGCTTGTTAAATCAAACACATAGTAACCTAGGAACAGCCACCCAAAACACCCTAGTTTTGTGGTGGCGACTTTTGTACTGGCAAGTAGCATTCATTTGATCATCATCAAAAAAAAGAAAAGCTTGTTACACATAGTGTCTACATCTCTACTGAAAGGAGTAGCAATAAACAGTTTATCTGAATAGGAGGAAGACTTTTCCCAGGTCGACACCACACCTCTTAAAAACACAGTAGCGTCCCTAACAGAACAGTACAGATACCTGCATGCTTCAAATGAGTAAAAAGAAGATGACAACCAATATCCAGAGTAGATGTCATGGGTCGATGAAGTCGTAGAGTGGAATGTAGTCTTTGCATCAGACAAATGAATGAGCTAATGTGAATAAATGGAGTAAATGACTGAAAAGGATGAAGGATTTTACCTCATATTGTGCAGGTTTCGCTGAGGAGACCTGAGATGTTGAGGTGGGTGTGACGTGCTGAGACTGCAATGAGAAGAGAGACAGAAAGAGGACGGTTGAGTGTCAGAGAAGGAAATGCATTTACACTATTACAAATAGCATTATTGCTGCATGCATAAGTGCACTGCACTATTGATTGACTTGCCCTGACCTCACTATATTAAAAACAGCCAAAATCACATGCAAATCATGAGTCTAGTGCAAAACATAAGGTCATGCTGAATCAGAGAGAAGAGAAACCCAGTGAACACATTATCAAACACACTTAAATATGTGTGCATTATTTCAAGTGCGAGCAAAAAAAGTAGCTTAGGTGCATTTCTAATCAGATGCAATACGAGAAACTCTGAAGCAATAACAATCCTAACTGATCTTTAATGTACAGTAAGCACTAAGTAGTTCTACCAGTTCACAGATTGCATCTTCAACAAGGGCTTTTTATACTAGAGAAGAAGACTATTAACCACCAAACCACCATCCACAGCAACCACTTCTAGCCATTTATTGTATGTGGTCCTCTAAAGCTTTAAATCAACCTTTAAACACAGATGTAAAATGGTGACAGCTCATGGATTGCTTTTCTTTTGGTCTTTACAGTTTCTATGTCCACAAGCCTTCTAGGTGGAAGAGAAATAAAAGGAGCACCCAGCATGTAGATTTACTGCTTCGATGTGCCTCAAAGTCTTCTAACAAGCTCAGCAGGTTTTAGGTTATGTACTGAAAGAGGGAGGATTGTTGATGATGAAATACAAAGAACCAGAGACGATACAGTCAAACATTAGCGTTATTCATGTGATAAAGCTCTTCCATGTAAATCTGAGGTTTTCGTTCCTCAGTGACCTCGGCAAGTGATTAGTGACAGGACATTTCGTCTATCGCTAAATTTCTTTTTATAGAATGTTGCACCAAATAACCCTACCCATTGTGAAATCTCATTGGTCAAAAATCCAATTCCACATAACTCTACATTAAACATATCTTATGATAGTGTCACATTGTCCTACTTGACCTTTGACTCACAGAAAACATGATCCATGGATGTCAAGGCAGGTCAGAGGAACCTTTTAAAAAGATTTTCAAAGATCACTTCTTCCTTACTTTTTAAAGTTCTTTAATTTATTGGATATAATTGTTAAGGAATAATAATATATTTTTTAAAATAATAATAATAATTATTATTATTATTCATGTTGCTAATGCTTAATTAAATCCAATTAATTTTTCTATTATCTAAGTTCAGGGCTGTGCAAATATTAATTCAGATTAATCGCATCCAAAATAAAAGTTTGTGTTGTGTGTGCTGTGCATAATTATTTTGTATATATAAATACACACGCATGCGATGTATATATTTAAGAAAATGTGTTATTCATATATAAAATATTTATATATAATAATATTTAAATATAATAATAAATAAATAAATATACTATTTGCATATATATATATATATATATACATACACAGTATTTATGTGCAAATAATTCTTAAATATATACATGCATGCATAAGTATTCATATAAACAAAATAATACACAGCACACACACATATATTATGCAAACAAAAACTTATTTATTTTGGATGCGATTAATCGCAATTAATCTTTGCACATCCCAAATAATTATACTTATTATCACTGCAATGCAAAACACGATAATAAATAATGTTTTTATTTGACCCTGATAGGCAAGAAGGAGAACAGAAAATGATGGCAAAAGAGAATAGGAAGATGAATAAGAAAATGAAACGAGCCGGACACAAAATCTCAACCAGAAGAGCAGCACATTTTTTGCTTCAAAACTCCCTGACAGTCCCATGAGCTGCCAGAACAGACTGTCAGGGAGTTTTGAAGCAAAAGTTAGAGCCATTGTGCTGAAATTTGACTGTCAAAAATTTGCTCCCGAATAAGATATGTCTTTAGTGTGCATCACCACTCAGGCTATATTTATATTATATGGTTCAAGTTTCACCCAATTTCAATTTGTCCTCCCATGTGGCACAGATCGGATATGACCCACGAATGTGTAAGGAGGAAAAAAAGCACCAACCAAGATCACATGACTCTTTTTTTCAATGGCAGAATGGGGGACGAAGGCTCAACGCCGTGTTTTGCTGACCTTTAAAGATGGTGTGCAAAGCAAAAATCCATTTCATCTGCATCCATTGCAAATCATGCCGTTTTTATGCTTTTAAACTTTTCCGGGTCTCCACCTCTTTGGTCATTTCGCCAAGCGTATAAATGCATATATCGGATAAGAGTCACTTTTAAAATGAAATGTCGGCAACAAATCAGAATTGGGCATCAAGACCAGCAGTGTAAATGCAGCCTCAGTGTTCTTTCCCTGTGCCGCTAAATAAAGATCCTCGAGCAACAACACGAAAAAGCACTAATTCTTATCAGATGGACAAAACTCTTTAAAGCATAGCAGAGCACATTTGGAAAAACTTGGCTGATAACCTAATAACCCAACCCGTTTAACAACAATACAACAAAACAGGTGGAAGCCCATAAGATAACGATTGTGTGAGTACAGTTTTAAATGAGCATGGGTGTAGAGCTAAACGTTGCGTGCAAGAAGCCGCCTAGATACGTGGCTTTCAGTCAGGTAAACACTATGCTTGCTCCGCAATAAAAAACACAAAAGCATTATGGGTAAACATATGGGTAAACACAAGGAAGGTACTATTTAATAGGACACTGTGTGTGCAGAAGAACCAAAATAAATTTGCACTTAAAAACAGAACTTAACACAACCACAACAGATGATAATGACATCAGCGATGCAAAATAATTTCTCTTTTAAATGCTATGACGATTCAAATTGTCTAGGGTAGGTTTAGCTGATGTCGTTGTCATAGACAATGCCAACACCCCCAAAAACACACACATGACTCATGAGTCCAGTTCAGTCAAATGATGAGCTCACATTGTCATCTCAATATCATGCTGGTCGAAATTCCTAATGGACAATCTAACTTTCACACATGGGTCCATCACACAACAATGTCTATGCGCATCCAGTAGCACACTCCAAGTGTGACAACTCCCAGAAACCACAGCATGTTAGCAGGTGTTGGAGAATGTGGCAAAGAAAGCAACACGGGTTCGGTACAAACTACGCAACGGTTGGTCCTCTCCAACCTGTTTTAGCCTCTGAGCCACTGCCCTCTCCTAATACAATCCTTTTGAAGAAGCATATTTGGTGGAGTCACACATTGAATCTGTAGACACACCCTTAGAGCATAACAACAGTTGATTTGTAAATATAAGTAAACTACCAGCATTGATATTTCTTCCATCCCAATAACTCCCCCAACCGGACTTTTGAACAGGAAAAACCTTCAGTTTTTAGATCTTTTTCAGTGGTTTCCCCATAAAATGATTATATCCTTTAACAAAAGTCATGATTAATGCATGTCTCCACCCATATTACCACAATAATACAGTTATACCCTCTGTGATTTCAGGAAGTCAATCCATTGTATGACATATCTGCTATGTTTCTCAGTCAAAATGACCTGCTGTTAGGTAATCACTACTATGATGACAACATTTCTGTATTTTGACAAAAAAAAGGTAATAGTGATATTTTCGCTTTGTTTTTTTAAGAATAGGCAGGTTTCAGTGGTATAATGAGAGGTTCAGTAGCACTGCTAGCACTCAGGGCAGATTGTATTTCAAGACTAACTAGTAAAGTGACTGCAGTCAATTCTAGGACTTAAGAAGTAATAAATATGATTAATTATGCAAGACTTGGGACTGCTAATGACTGAAATGTTAGCTTTTTAAAATGTTAGAAATGGCATTACATTATTATGAGGTGACATCCTAATTTTGGAAAATGTCTTCAGGGCCAGATTTACTAAACAGGGCAAATTAGCGTGAGAATGTAATTCCAAAAAGACGGAAATGGGAGTGGAAAGTTCTGAGCTTGATCTACTGACGACATACAAATTAAAGAATGCGACGTAGCCGGATCATAATAACCAACGCAATCTACCAAGAGCTGCTTTTTTTGGGTGTTAAACAATGGCGCAAATTGACTAGTGCAAACCAACTCGCATTATCAGTTTAAATACTCTCCACATAAATTTTGCATATGAAAGGGAAACTGCCTATGAAATAAGGTCAGCCGCAAAACTAACCCAAATTTTTCTCTGCATGTCTTCAGTAAATCTTGACAGTAGCTTCAACGTCAACTCCAAAAGATGGTTTGCACTGACGCAAGCTGTTAGTAAATCTGGCTACAAGTTGCTACCTGTAAGCAGTCAAGTATGTACTAGATGGCCAGTAGCAATATATAGGCTATACATATTCATGAATCGTATACTATAGCAAAACTGAAGAAAAAATCTATGCAAATGGTTGGTTTAACCTGTTTTTAGATGGCGTAACTTGTGTTCTTGCGCCTGGCCATTCTGCTACTTTTTTTGGGATGACCTGGCAACCCTGACCAGAGTAAACTTAGTAAGTCAATGCTAGATTTGATCTGGCTGTCACTTTCCACCAAAATCTGTAACCAATCAGACAGGGTGTAGCACGCTTGTTGTAGGCCTATTATGAAATACATTAATTATTCAGCAATGCTTCCAGACATGAAATATTACTTCTTGCCATGAGCACTAGTCAAAATGGAAGGTTACAAAATATGAAAATGGCATATTGATGTCATACACATCTAAAAAATGTGAGGATTGTCGGTCTGACGTGTGCAGCTTGCTTATCACAAACTTAAAACCTTCTAAACTGTAAACCAACGCAGTAAACTAAACCAAAGTAACCAACTTAATAAACAAACCAGCGTTTTATACAATTTGGATAAAGTAATCTTTTAAATCTATCAGACGACAATGAAACAAGCGCAGTCACTTTCGTGCCAAAAGAATGGTAATAGTTTCCAAGAACTGCAGCGCAGTTGGCACAATCTTCAGCTATAGGCAGGTACAGTGGCAGGAAACCACTGACACAAATGCAAGAGCTGTAGATACATACCATCTGTAACAAAACCAAGAGGGTGTCCTGTTTCACTTTCGTCTGTAATCCAGTCTAAAAGAGAGTTACTTCCAATTCACTCAGTCTGATGTCAATAGATATACCAAATATATTCCCTCATGCATACATACACGCATATACTAACAGAAGCACGCCCAGCAGAGAATCCAGAAGACTCAAACTCCTCCTACTCCAGCATTTCAACAGCTGAAGCCACTCCCTCTAACTCATAATGCGCTGTAGAAGCGCTCTGATTGGCCGAGAGAGGAAGAGTTCCACCCATCTGCACAGCAAGCCAGGAAAAATAAACACAAAACTGTTTCCATACAACTAAGGAAGTTGGAGTTGGGGGTGGTGGTGGTTATGGGTTTCAAAGATAGGCCGACTGCTGCCTCAGTTTGGACTGATAAGCAGTTTTATGTAGAGGCCGGTGAAGAAAAAGACACAGTGCGGGGCTGCAGGCACAAACCTCCCAGTCCATGCCTGTCAGGCAGGGTGTGTCTGTCCAGTACACTCATTGCTCAGGAATCTCAACAGCACAACCTACCCATCAGCCCAGAGAAAGAGAGAAAAGCATCACATGCACGTCAACCCGCCACACCCAGAACAAGAAGAGAGAGTGAGAGAGAGAGAGAGAGAAAGAGAATTAATGCACAGCATAAAGCAAAGACAGAGAACGGAAAACAACTGGGTGAGTCATGAGCCCTGCTTTAAACGGAAGCTCGGACTTGGTGCAGAATCGGTGCCAGTGCTTATGTAAGAGGAACACAGCGTAGTTACGTAGCCACTGCGTGCCCTCAAATACACCTACTGGTAAAACAAAAGGCAATTTTGGTTTGTTTGTTCAGACAGGATGCCATTTTGATTACAAACGCCTAACAGAGTATAACTCAGCTACTACATTTATGGAGGAAGAGCGCCATCTGGTGCACATAATCGAGCAAAGTTAAACCTCAACAAGTTGATCACTGTGATACTTTGAAACATCAAAATATCAAAAAATTATTGAAACTCAAAAAATCTGATTTATTCCTCAGGGCTGAAGTTAAAAAAAAAGCACTGACATTTGGCTGAGCAATCAGCATAAGAGATAAAGAATTGAAAACAACAAAATAATTGGACAGTGCAAATACACACACTTACACTTACACCACTTCAATCATTTAATACTGTATGCAAATAATTATTCTTAATTAAGCTAATTAAGCTTGAGTATGTTAAGTAATAATTGAGTATGTTAAGTGAGTATGAATAATGTAATAATAATAATGTATTTATTTAAATATATATGTTTATGTCTACATATAAACTTTTTAATTTCAATATTTACATTATTATTACATTTTATTTAACATTATTCTAACTGTATATATATATACATACATACATATACATATTATACATTTACATTATTATTACATTTCATTTAACATTATTCTAACTGTATTTATATATATATATATATATATATATATATATATATATATACACACACACATATATAATACATATAAACTTTTTTAATTTCAATATTTACATTATTATTACATTTTATTTTACATTATTCTAACTGTATACTATATATATATATATATATATATATATATATAAATATTACAATTTACATTTATATATATATATATATATATATATATATATATATATATATATATTTAAATTGTAATATTTTACAATGTACCATTTTTATAGTTTTTCAAAGAACTATAAATATATTACATTGTAAAATATTATTACAATTTAAATTAACGGTTGTAGGTTTTAAATTATTTTGTAATGTAATTTATTCCTATTATGCCAAAGCTGGATTTTCAGCATCACACGATCCTTCAGAAATTCTAATATGCTGAATTACTGTTAAAGACACATTTCTTACTATTATCAATGTTGAATATTGTTGAGATATTTCTTTTTTTTTTTTTTTTTTGGAAATTGTGATAAATATTTTTCAGGATTTTTTGACAAATAGAAATATTTTAAAAGAGCTGTTTTTTTCTTTTCAAATGGAAATTGTATACGTCTTTACTTTTCATCAATGTGTCCTTTCTAAATAAAAGTAGTATTTTTTTAACAAACTTTTGAATGGAAGGGTATATTGCACAAATATATATAGTATTATAAATATTGTATACACACTCACTCACTCACTCACACACACACACACACACACACAGCTAACATAAAACAGAACATGGAGATACAGGAAAGATACAGCTAGACAGGAAATGAAAAGGACAGTCTTGAAATTGCATTTCCAGTGGTTCAACAGATGTGTCATATGCATTTGTATGCAGTGCAACAGTCCTGCCCCAAAATCACATTATTACTATGGTTTGTCCTATGCAAGTACATTTTGCACAACTTGCTTGCACAATCTCATAAAGCTTTTATCCATGTGAAAAAGCTCGCACATCGGTGACAGCAAAATCAGTCACAGTGGATGCAGCTGGGCGGAGATTTTGAGATACACATCGCACTTCTCACAAAACACAACAAACTCCAACATAGACCCAAATTTCTATATTTGTTGTCATGTGAATGCTGGAATGTAGTTGCATTCCACAGACCCACTTCTGAGGGAGGAAACTTTGAATGAAGCCAAATAAGGAAAACAGGAAAGGACCAACCAGATGCAACAGATATACTAAACCCTGACAAAACAACTAAAACCAACCAAGTCAGATTTCGTAACCATCCATCTGATTAAAGTCAACACAAATTGTCATTTCAAACTCACTTTACTTCCATAAATAATGATTCCCAAGTGAATGATCAGGAAGTATTTTTTTAAGATCATGAAACACAAAACAGGCCTCAGCAGAACAAGAGAGTGACTAAACAGGAGTGTTGCATAGCAAGTCTTATCTGTTAATAAATGAGTCTGTCATCAGAATTGATCCCCACCCACATGTAGAGGTCGAGAGGTGACGTGATAATGAATCTCAGAAGGCCAAAGAATGACTCTCAGTGTCTATGTGAATGCAATTCAAGTTCTGCAGGCTCAAAACTGACAATCTGTATGGAAAACATTCGAAAACAAACCAGGCTCTGTAAACGCCATACACAACTTGAGGGCGCTCTAATAAAAGACTGCTCTGTTTGTTTGAGCAGTCCTTGAGTACTAATATACAGCTAAATCTGTAGCTGAAGAAAGTTAGCCGTTAGCATTCCCATTCATCTCAATGGAAATGTAAACATTATTTCCGTTCTAATCCCTGTGCTTTCATTCAGAGCCTGAAGAACCAAACCAATTATAGATGTTAGAGCATTTTTCTGTCCTGTGACGACGTTTTCGATTGAAACAGGGTGGGAGGGCCATTTAATACCCCTGAAAAATAGCCTTTAGTTTACATCAAAAGACCAATTTTTGGTTTGTTTTCCCAGGAAAATGGAACCATATGCGTGTATCGGCATAATAGTTAAATTTGTCATATGCTATGTGAATACTAGCAGATAAAAAAGCTTTAAACCTGATAGACTAAAAGCCACACAACTCCCATTTTGATTTCATGAGGTCTTAAGATACAGGTAATGCATTTCCTTTCATTTTCCTTTCCTTCCATTTAAGACTTTCCATTTGTGGTCTGAGAAAAGACACAGCCTCAAATGTACACAGAGAAGTTTAACGTCATAATCGTAATCAACAAATTGCATCATCTCACAAGCATGCAGCCACATGCATATAAACACGAGGTGTGGCACCGATGAAGAAATATCCCTCAGGTGCGATATGATAGAGTCAGCATATTATTACACATTGTTTGCCCGTAACAAACAAAATAATAAAATAAAACATAACATACAAATCTTACTTGGCTACCCAAATGCCCAGTGATGGTGAAAAGTAAAAAGTAAAAAAAAGTGAAAAGTAAAAAGTATTACTGACTTTCAAACCAGCTGAAGGAAATCCTGAGTCCTGACGTTCTGTGCTGCAACAGCGTCTATATTTAGTAGTTTGTTCAACATAGTCAACATGTTGACTGAGTTTCAGTGGGCATCGTAAGCCAGTTTGCTGTTTGCCTTCATGAATAATGGTTCTGTTCCAAAAACTAGTGAGCTGAGCTGCCTTGTCTACGACCTAGAGAGGCAGCTATCTGTTACTTAGGAAGCAACAAATAGTGTAATGATTGACAGAGATTGAATTGACATTACTACCGGTATGTTACATATACTTAACAAAAAAACACACAACTAAAAAATGTTATTATTTCCCTTTACTGTCATTAACGTGTTTTCTCTATTGTACTATATTCTGAGATTTGCTTTGTTAGGGTTTGCTAATTCTCCACAAATGACACATGCAATAATGCCTTAGAATTTAGCCAAAATTGTAAAAGGTCGCATAACCCACTTTCAAAAAATGTTGCATAGGGAGGATTTGGTGAAAAGTCAAAAACAGAGCTCTTGTTGCACAAGTGTGCATAACTCATAATGACATCAGTATTTTTTTTTTTTTTGATTCAGCATCTGATCATGCTCAAAACGTGTGCGATCCCCATATAGACTCAAGGGCATTCAAACGTTGAACCTTCCAAGGCACGATTTTTAACCTTTACAAAAATCGACAGAAAAACACAACATAAATATAATGTTTGCATTAAAGTTGAAGTGCAGCCAATGCTAGGAAACTTGTTCGCATTCAGGCAGTATTATATTGTGTTAGGTCAACAGCTGACAAAACTGACAGTCCATCACTGAGACAACCTGGGGTGCAAAAATACCATCTCATGCTTTAAATTCCCAATATTAGCTGGTGAGTCCGCAAATAAACCGAGTCCACATGTGTGCACTCAAACATAAAGGTATAGAAATAGTTGTGAGCTATTGGAAACACATGCAGTTGGAACACGTTCCTCTAGCTGTTCAGATCAATACTGTGCCACTAACTGACCCCCACACCCCCTGCTCCAATTAGTGTGACATCATTCCCAATTGTTTAACAGTATCTTTGTCAAATTCTTAAATCTTTAATGCTTTATTTCAAGTTGATCATTACATGTTATTAGCTTATATAAGTCTTTTCAAATAGAAAAAAAACTTTATTATTATCATTATTACAAGTTACAAAGTTGTGAGACTTTCAAAATAATGATAAGAACTATGTTATGGCAATATTCAAATCAATCAAAATAAATTTGTTTCTTTTTTTTTTTGTTTCTTTTGTTTATAATTCATTAAAATCAATAGATATGACAAAATGGGGTTTAACCCTTTAAGGGGCAAGCATAAATAATTTTGATGGAAAAATGATTCATTGCTATTTTTGTATGTTTCTAGACTAAAATGACAGTTCGTGCATTTTTTTTTTCAAAATATGACCTATAGTTTCTAAGTTACACTCTGTATCTCCCGAGATACATTGCCCATTTAGGGTTACATTTTTAAATTTATTATTTTTTTATTATAGTTCATATGACAACTTTTAAAACATTTAATGAACAATTAATTAGCTACAATTTTTCATGTTATCCATACAACATTAGAAAAATTGAAAAAAATGAACTTTTTCTCCCAAGATGCATTGCCTATGTAGGATATACATTTAATATTTCACAATTTTTTTAAACAGTTCATGTGCCGATTTTTAAAACTTCTTTTTCCTGTTTTGTTTTTTTTTAATTCTACCATCTTCCCTGTGGTGCCTCACAACAGATATATTCTATGGGCAATGGAAGCTGACAAAACAGTTGGGAGCATTTTGTCAAGTGACCAGGCAAAGCCTCACTTTGCACTTCTGACACATGATGGATATTTGCCCATCCTGGCACATCCAAAACCGTTATCCTATTCAATATCTGTAGAGAACAGGCCTCAAAACATGAGAATATCTGTGAGTGATCAGCCCTGGAAAATACCCCTATATGGGCAATGTATCCCCCAGGATACAGACTTTCAATGCATGATAATCAAAGTTGTGAGAAGATTATTTTGAAAATATCAACCAGAACATGTAAAACTATCCTTAAAAAATACTTTCTAAAACAAAATCGCTCTAAAATATCATAATCGTTTAAATTATAAAAGCACTTAGCTCATGGCCAGTGTCTTTGTCCACGTATGCTGCCATTTTGGATTTTGATACAAATATTTGGAATGTTATAGCATAAAGTCACATGACCTGATTACATGACCCATCACCCCATCAGTGTTTCTCATCAACTGCAACCAAATAATGCCCCTCCCCCCATAGCTCCTCCCCCTACAGCCTGTTAAATGTCTGTATCCCCCAAGATACAGAAACTCTTTAAGGGTTAAATAAATAAACAGTGTAACTGAAACTATGCACTACACAACTATTAAGACTTTATTTTGGTGGTCCCTTTTAAACATTGTGTTGACTAAAAGTAACTTTGCAACTAGATGTCAACAACATATTCTAACTCTACCAGTCTACTAAACACTCTGAGAGTAAGTAGGCATGTAGGTGCAATGTTACTTATAGTCAAGAGAATGTGTTAGGGACCATCAAGACAAACTATTTTTGGTCAAAAAAAAAAAATCTGTATGTAAATTAACAATGCCCATTTTTCACAGTGAAAGTGAGCGAGTGTCTTCCTTCGGGCCATTAACCTCAGTAGCTGATGCTGAACCGGGCTGGCATGTTGCACTGTGGGAATGTGCAGCAGTTGGATCCGAGCCTATTGGGCAACATCAGCCATATCAGAGAGCTCTGCTCATGCTCAAAACACAGCTACCCATGACGTCTGCATGACACCAGTTTTAGGTTGCAGGAAGCAAACAAGTGATATTAGAGTCATAACTGACATAGAAGGAACATGAATAGGCTAAAATATCAGATGCAAAGGTCAGAACCAAAAACAGCAATATCGGGCAAAATAGTTTTTACTTAATAAGGCAAACCACAGCGCTTATGAATTAATTGTAAGACAGTATCATTGCAAATTGTCCAACATATCCCTAATAGTCAAATGAATCATAGTGAAACACACCCAGAAAGGCTATCAATAAACAACTCCTGTGCATTGCAACATCTGGATTTGTCGTAATATAGCCAGTAAAACAGATAACAGAGACTGAAAAGTCCTTGGTGGAACTGCAGCTTTATTTCAGTGCTAAAAGTCCCTTACACTTTTTCTAACATATTTCCTGGCATTCCCCACACATTCCAGCACTCCTCCTCCCTCAGAGGGTTGCTGTGGGAACAAAGTCAAGACCTCCTCACCAGACACGGAAAAAAAAACTCAAGCAAAGTTTAAAAGCACACGATCCTCCCAATGTCAAGTTAGTCACTGCACCTCAAACACACTTAAGCAAACCCATGCATGCACGTTTCTCTCTGAGACCTCAATGCGTTTATATCCAGTAAGCGGCACCTGTTGCTCTACGGCGACATCCTGCAGGCCCGCTTGGTCCTGTGTCCCGCGGATCCAGCTGATGATCTGGCCCATGTCTACCGGTGCTGAGTGTGTGGCGGCTCGTCTCTGTGGCTTTGTCTGCTGTGCTGTCTGAGCTACAGCATGTTCCAGGCACAGGGAGCAGGGGGAGGGACTAGGGGGAGTGGTCAGGGTCAAAGAAGGCGTGGCTAGGGCACCTACTGGAGGCAGGCTCAAAAGGAGGGAGGGAAGGAGGAATGGATAAATATGGAAGCACATGGAATGTATACCGCCTGACTGAGATGTTAAATACACTTTTAAAGCTGAATAGGAGTAGGGTAAAAAATGTACATATCACCAATCTTGCCCGGTTGATTGATTCCATTAAGAATTGCAGACATTTTTTTTTTGTATAACAAACTTTCTGAAATGCGAATATTTTAGAGGGGATTTTTGAATCTCTTTTTATAACTTCATAAATCTAAAAAAACAAGTGTCAACAGCACAACAACAACAAAAAAATCGACATGTTTTTTTTAAGAATGAAATGTATAAAATCAGGCAAATAAAAAAAGCCTCTGTAAGAACCTTTAGAATATGAATACAGATTTCTGGCCCAGTATGAAAAAAAAAGTCTTTTAAAGGTTTGTATTGTAATTAAAGTCTACACATGCAAGTAGATAAAGTACATGAAAATGTTATTTGTCTACTAGTCTGAAAAGCCAAATAGCACTAAATCTCAAAATTGACCAGAGCACAAAAAATAAAAATAAAATGTTTTTAACTGTAGTGACTTGCCTTAATATCCAGGGCGTATGTTTGCATTTTCACACGGTATGATCCAAAGGTAAACGTTTATGGCTATTTTTATGGTGCACTTGAAAGATGTGCATACATACAGACACTAAATTACCTGAACCAACAAATGAAACAAAGTACAAACTAATTGGAACAGAGGTGCTCTGACTTACAATAGCAGGGACTATATGTAACAAAATAAGTGAGTGATTTTTAGGCAAAGACCAGGGCAAGACTTCCTGTGCTTTAGTGGGTCTGCTGCCAAGTGAAACTAAGCTGAAGCATTCAAGCCAAACAATTCCCTAAAAATACTCCTTATCAGCATGAGTAATCAGCAAGAAGTCCCATTTCAAGGGAAGGACGCACGATGTCTTTACATTGAGTGTCTAGCAAGAGCTTCTCAATCATCAGTTCACTGAATAATGTTTTAAATGTGCAGACCTGAAATCAGGAACTTGCACTTACGAAATATTCACCTAAAGTGCCAAAACACAGTATACTGCTATCCACCCCAAATGATGAGAACAAAGCATGCCTGTTCAGTGAGATGGGACTGGGTGTGAACATACAAAATGTCCAACCGACATCTCATGTTCAATCAGATTTGGATATGCAGTTATGCGTGTTAAACAACTGAAGACAGCCAATCTGTGTCAAAGAGCTTTAAAGTTTGTTTCATGAGAAATTGGCTTACATACAAACTCTATTTGGAGTTAATTCATTGCCAGAAAGTCATTAAATAATTTTTCAGAAACTTGTGCAATCAATGCTAAGTATAGCAAAGTAGACTCAGATTTGTCATGTTAAAATGTTGTAAGAAAAAACAAAGTGAAAAGTGCTATTTTCACTTAATAATTTCAATTGAATTGGCTAAAAACAACAAAACTTCATTCTTGTAGCTTTACTAAGATTAGGCAGGTGATTTTTTTTTTAGTTCCCAGTTGAAAATGGGCTTTTCAAAGATTTTCATGTTGCTTCAATGAAAGAAGCAAATCCTAATCTTCCATTTTATGTATGCATTATATTATATGACCTGAGAATGTAAAATCAAGTGTTGCTTAATTTTACAAGATATCAATCCTCTCAATTCTCACCACCTGACTGGAAATGCTGACTTGCATTCCTGGTGGCTTCATTTCAACATATGATGCCATAATCAACAGTAGCCCCTCAACTGAAACGCTTAGCAACAATCCGCAGCATGATGTTCGATTGAGAAAGTCCAAAGGAACCTGATATTATAAACTCGCATGGCTCATTATTTCCAGAGAGCTTCTTAGAAATACAAAAACGCTGCAATAGATAACAGTCCAAACAGACGGCAAAATACATTAAATTCAAATCTAAATTAAGAAATCAATTCGTTTAAACATGAAACCTAAAGTAGGATAATCTCTTTCCTATTCATAGGTATTGACAGAGCCTGAAATGTAAAGCTTTTAAATATTTACAAGTTGTTTTTTAAAGAAATTAGTACTCTTATTAAGCAAGGATGCATTATAGGTCAAAAGTCATAGTAAGAATCAGTAACATTTATAATGCTTCAAATATTTCCAAGCGATGTTATCACTATCAGTAACCCAACCCTGCAAGCCTATCTCTTCAATACCACCACACTACCAGCATTACTGTATAGGAGTGAGACATGGTCTCTAACAACAACAAAAAATGTACAGAAACACTGTAACTGAAAGAGCAATGGAGCGATGAATGCTAAAATTCATGCAAAGAGATAAGATCAAAAATACATGTCAAGCTTGAAAGATGTGATAATGGAGCAAAAAAAAGCACATAGAGGCTTGATTAGAAGATGATCGATAGACGCTGAACATGACAACGACTATTCGGATGCCTACTAACTCCATGCTCAGATTGCCGGAAGACAATACAATGCTGAATAAAGTCATAGTTTTTGTAATTTTTGGACCAAAATGTATTTTCGATGCTTCAAAAAATTCTAACTAACCCATTGATATCACATGAACTACTTTGATGATGTCTTTATTTCCTTTCTGGACAATGACAGTATACTGTACATAATCAATGGAGGGACAGAAAACTGTACAGAGTGTACCCCTTGTCCCTACCCAGAGTTACAAGTTGAAATATTCCCCTACAAAATGGAACAACCCTCCATGAACCTGATACGTCATCAGTCGTCCGCGATGGCTCTACAGTTTCGGAGTTTAAACAGGATTTCTCCATGACAACGACTGACAAAGTGCATGGTGGTCATCTGGCGCTAAATTTAAATGTTTAACCGCTTGCGAAGCCATCTTGCCGGGTGATTTGCGATGCATCCTGTAAACTTTCTCGTAGCCCTCCATTTGGAGTGTGCCTCTGAAAAATCTCTGTTTTGAGGGCTATGTATTGTAGCCCTACCCCTTCGCCTTACCCCTCTCGATATCAACAAGAAATGGGACACCCCTAGACGTGAACGCGCAAAATGGGGGTGTAGGGCCAAGGGGTGAATTGGGATTGAGCCTAAATCTACAATATATTAAACTGTGTTCCGAAGATGAACGGAGGTCTTACGAGCTTGGAACGACATGAGGGTGAGTCATTAATGATATAATTTTCATTTTTGGGTGAACTAACCCTTTAAGCATCAAATCAGCATACTAGAATGATTTATGAAGGATCATGTGACACTGAAAACTGGAGGAATGATGTTGAAAATTCAGCTTTGCATCACAGGAATAAATGACATTTTAAAATACAGCAAAACAGAAAACAGTTCTTTTAAATTGGAATAATGTTTCACAACATTACTATTTTCATTGAATATTTTTTTTAAATAAATGAAAACTTTTAAATGGCAGTGTACATTTAAAAAGAGAAACCTAGAAACTAAAGCAACGATGACCACACTTGAATAACTCAGTACATAAAGGAACAAGCGAGTCTCAACCTTTCGCAGAGGAACATCCTGCATTTGTGCACACACGCAAACACACAATTTTTTGTAAAACAAAAGGTTCGACAACACCCACATGCCTTCCTGTAACATTCAGAAGCACTAAGGATCAAGCTTTGTAGAATTGTGAATATTAACTGACATTAACACCTGAAGGCAGAAGACGAGTAATTATAATTAATGGTTTTAAGCTGTTAAAAAAAAAAATCTCTGAACCACAGACATGTTTATGCATGAGATTATCAGTCAGACACTTTGCAGACACACCTGAACATTTCTTCTGCGGGCTAACCGAGCGAGTTAAACCAGCTGTGTTATCTTGAGAAAATCTTTTTAATTTATCCTCCTAAAATTTCCTAGCTAATATACTAGCTTACATTAGGCCTTGTACTGAGTTTAATGGGCCCTGGCGTTTCCAGTCTGGTGCGCGTCACTGTAACTGGAGCTCTTGATGAGTTTTAGGATATATATATAGTAACAAAATGTCCCTGAGAACATTTCACGACACTGTCACGGGACTCTAAAACATTGCAGCCCAACCAGGGGTGTACAAATAAACAAGTGCATTCTAGCTACACAAAATCAATATATTTAATGCACTGCACATTTATAAATGCATTCCACTGTTGTTTCAGTGGGTACGGCTCTCTGAAGTAAATGGAGTATTGTGTCATAAAGGAATGCTGTTATACATTTCCTGGGTTGGATGTGCAAACATGGCAGAACTTGTAAAACATTCATGGCTTTGGCGATTTACAGTTTATATCTGTGACACACAAGCCTGATTGGGATCAATAACTCAACTGGACTGCAAGGTTTTGACTCGCACGGACTATTACAGTCCACAAGAGGGTGTCAATGCTCCGTTAGAAGCAAAAGCAGGAAAAATATATACTTGATTAATGAACTATACAGGTGTCTTAAAGGTATAATTCACCCAAAAATGAACATTCTGTCATTAATCACTCACCCTCATGTCGTTCCAAACACTAAAGACTCACACTCCATGACTTTTCCAGCCATTCATTGTAACTGGATACAGATAAAACCAATGAAATACTATACAATGAGGATACCTATTAAGCTTCTTTACTATATAAATTAACTTTCTTGATTTTGGTAATTTGCATGACTTTCATTGCCTGCACTTTCAAGCATATGTCTAGAAATCTGACAGGTTTTCCATGCCTGTGGGAACCTTGTAGCATATCTGATATTAGCATATTTTAATGTGAATTATAATTTCAAAACAACACATTAAACATGAAACTGTAAATGCTGGCTTACCTGGAATCTTGAGGTCTGAGGAACACGGGCTTGTGTTTGCAACGGAGTGTCACCTTTCTAGAAAGAAATTAAGACAGACACAAGGTGATTTAGCGCCCTGTCAAAAATTACAATAACCTAAGGGTTTAACATGTCACTACACCCAATGTGATGAATAACCAACAATCTAGCTGAGAAATATAACCCCACAGAACAGTCAAAAGCATCAACTGAGAAAATATTTTTGACACTGGACTTTTTTCTCCTTGAAATGTACATTATAACACTTATGTTACATTATAACATAAAGTAATTCATTTTATTATAAGGTTGACACTTTGATTCTACAGGTAGGTTCACTTTTTTACAGTACGGCATGACATTCTTTGAGGAACTTTTTACAATTGCAATGCGACTACTCCATAACAGGAAACTTTATAATCCATGCAAACACTTTAAAATCTAATTACAGTTGGATGCTATCAGACGACGCCCTACTTCTTATAGTAACCCATTGTTGTGGTTTTTTTTTTTTTTTTTTTTTGTAAGTGAGCCTGTGTGTAAGTACAACGGTCAACCTAATCCCGATGTGTTTACATTTGTCAACTCTGAAAAGGAAACTCCTTTGACCACCCGAGTTGTTTTATATTAGTTGATAAAGTTTTCTCTGCGGTTCAAAGCACGACGCGAATTTACTTACGATGCTCGCCCAATACGCAGCGTACGCCATGGCTCAATTCGCGTCGCTGAAAATGTTAAAAAAAAAAAGGGTCTCCTAATATATTCCTCGAGTAACGTCCGCCAGCTTCTTTCATTCAAGAAGTGAGGTGTGTGCTCCTGAGTCCTGTCTCGCTCTCAGATAAAAGCCACTCCCGTGAATGTTTGTGGGTACCAGAACACTACTGATAATTACAGCAAATAATGAACGGGGCGGTTTTACTTCGTTTCAAGATGTGGTGCAATCATCTTTTGCATTTTATTTTGCGAAGTGAAAGTTGAAGCTTAATTTGCACAGCTCATTTTAAAAAAATGCAGATAGTCTAAGAACAAGCATTCCTTTCTATTGTGCAACTCTGGTTAGATAGTCAGACACAAATAATTTCTTAAAGTCCCCATGAAATCAAAATGGAAGGTTTTTGGCTGTTATATAAGCTCCAAGTGTGTTCCAAAATAAAGACAAATTTTGCATTTAGAAGATATAAGCATTTTAAAGTCTCTCACGTGGATCAATGATTTTGATGACATCACTCTGCCCTTCTTCTCATCAGATTTTATGCTCTCTAGAATAAATAGCAGCTGAAATCGGTCACTTGTTCCACATTAATTATTTTTACATGGGGAATGAATGGCACACAGTGCATTAGCCTATATAGGGGATAGGGAACAATTCAGATAGTGTAAATATGCTTTCCATCATTAGGGTAAATGAAGTCTGGTTTCACATTAGAAATCACATTCAGAGAAACGATAGCACAAAACGTATCGGGTTCTATTTGAATTCGGCTCGGCATACTATTTTAAAACTACATGGAAGAGATTAGAAGAAGAAAAGGAGAAACTGCGGCTTTACTGACCTCAATGGCTTTGGCCGAGCTGTGTTCTATTGGCTATTTAAAAAAAACTGTTTGATATGTTTCAGTGGAAATAACGTTACTTTCTTTTTAGGTACATCCCATAGGCTACTTACTCTGCTAAGTGCACTTTCAACAAGTGTCCACTTCGAGGAAGATCTTAGGGCGTAGAGTGGATATTGAGACAGGGCCGATTTGTTTTGTTGTTTTGTTTGTTTGTTGTTTTTTTGGGAGAGGATTTGTGAATGGCCGTGACGCATCCAAATCAGGCTGGTAGGTCACGTGATAATGATAACATGGCGAATTTAACGTTAGTTCGAACATATTACATTCATATTTACTTTTTAGCGGTCGTGTTTTATTTTGCTGCTGCCCTGCCCCGCGCTCACGAAGGTAACGTTAACTTACCTCACCAAACTGATTTCGGAGTAACGTCAGGTCAGGGTAACGAATAGCAAAAATGTCATCGCTAACGTTACATTTCTCGCTATAAATTACATCAAACGTGGAAAAGGTTGGTCAAAAATGTACATTTTTACACACAACCTGACCACTAACCAACTTTCATATTTGTTTAACTCAACTGTCTCTCTCAGAATAATGAGCACAGGATAGCGGTATATCAAAGGCAAAGAAATGAGCAAGCATTCATCTATGCTGACTGTATAGTGGCCTTGGAATGCAGCCTCCGGAGGCAGCATAGGACGCAACCTCTGTTTTGATTCACTAAAAGAATCGGCTCATAGGAATCATTTGTTCGGAGTCAGATTACACTGGTTACGTTACGCTCATAGATATATACACTAGACCTCACCTTGGCTACGGCAGTTCATTGGAACGAATGCGTCAATAGAGCCGCCATCTTGAAACAGGGGAACCCCTCCACTTTAATGCATCAGTGTCAATGTAGTAGACACAGGTCTAACGGAAATAAAATCACCAAAAATCATCATGAATGCGATTTTTCTTGTTTTTTTTTTTTTGGTTTGTTCCAACGGTCAGATATGTATTTATATTGATTCCAGAAAGAATCATCAAAATGTTTTGAAAAAAAAAAAAACATTCTTCCTAGTTCAGATTTCATCTGTGAACATTATACGCTGCACAAAAGTCCGCCACAGCGTTACCTAGTTACTTCCTACGACAAGACCCCTGTTCCAAGATGGCGGCGGTTTTGACGCATGCTTAGAACCCCAAAGTGAGGTCTGTATCTGACCAGAGCTAAAATACGCTAAAACATTTTAACTAAACTACTTCCTAACATGAGATCAGAACACTCTTGTCCCATACACCGCACGACCCAGAGTGTTATCAAAAGGTGGACTGGTTGAAGAAATCAATGGGACATAATCGGGAAAGTGAAATGTAGACAGGCAAGCCCCTATTGCTTTACACATCTCTCTCCATGACGGTGAGAGACACATTTTTAATTTAAGCAGTAAATGAACTAAGAACATCTGATCTAACTTGAACATTAACACACATATCTTATCACAAAAACTTTAAGTTCTTACTGCAATAACACATAAATCAACTCTCAATAAAAAATTACCCATAATGCACCTAGCTGCTAGCGCTTACTGCCAGGTCAATACCTGCAGCAGTCTTGTGTCCTCTTATTAACAACAGTATCTTTGTCTTTGCCTACTCTATACTTGAATTTACATTTTTTAATGAATTCGACTAATAAAAAGTTTGCATTGGTGCTTTATTCCTGTCTTTTTTAAAATAGTTAAATGAATGATCGTGAGGTGCGAACGTAGATCAGAACCATAGATGTATGAACCATAGAACACACATGTATATGTCTATGCGTTAGGCTGAACTAATTGATTCACTAAAGAGAACCGGCTCCTTAAATCGTTTGTCATCCGTTCTGGAAACGGTCTGCGCAGCTGTATTTATTTTTTAGCGCTGTAGAAAAGTGTAAACAGAATAGCAGCTAATCAAACGGTAGTTCGGTTGTTGGTGAATTCACGCTCGAGAACTTTTAATAAACCTAAAATCTAATTTTTTAATGTTTTTAAAGGGAATCTTTTAAGAAGAAGAGCAGTTCCCAAACCTAAACCATTTAACTTCGGGTAAAAAAGTAAAAAAGTATTAATGTATTTAACATGGCTAAATCAGTCTGATTATATTAGATTAAGCTACACCAAGAAAGGTACGTAACGTAACCCAATGCACAACTGCACATTTTAACTTTCGTTTAACGTTATAGAACACGAGACAGTGTAAATTGTGTGGAGAAGAAAAAACATACCTTGTCATTTTTCTTACGACCATGAGTTCTCTTTCTGCGCGGCATGTCTAAGGAATAAGATCACTATAACACAACACAGTTTTGTTTTCACCAGAGATAGAGCACTTGTGGCAGTGTTTGCTCCTCCTGTGGACTGCATCAACCTGTGCCAGGGGCTTAAAGGAGGCATGAGTTAAATAAATCAAAGCGGTTTGTGCACACTATGTGTGAGTGTCAGTATGAATTTGACTTTGTTTTGAGGCTATATTGCGTGGCTTTTGTGTGTGCATGCATGCTTTTTCTTCAAACAATATCTGGCTTTCTTTGAACTTACTAATTTATTTATTTAAATGTGGTGCGTATGTTGTAGGCTATGCATGTTTTGCTGAGACAAACAGTGCCACGCCCCCTCAAAAGCTTCTTTTCTCTTTTCCTTCCTTTCTTAAAGGGGACCTATTATGCAAAAGAATAAAAAAATAAATCACTTTAGGTGTTTAAACATAGATATGTGTCCACAGTGCATGAAAACAACCAGCCTATAATGGTAGAAATCCGCCCACTCCTTCTTTTATAATCCCCAAATCATAAACAGTCTTCAAACTAGAAGTTCCAGAACCCCACCCAAGGTAATGCCCAATGCATTGACGTCACAATCCAGACAACCTGTTTCTTGGATCCAGAATCCAAACCAATGCTGCCACTCAATGGATATAACTGCAGTCAACACGGCCAACTGTGACATCATGTGCAAACCCTCTATTAGCATATACCTCCCTGAGTGAACCCAAGGGGGTAATCCATCAGCCGTAAGTTGAAGCCGCGCGGGAGCTACCATTGTAGCAGAACTTCACCTGCTGTTAGCATCCCATTGACTCCCATTCATTTTGGCGTCACTTCGACAGCAGATAACTTTACATCTGAGGCATCCAAAGACTTCATTTGTCCATTATTTATTTCTAAAGAAACCAAACAATGTATAAAAGGCTCCATTACTTTGTATCTTACGTTACGGCCCCGTAGAAGCTGTTTTTGGAAAAATAGGCTAACGATTACGTCATAACCACGCAACTTTCTCTCGCACGATAGAGACATTACCGTATTGACAGGAGGAGAAGCTCACAGGCAATCTTTTACTGTCTATGCAGCAATCAGGGGGACATGGAGGCATAAAGTCAATGGAGAAGCCCATCGGCTACTATAAGATTTACAACTGTCAGACTGTCGTAAAGCTCAGTTTGAGCCTGCACAGTAGCACAGGCATCAGGCAGGAAGTGCAACATCACTGTCCGACTCGGGTTTGAACTAGCAAGGCTGAGCACCACTACTTAAAATTTCTGTCAGCGTGTTTTTTTTTGTCAGCGTGTTTTTTTGGATCCAAAGCAGGAGCTGTAAAGGCCCCGTCCCCTTCTGGAAAGCATGAATGTGAGGTAATACTTTAAATAAGCTTTGTACACGAGATAATAGCTTTATGTGAGGAACACGGCCCTATGTCGAAAGTTTTTGGAATGACATGTTTTCTCTGTTTGTCTTTCTTTCTGGTTATTGCTTTCCTTAGACACACACAAGAAAAAAGAGAAACCCAGCCATCATACCCTCCTGCGTGAAAGAGGCTCTGTGTTTTTCGCCCGAAAAACGACAGATATTGCAGGAAATTCTCTTGAAGGATCTCCTGCCAGCATTCTTGAGCAGTACCGTTTGATGTCGGCACTCCTTATATCTTGCTCGGAGCTGAAAGAAAGCTGCTGGTGATTCACACAGGTGTGACACAATTTTTCTCTTGTTTTTCACTTAAAATAATTTCCCCCCGCTTCAGTTCAGTTCCTGTAAAAAACGACTGATCCATGCTAGACTTTAATCTTCTTTGCCTACAAGCTTAAACCCAAAGTGACAGCAATAGATTGTTACTCAATCTATCAGTAAACGCCGTGTTGAGGCATATTAAGATCAACAAAGTTTCTAGTAGCGTGATTCATCATGTACATGTTCTTTCGCAAGACAGTTTTGTTAATTAACCGCTAGACCGCCGAAGTTTACATAGTGTACCTTTAATTATGATTTGAATGAAAGCTATTTATCAATTACTTGTTGATGGTAATTCATATTGTTACATGTGTGTCCTGTGTTTCCATCTGTCTTGTGTATTTGGTTCAGTCCTGTTTCCATTTCTCCGCTCCTCGTTACTGTTTAGTTAATTCACCTGTTTACCTGTCATTATCAGTTCATTTGCCCAGTTCTGTTTCCCTGATCTGTTCCCTGTGTATTTAAGGCCTGTGTTTCAGTCTGTTTCTTGTCTGTCGTTGTTGCTACATGCTTGGTTGTTCCTTTTATGTTTCCTCTGTATCCTGTTTCTAGTTTGTTTAATAAAACTGCTGCATTTCGATCCTGCTTGCAACCAGGCCATGACATTCACTGGCTTAAACAAATTAGCATTAGGCTAATAAATAACGTTCTTTATGCAGTTCTGTTTACATGCAGGCTACAGCTGTTGGCCTATTTGGGTTCAGTACTACCCTCTGTTGGCGCAGATCTTTTTTAACTCCTTATAAAAAATTAGTGTTATCAGATGTAATACAAAATAATTTAAAATTTTCATTATTTTTTTTTTCTTAATATAATAATAACTAGATAATAAAAACAATAGCCTATATATAATTAATGTTAAAGTCCCCCTGTAGTCAATCATTTTATCCCTTTAAAACTCATCTGTGATTTTCAAAATTAAATATTTAAACGGTTTTTCCTTGAAAAAAATGTCTTCATGCCTTAAAATAGCTTGAATGTAACTCTACTTGCCTCATTTAGTAAACACGGTTTTATGAATATGCAAATTATCCCCGCCTTCACTCACTCACACCAGCTCAGAGATCCACTCCTTGATGACCACATGTTGACGTGATTGGTTACAAGGCAGTTTGCAATGTCAGAAACACCAGTGATTTTAAACCACGATTTTAAGACTGTCTTTGGTTCACTGTTTTAAGGAGAAAATAGTCAGCAATGGTGCTGACTTATGAATTTACACATGGTTTGTCTTAAAGCATATTAAAAACACCACATAGACTTTTAAACAACATTAAAATTTTGATGTTTACCACGGGGGACTTTAGGCCACATAATGAACAACAGTTGCCATGAAAATCCAGCAGGTGGCGTGCTTTTTTTACTTCTCAGAGAGTTCTTGCTAACTGATATCATAAAATATAGACTACCACTGACATTTACTATTTATAGTGATCAGATCGTTAATTTATTCCAAATTCCCTAATAATAATAATAATAATAAAATTAAATAAATAAATAATCAAATGTTCAATAATTCAAAATATATATTCAAAAATATATTATGCATGATTTAGACAATTGTATGGACTATGTCTATATACTATGACTATATTTTTAATCAAAATTGTACTATTTTGTTAAAAATATAGTCATAGTACACAAACATAGTAGCTAATTGCGTACAAAAATATTGTTTACTGGACAAATAATTTCTATAAAGAGGCCATCTGTCTAGACAGGTTGTGTCATGATCAATTATTTTGTCCACTTCAGCCACCTTTTTATTTACATCCTCATTCTCTATCGGTTTTCATTTCCCAGCAGTCTATAAAGTAATCAGTAATGGCAGCAGCCAGGAAGGCAGTGTGACTCATTCGACACAGAACACCCTGGAGTAGAGAAGTGAAGCACATCCACACTCAGAACTGCTATACAGGAAGTGTCCAGAGTGGAGCCATCATGTTTGCAGGAACCTTTAAATGCTTGATAATTACAGGCACCCTGTGACAGTGATAACATTCAACCACACAAAGGCACTATAGCGGCCTAACCGCCACCCGTTTGGATGAGTGTGTGTCTTTATCTGTGTGTGAATAAAGGTCCTCCACCTCAGATAAGATAGAAGGGACACAGTCATTTAAATGGGGCCGCTGGCTCGTCTCTCTTTAAATCATTCAGTTCTCGAGGCACCACTGTAGTATCTGTTGACCTCTAGTTCATGAAATCAGCTGTTTGTTTTGTGTCCATGCTAGTGGCTGGGAGTATTGATTTACTAAAGCCAATTAGAAGAACAAGTCTTTCATTCTGCAGAATCTTGTTGCAGCTTGTCTTTACCAATAACATTTAAGTGACTTACATGTACGTAAATGTCTTCACAATCACAACCAGGAATATGCTATTTCATTTATTTAAATGACAAGGAATGCTATTTTATTATTTGCAAGTGTGGTTATTGTTAAAAATTTGTTAAAATATATGTAATAATATACTGTTAATAATATAAAAGAATATATATACATACACACATGCACACACACAATAAAAAAGACAAAAATACACAAAAAAATTCAGCTAAAATTAAAATGAAAACTGAAAATAATAAAATAAAAGCTAATTAAAAATCTTAATTAATGCTAAATAAATAAAGCTAAAATAAAAAAATAAAAAAAATGTTGGGGTATCTATCCTAGGGTTATTCTCCTGTCATTTTAAGGCAATTAGCATGAAGTGTAATGGGCAGTAAATAATTAATGTCATGTTTTAGGCAATGGTTGTCAGGAAGAGTACAAATGATCATACGGTTTAGATTCGTGATTGTGGTGTAAGTGAGTCTTTGTAGTTTTATAGACGTTACAGGAAAAACATTCGCTCATCGTTAAAATCTGCTTGTCATTTTCCAATATTAAAATCAAGAGACCAAATGGTATTTTCATTCCTGAAAGGTTAAAAGCCAAACTAAAAGTCTCCCAAGTTATTGTAAAATATTTGATTGACTTTTCAAAGATTCTGTTACTAAAAAATGTGTTTGTACTATAATTTTGCAAAATAGGTTAGTGGAGAGTATATGTAAACATTTTCACTACTTTTATTGTCATGCTCATGGGAAGAGTGTCACTTTCCTCTCTCCATGTTTTGAAAGGTCATGGATGACGTTCAGAGATGTGGCGGGCTCGCGGATGTCACTGTTTTCGGCTGCAGGAGCAATTAGCCTTTAGGTTAACAGACTTGTGTGATGGTTTGAGATATAGAAATATCTCAGATGTTCAGGTGACCTTCTGTCAGCACAGCAGATAAGAAGAACACTCACAAAAACTGGGAAAAACTAGTCTAGAGCACCCTTTTTTTTTCTGAGAGGAAATGAGATGCTGCCATTTTTTTTCACAGTGGCAACATACTTTTTCCAGCATAATGAACACCACATTTTTCAGATGGTCTGTCAGTGTCAAAATAAGCAGCTCAGTTCTTAAAACGCCAACATTTTAGTGCACAGCTCATCCTGCAGTGATAGCAATGTCTTTGTAACAATGCTAGCAACTGCATGTTCTAGCAATGTGGCATGAACTTATATACAATGTAAAAATGTGAATAAAAACATAAAATATAGATTTAATTTAATTTTAGTTTTAGTTTTTAAAGTCACCATGAAATCAAATAATTTTTATATGTATCTGTACACACTTTATAATTTTTTTTATTAAAGGTGCAAAACACAAGTATCTGAGTTTTTGCAGAACTACACCCCCTCTGGTGACAAGCGAAACTGCAACTAGAGGTATGCGCGCTCATGGAACACACACACACACAGGCACGTTTGCACAAGCTGTTCATAACCAAAGGAGCATCAGCCGCACACTGTGCGGCACACGTCTTTTGATACAGTCATAATGAGGTAATAAAGTTATAAATCTACAAGTCATTTAAAATGTATAAATGGAAAGGCATTTAAGTAAATTAAACACTTATGTGTGTGTGTGTGAGGGGGAAACGGGGGTGGTAGAAAACTTTTTTTTTTTTTGTTTCCATCTATCTTTATGTTGAACTGTTCATGTGCTTACTGTATCTATTTATGATTGTATTAACACATTCATGAACAATATAAGTTATTACTTTGTACAGTATAGGACCCGTTTGAGCCCTAGATCAGACGGGAGATCTCTCCGTTTGTTGAAAGCTTCCCGATGTTGACTCTCGTCTTATTCCGACGCCTGGCACTAGACAAAAGTTTTTTATTTTGTCTTACGTGGAGTTTGCGTTGGGGTTTGGAATGAACTACAAGCGGTCTCTTTGAATCCATCTTCTACTTTTGTCGAAAGTTGACTAAAGTTGTGTCGCTTGAGTTGTCTTCTCTGATACGGAGAATGGTGGCGAATTCACAAACATAGCTAGGTGAGCGTGAACGTGCATGACATCATGCCCAGTCTCAAAATCGAGCCCGAATCCCTCTTATTTATTTTACAGTACAGGATTATAGAGGCAATCACAGTGATCAGAGAAGGGCTCATTCAACCCATCAATTGTTTAAGCATGTATGGGTTAGAAAAATGGCTATTTTTAACATGAAATGTTGCATAATGCACCTTTAATGCAGAGCAAGTACTCAATGCAATCAAATATATTGTCTCTTGATGGTGGATCTGCTGAAGAAGCCATATTTAAAAAAAAAAAAAAAAGATGTTGAAACTGATAGTTTTAAGACTATGTTTGAGATCGTAAATATGAGCCAGAGGCTGAATGTGAAATGAGCTCTGACGAGGACAGTGATGATGACAGTATACTACATATGCTCAAACCAAACCCTTCCAAGCTTCAAAATATGATTTAGTTTATTCTTCTTGTAAGAGTTTTATATCATCACAACAGGTAGAGGTCCATCCGTGATAAAAATACATCCGTGTTGCTAAAGACCGTAAGCAGGTTGAGCAGTTGAGCAGTTCTACTCAACCCTTGGGAGTCTTGTGCCTTTGGGAGCTGCTGTATCTCTCTCTCTCTCAGGCTACTAAACAGAAACCCAATTACCGGCACAGGACACATCAGGCTATTACAGATATAACAGCAATGGGGGATGTTGTGAAACTGTTTTTCAGGATGTTGACTCAACGCACTTTATAGCAAAAAAACATTATTACGCTCTTGTGCAATAAAGTGTGAAGTCCATATCGGCAAGTGACATGTTGACAATGTGTCCCAAGCTATGGGCTTTACAAGTAAATTGTGCAGTTTTTCTCCTTCATGTTGCATGCAAAATAGATATCCAATGCTGTCATCGTGTGCGATAAATCCGGCTGCAGATGGCCATATGGTCAGATTAATTTCCTTCAATATTTGTGTCACTGATATGACACTGAGCACTGACAGCAAGATAGAGAAGAGAGATGGCAAAGAAGAAGAGAAAGGTTTCCATGACAACAACACATCCTTGACAAATTACACAGTTTGAGGACAAGAGAAGGCGATAAGAAAAGAGTGTGTGCATGCATGTGATGAAGAAAGAGAAAGAGAGAGCGAAGATTAGAATATCTGGTCTGAGTCCGACTGTTTTTTTTTATGAATCATTGTATACGGTTAGTCATTACATCAAAGTATAGTTATTAAACGGATAGTTCACCCAAAAATTCTGGTGTCATTTACTCACCCTCAATTGTATGGATTTCTTTCTTCTCCTTAACACAAAAGATGTTTTTAAGATAATATTGTGTTGGTAACCAAACAGTTGGACCCCATTGACTTCCATCGTTCCCCCCCCCCCCCCCCCTCCTATGGAAGTCAATGGGGTCCATCAACAAAATATTATCTTAAAAACATCTGAATATAATATATGAACTATTCCTTTAAAAAGAAACCAAAAAATTGTTGCACCTCTTGATGGAAAGGACATCATAACATGTTTTTGGTCAAGATCTTGTATTGACAATGCAAGAGTCCAGCACTCTGTAAAGTCTCCTCCAGCACATCCCAAAAACTTTCAATATTTAAGATCTGGACTTAAAGCTGCTAATTCATGTGTGAAAATGATACTTCATGCTATTTCACAACTATTCTTTCACAATTTGATCCTGATCAATCTTGATATTGTCATCCTGGGATATGGCCATGATCCTACATGGTTGTTTAAAGGGATACTCCACCATTTTTTCATATGACGAGTTGATACAAATCTCTGTCGCCTCAGTGCGTGCACTCAATCGCTCTGGCGCGCAAGATACTTTGATAGCACTTAACTAGCCCAGTTCATTCAATATGGGCCAAGCAGAGAAGCTACCAAACACCTCCACGTTTTCCCTATTTAAATACAGTTACTCTGCAGTGTAACTCGACCTAGGACGGTGACACAAAATAAAACGTTGCGTTTTTCTAAGCGTGAAAAATGGACTACTGTATATTGTATGGCGGAATACCACAGCAAGTGCTTGGGAGCACTTCGACACACATAGCTTAATATGAAAAAAACAGTGGAGTATCCCTTTAAGAAATGAAAAGCTATACACTCTCCATCAATTAGGGTTAGAAGAACTGTTGCACAATATATAAAATACTAGAAACATACTGTAATAATCCCTGCAATAATTATCTAATCATAGACCCATAAGTGTTTGCCTATTTACTTTAATCTTTAAGTTTCATTTCCTTTAGAAACAAGGACCAAAGCCACCTTTTCTTGCTTATTAGGAGCTGAAGTGCGTCAAAAATACACGGCCAGTCCGTTAAAGTGTTGCAAATATATTTTGAATTAATTCTTTCAGGCAATACCTTTGGAATCTTACATGTCTTAAATCCATGTAATATATTTCTTGGATTTCGATTTAGACAATTTCCTAATTTTTGACAGCCAGTAAGGTGAGATAACTGTTTCTCCTTCTCCTGCTTCCTATCCCGAATACCTCTAAAACAGCATATGATTATATAAACATATAAGGGTGAGTGGCTTTCAAGCTAACTTTAAGTAAATTATACAAAGATACTGTAACGCACATAAAACAGAAATAAGATGAGAATAATAATAATACAAATTGACCACATTAAATTGGCTCTTACATTTCCCATGTAGCTTTTACTATATTTTACTGTTTTTATGGTTTGTAGTAGAGTATGTTTTATGTCATCTAAAGCTACATTTTTTGAGTAGCCATCCCATTACTGGTTTTCATCTCTGTGGGCATTAAGGCTTATTGGTGTAAAACCTTCCAATCAAAAAATGATTACCGATACGTCAAGCGCACTGCACAATCCATCGCTCTTTCGCTCTTTCATCAATGAGTTTTACGCTTAATTCATCTGCAGCAGTTTAAACACTCTCACACACTGTTTACACAGCCATCATGGCCTCCATGACGTCTTCTGGTCTGATTCAGAGTGTCCATTATTCCATCAGACCTTTCATTTCCTGTTGTTTCACCCCATCCCCCTCCACAGGTCATGGTTTTATCCCACTATATGCTTATCGTTCATCCACCGTTTGACGTTACCGAGTCTCTTAATGACAAACTCCCAGCTGTTACGGTGCAGTTTAGATGAGGTGGCAGTAATCAGATGTGAGAGATTATCTCAATTGGCTGATCTGGTTTTTCCACATTTGACGTGTTAGTGTGCATGTTTGATCAGTGAAGCATTTTTAATTTACATAGTAAATGACCAGGAAAAAGAAGCGTTTTGCATGACTGAGTACTTCCGACACTAAGAAAATCTTTGAGTTCGAGTCTGTGGTTTGCGCAGTGGCAGCCCGCCAAAGTTGATGCAGTAAAGACAGATGGTGTAGTGGTCTTACTTTCTGTCCAACTCTCCAAACACTTTTTAAAGAATACAAACATGCACTTCACTCATGAACCTTTCTATACTCTTCCTCATCTATTTCCAGGTGCAAAGTCTAACGTGTTTGGTGTTTAATGCAAACAGGTGTTGCTAGGTGGACGTGGATGAGTGAAGCTGCTTCAGCAAATGGACTGTTTGCTCAACGGTGCATCTGATAGGCCTACGAGAACAGACCTGCTGATTTATTTTCATACAATGTCTGGCTGTTTGTTAGCATTCTCATTTATCTCAATGACTACAAGAACACACACAGTCCCAAGCCTCAATAGACCAAAAGAAAAAAAAAAAACACATTTATTGGGAGATGTTTGACAAAATGTTGCAGATATTAGAAGTATGTGTTCCAAGAGAATCACAAACCAAACCCGTAATATTTACATACTGTACAACATTAATATTTAACTTTAACATAAGCCTATACCACACAAAATAGCTGTTTTTATGCAAAACAAAGAGATTGACGTTTTATTCAATAGTATTTTCATTATAGGTAAGTTACACAAATAACTAACACAAATTATTTGTTAAAGTGGCTCTTAGTTTTGTGACATGGGCCTATTTCTAAATCTGCTGGAAAAAAAAAGGAATCCCTTCTTTGCCGCCATGTTGCACATTAACAGACTCCTTCCAACTCTGCGTTTTGGCCATCAACACACCAACAACTCCAAGTTTTCCATTTGAAAACACTTCCTAGTCATTCCTGTGCTCGAAACATAAACTATGGAGCCAGGTAATATGAAATTTTTCCATTTCAGTTTCAGTAGCCTGGACTCGAGGCAGTCCCGGTAAAAAGCTGAAGGATTGTGTTAGCGTACACCAACTTTCTGTCGGCCTTTTATAAAGTGAAACGTTCTTAATGGCTATTTTACTGTAAAGTTGCCTTGTCCTGTTTGTTCATTTCAAATTCATGGGCAATTCCACAGAATTCAAGGCAACTAAATACTAATAGGCTACAGCTGCCACCGATAGACCAGGATAACACCATCTATTCAGAGATACCAAGAGCTAAAGTGTAGGTGGGATCACTCTAGTGACATGCACAGCTTTATAAACATGTGGCACAAAACAAAAGATGCTGACATCAAAAGAGACCGGTGTCTGTCTCAACTTGCTCAAAGTGCACGCTTCCAGCCTCTCTCTCTTTAATACAAGCACTTATTTTGGCATGACACCGCGCCTCGTGTTCATCTAGAGTGGACTGAGCTTTGATAGATCGTCTGGGTCATTGTGACAATGAATAAATCTGTGAGATTATTCATGAGGTTTTGTTGCCTTCCTCTTCACGGCCTTCTTGGTATTCATACAAAGGGGTTTAACTTGCGGGAAGCATTCTGTGGACCACAGTTTTTAAAGGGATAGTTCACTTTTGAAATTAATTTTTGATATGTTTCAGTTTACCTCAAGAACATCCGAGATGTAGATGTCTTTGTTTCCACAGTATTTTCAATTTTGATATTTTTAGGTCAAACCGTTCTTGTCTGTCAGTCATATAATGGAGGTATATGGGGTCCTCCTCAAAGAGCATGCACAGAGAAGTCCAAATTAAACATGATTTAATGACTCGTAAATGTAAGCACACATTGATGGCCATGTTTAATTCATGTTTAATTTGGTGGATGCTCTTTGAGGTGGTGACCATAGACCTGCATTATATGACTGACAGACAAGAACGGTTTGACCTAAAAATATCAAAATTGAAAATACTGTGGAAACAAAGACACCTACATCTTGGATCCCCTTGAGGTAAGCTAAAACATATCAAAAATTAATTTCAAAGTGAACTATCCCTCTAAATTCTATTTGTGAAATTCTAGAGCCCGAATTACTCACTACTGCAGTCTTTATGCTTGACACATAACAGTCTCAAGGTCAGTAAGTGTTAAATATTACATATTTGGAATTTCTTTTGAAAAAGCATTGTTCAGGTCAAACGAGTAACCCTTGATAATCATCATTTAATTGTCATTGTTGTTTTGATCCTTGTTAAGGTGTGTAAACTCATCAAAATATTAGTAGTTGTTGTTTAAATGGTATGCTTTTGAAAAATCTAGGAAAACTTTTATGCATTTGTGCATATCTATCTCTCTGTCTGACTGTGTGTAGATAGATAGATAGATAGATAGATAGATAGATAGATAGATAGATAGATAGATAGATAGATAGATAGATAGATAGATAGATAGATAGATAGATAGATAGATGGAGGTTGTGAGTGTGGGAATGCATATATCATTGGTGTTTAATATGGATATGCTTTCCACACGCAGCTCGTGTAGTGGAGCTGTTCAGCGCTGCGGTGCTGAAACCTCATCATGACGCAGACGGTTACGTCAACTACTTAACAATTATCCTATTCTGAACAGCCGTTCCTTTCTTATTTATCATTAAAAGTTATATCCTTAAATTAGGAAATGTATTCTAGTCGATTTGGCTAATGAGATATTGAGCGAGATTATAAAATCTAGCCCATGACCTCCGAGTGGTTCGCGAACATATTTGAGCAGTTTTGTCTGTGTAATGTTTCTAACAAAAGCTTCCATACAATTCCTGCTCAATTTCTAAGCGTAATAACGGTCGTCGGCTATTTATAGAGAAGCATTCCCCTCCGCTTCCATGCGCAACTCACCCCGCCCGACTCCCCCGGGACCGGAGCATCCTACCCCAGGTAGAAATCGACGACGTCAGAGCGGTTCGTAATTTGACGTGTAAACATCCCTTCCCCTTCCACGACTCTCTCATTGGTGGCTCTCCATGCGCGTTCAATTACTCGCTCACACTGCATCAGAATTAAGAGGAGAATCTAGCTTTATCCAAGGAAAGCTTTTGTAGCTGGATTGATATTTCTTGTGTTTACATAGTCTCTATTTATTTGTTAACTTATTTCTATTTAATAGTTTTGTATTCGTCGTGATCACCCAGATCATTTTGTAAGTGGTTGTAATTGATTTGAAATGGAAGAAAGATGTCGTCCAATGTTGCTGTGCAGTGTTCTTGCTCTGTTCTGTGCGCTGGTGTCCTCCACTGTGGACAGACAGTATCTGAACGAATGGGCGGTGGAGATTCCAGGAGGAGCCCAAAATGCGCGAGCCATCGCCGACGAGCTCGGATACAAATTAGTCCGACAGGTAAGTCACACCAAACACTGTGTTTATCAGGGGTAAAGCACTTGCCTCACACACAACTGTACTTGTATCAGTGTTGCATGCTGTTGTAGGCTATATTCCCAATATGTTGTGTAATGCATTTATTCATAGCAACACTGTTGCTTGCCGGATCATATTTGATCTGTTATGTGGATATGAATGTGCTTTAGAAAAACGTGTTTAATCATTTGCTTAACCATTATAAACACTGAAGCATCTGCTGGGTGATGGTTGAATGTGCTTTGCAACTAGGATGCTTGTTATTTTTGTATAATCTAGATAGTTAGTTAGATCTGAAATTTTATAATGATTTTTTTGTTAACACAACAATGCAAAATGTAGATAGCAAATAAAATATTTAATGCAATTTCTACATTTGCTATAATTCAGTGCCACAGTCAGCCTATATAGTTACAAATTCACCTGTTGTGTCAGTAGTTCTCTTAAGACGGTTTTATTCATGAAAAGAAACTCAAGAAAACCCAAGTAAGCTGCTATGCATTTGTAGACCTATTAATAATTCAATTTTTTTTGTGAAGGAGCTTCAGGCCGACTAGACCAGACAGATGGGAACTGCGTCATTATGGCCAGGCTTAATTTAGCTCTAAATATGAACCGTTCTCTTCAGTCAATTCTCTCTTTTGTTCATCTGCAGATTGGGGCGCTGGAAAACCATTATTTATTCAAGCGGCACAGTCACCCTAGCAGGACCAAAAGAAGTGCGGATCATATCACCAAACGTCTGTCGGAAGATGACAGGGTATGAGACTTTTTGAAAGCCCTTTCACTGCTGTCTTTCTATGTTGTACATGATAAGAAGATGGGCATTTGTTCAAAAACTCATCTGAGATATCAACAAAAATTATGTATGTAGGCTTATGTCATGCGTTTTCATAGTTTGATATTCACAAAGAATAAATCATTCCTATTAGCAACAGTTTAAATGTGATTTTGATGTAGGAGATGGTTCTGAATGGCACCTGTGGCTTCTCCTTTAGGTGTCTTGGGCCGAACAGCAGTATGAGAAACGAAGGGCCAAACGTGCCCCGCTGGGGACAGAATGTAAGGACTGTTCGGTGGACAAACTCTTCGACGACCCCATGTGGAACCAACAGTGGTATCTGGTGAGTCTCGACATCTTAATTTTCCTTTGTCAAAAGCGCTGTTTGAATTTCTTTTGCTCTGCAAGCATTTTCAGGCAATGATTCCAGAGGTATTTTTTCTCATTCATTTTCATAATTGTTGTTCTAAACCTTGATGTACTTCACTAAAATAATTTGGTGTAGGATTTATTTTGAAATTATTTTTCTACTCATAAGTTGCTAAATTTCACAAAGATGTACAAAAATGGCAAATATCCATTTAATTAAATGAGGTAAAATGACAAAGTATTTTCTTACAGTCCGTAAAACGGACTGTAATCTTTCATTTACAACTTGGGAAAAGCTTTTTTTATAGTGTCCAATTTTATGAGAGAATGAACGATTAAGCTTTGAAAATGATGTAATCAAATCAAAAACAATTAAAGTATTCACCATAAATCATTGATTATGAGTAATATATAAGCTATATATATATATATATATATATATATATATTAGTGCTGTAAAAAATGAACAACGATTAATTGCATGTAATATAAAAGTTTTTAAACATACGTGAATGTGTATACACTGTATATACTACATATACATATTATACAGTATATATATATATATATATATATATGTGTGTGTGTGTGTGTGTGTGTTTGTGTGTGTGTAGTATATTGTATATAAATTATAATTATTAGTGCTTTCAATTCGATTATTTGCAATTAATTGCATCTAACAAAAGTATGTATATATATTAGGGTTGTCAAACGATTAATCACGATTAATCGCATCCAAAATAAAGGTTTGTGTTTATATAATATACTGTATGTGGGTGCACTGTGTATAATTATTTTATGTATATATATATATATATTTATATAAATACACACACATGAATGTATATTTAAGAAAAGAAATATTTATATATAATATAAATTATATATAAATCTATATACATAATATATATGAAAATATTTCTTAAATATATATATACAAGCATTTGTATGTATTTATATATATATAAAAATAATTATACACAGTGCACCCACAAATATTATATAAACACAAACTTTTATTTTGAATGCGGTTAATCGTTTGACAGCCCTAATATACTGTATATATATGTCTGTGTGTGTAATGTATAATGTATTAATGTATGCTTTGTTAGTTTGTATATGTAAATATGAAACTTTGATGTTAGATGCGATTAATCACGATTAATCGTTTTGACAGCACTAATGTATATTATATTTGTATAAATAGTTTTAGAAGGTATGAGGAAACTCACTCCATAGGAGTGGGTGGCCAGTGCTAAGGTGTTTTCTCTAATTCTCATTTCCATGGTAACAGCATGGTAGTCATTCGGTAGACGTTGAAATCACACTAACTTGTCTACTTGTCTTATACTATATCATTGCTTAAAAACCTCAGATCCCAGTTTGACTTGAAAAGTTAACGTGTTCTCGATAAAAAATAACAATTTACTAGAACCGATGGACTTGTGTGCTCAAATGCGGAACCCATTAATATTATCAACAGCTTTGTTGTAACAATCCTTTTTGGTGAATTACATTTCCTGTCTGTTGGCTTTCAGTACGGGGTCAGTTGTTGTCCCTATGGACCCGATGTGCGGTTGAAACCCTGTGTTTTTAAGCTTTCAGAGCTCATAGTATGGCTAAACAAAAAATTAGATAAAGGAGAACGCTTCTTAATCCCAAACAACTGAAGAGTCAATCACACATTAGTACCAATTTACTGAAACACAATGGATTGATGGGTTTATCTTATGGAAGCCAAGCTCTTAATGCCAGAGAATGGCTTCCGCACAGTCACAGATGGGAAGGATTCAGCTGGCTCTAATATGGATCACAGCTCATGGTTTATATAGCAAGTCACTCTAATAAAATTGAAAACATCCATTTGCATTTCCGACTGAGGGATTAATTTTTCGGACAAACATTTTACTCTAAAACGCAATTTAGCGGTGGCATGAACCGGCAGTGAACTTTTGTTCTTTTTGCTTCAACAAGTTCATTCCTGTGTTGAGCATGTTTGTTTGAGCGCCGCGCCACCTCTTAACCTAATTGCTCATGAAGTTCCTGTCCAGTTTATTTTAAACCGTGCCTGTCACTGAATTTAGCTCATTAGCTGACCTCTCAGTTTATTCGGAATCAACCCATGAGATATACTAGATGAAAGTGATCCAAAGTGAAAAATAGAGTTCAACTAAAAATCCCATTCATTTGATTTCTAAAAGTAATGCATGAACCTTTTGAAGCAGACCTACCATGGGCTCAAAGGTTGTGAAGTGACGGTATAAGTAAAAACCACAACGCTGTGATTTTTACTATTAATAAATATTAATGGCTGAATTATGTGCAAAAAAGTGCTTAGAATTGACGTCTCACTCCCATAAAGCATTGACATAGCTGTTTTTGAATATTTCGATAATTTGAATTATTTTATTGAATTTATTTGAATGTAATTTTCTTGACTATAATTCATATATTTACACGAATGCATCGTATATTAGCCAATAGTTTTAGCTAGTCCTTTTTTCATGTTTTTGTTCGAAATTAAAGTTTGCAATGCTTTGATTCATCTCAGAGGTTGGTTTGGTTTGGCTTCGAACCCTTTTTAATGCAGAATGGAGAAAATGAACAGAAAAAAACAAGCGTTGTGGGCAGCCTTCTTGTGCTCCATTGGTCAATTTGAGTGATGATGCAGTGAAGGCAGGTGGTTAAAAAGGGACAGAAACAATGACGTTCATCCTTAGGAGATGAAAGGGTAGATAGAAAAGATGGATATGGATTTATGGAGGAGAAAGACGGCTCGGTGAATAGATTACATTTCACCAGAGAAGACTGCTGATAATTCAATTAAAGAGATGACTCATATCATATCTTTCTTTCGCTATTGAAAACACTGTGTACATGGAACATTTTTAGACGTATCACTGTGTTTGACTGCATCTCTTTTGAGGCAATGATCAAGCTAGAGGGTTTATACACCTACCCATAGTGAAGTTTCTTGACTCACTTAAAGGTGCTATGGCGTTGGTAGATGAGTAATGTGGGGTTTACAGCCCTCCTGAGGTCACGTTGGTTGTGATTGCGCTATGTGGCAGAGCCGTCATGTGTGGCGGGTCGTTTCTTTCTCTCCCCCTTCCCCCTCCTGTCTTTCCAGAGTGAGACCTCAGCTATGAGTCATGCTTCATGGTAGTGTTACTGCAGCGTCTATGCATAATTCGTGAGCAGATCATAGAACTATTTGTTCCTCTCTGTCCTTTATTCCATCACTATTATGCTTTGGTACCTAAATATATATACTATACATATAGCTGTGTTTTGAATTAAGTGACAAGATTTTTAATGAACAATTGTTTTGTGAAGGACTTTTAATAGCTTCAGCCTCCATAGAGCAATTTTAGGAAAATAGCCTAGGCTGTCTGAGACAAGCATACGGAGTGAATACGCCCCTTCTCTAATGGAGTAGGTGTTTTAGATCTGCAATTTAACTAGATATCTGCATTGTGAGCAAACAGAATAGACTGGAACTTGTTTTAGGATTAACTGAGGCATTATTGAAGCTTGTAGTTTAGGCCATTTTTGTATATAGACCCCCTTTAGCTTAGCAAGCAGAAGTGATGGAAGCCTTTTTTCACATAAAAAAATTAAGAGAAAAGTCAGTGACATAAAAAAGCTGAATTTCTTTGTCGTAATTATGATATATGCTTTATGACCTCATAATTTCGACTTTGTATCTAATCTTTTCGATTTTCTGACTTTTTATGTGATCATTTTAACTTTGTATCTCATAATTTCAACCTTATCTCAAATTCGGAAATGGGATAGTTATGACATACTTAGACTTATAACTTGTCTGAATCACTCAATACTCAAAAAGACCAAATTTGTGACCATTTTCTATATGTCGTGGGCTGTGTCTGAAATCACCCCCAATATCCTTAAATGGGGCACTATTTGAGGGGACAGCCATTTGTAGTGTCAGAAACCACAATGGACGTTATCAAGTGCACTCATTCGATCCCACTATGCACCGCAATAGCGAGTGTAACCATATATATCTAATCTATGCACAGCTGAAACCATCCATTTTTCAAACGGCTGGTCCAATGTGGCTGCAGCGTAATATCATACAGGTATAAATTCCTTTTTACTTGATTATTAAATTACTTGATTAATTAAGGTTTATACATGCTAGTTTCCATGACAGAGTTCAAGATAAATCTTTTCATCTTACTACTGGAGCTTTCAGTTTGCTAAGTTAAATGATTATTAAACGGCAAGCACAAACTATGTAGAAGCGGCAGCCCTTCCGGTGTATTCACTCACTCTTTTTCATTCACTCCTTCAAGTGAACTATTTTAGTGGAGTAATGTAGGGAATACTAAATGAGGCTAATCTGATTCATTTTGCATAGAATCAAAAGATTCAATTCACTAAAATGAATCAAAATCCTAATAATTTTAACTGGATGGCAAACTCTGCTAATTCATTTGACACTACTCCGGTTAACTGCATTTTATATACTAGCTGCTTAGACTTTATTTCCCAACACTGCGCAGAAGCTCTCTGATATTTAATTATCGGTCAATAAGAAAATATCCCCTCATGGTCTAGTATGGACTGAAAATACTCTCCACAAACTAAAAGGTCAGCATGGGCGATTATATCGCCGGCTTTCATTTTCAAGCAAACAGCTTTTGCTGGAAGGGTCAGTGGATGTGTCATAAGAAGAGGCTTTTGTCTTTGTGAAAAGGTTGAGAGTACATCAGAATGTTGAGTGGTACTCAGGTATATGACGCTCAATTACTCACATATTCACTCAGCACACTTAAACTGTCTTTCCTCTTTCTCCCCTATCAGCAAGACACCCGGACGTCTTCATCCCTCCCCAAATTGGATCTACACGTGATCCCGGTGTGGAAGAAGGGCATCACAGGCAAAGGAGTGGTCATCACCGTGCTAGATGACGGTCTGGAGTGGAATCACACCGACATATACCCTAACTACGTAAGTGTGTCGTAATGCAACGCCTACTGGACTACCATCCGTAAACCTCTGTGCTGTAGTTTCCATGCCAACGGCTACCCCTTCAACCGTGCAGAGGATTATCCATAGTGACACCTACCACAACACGAGCAAAGACTTCCAATGTAGAAGACCACAAATAAAAAATCTCAATCGCTCATTCAGAGCCATTTAAAAATTCAGTCTGAATGAGTGCCAATTACATAAGACTGCAGTGAGCCAAGCATCCTTTTTTTTTACAATAGAGACGACTCATAAATCACAGGATAATATCAAACATCTGTTTCCTATTAGGATTTGAGTACATAGTAGCATCGGTCGTCGCTCTGCTGTTGGCTTGTTTACAAAGAGCAGTCGTACAAAAAGAAACCTTTAAAAGAGACTCGTATGTGGCTGATGCTGGCAAGTGTGGCAATGTGTGTCCACACACTCACACTAAATAAAAAATATACTCAGAAAATGTGATTTATTTGCATAAACTTAAACATCAAATTCAAAGTGTTTGACAGGTGACTTAAAAAAAGCATATAAATATAATAAACAGAAAAAAATAAATAAGGTAGGTAGTAAGAACCAACACAGTAAGTTTTATGTAAATAAGTATGCATCTGTAAACACTGTCACATGCACTCATAGGTTTCTGGATTCATGCTATGCGGAAATTTCCATAATTATGAAGTTTTCTGACAATATATTCTGTTTGGCAGCATTTATCCCAAACTACAATTCACAATTTGGGCCAGTTCACACAAAACATGTTTTTTGCTTTTGAAAGCATGAAATCAAGAACAGAGTAAAAAAAGTTCCTAAGACATGTTTTTAAAAAAAATTTCAAGTTGAACTTAACTTGAACGCTGTGTTTTTAGAACATTGTGTCATGCACGAAATGCTGTAAAAGAGGCAAAGACGTCCATTGTAGCGAATGAAAAACAATGGAGAAACAGCGCTGTGGCCTACACAAAAACGTGTGGAATTACTTTTTTGGTTATTAAACATTTTATAAACGCTTAATTGGATTTCTACGTTTTGAGCATTTTCATAGAAACAAAGAATTTTCTTTGGGCATGTGTATGAACCACCCTGAGTATAATCTTAGTTGTAAAGTTACAGTAATTCCGACACAGCATAATTTGGCATTTAGTTATCATCTTAGGATATAGGGCCTGGCCTAACATATTTTTATACAATTTGGCCTAAAATTAATGCTTTCCAATTGATTAATTACAATTAATCACATCCAACATAAAAGTTTATAAATATGCGTATGTGTGTTTGTAATACATTTACTGTATATTTATGAAATTTTGTTAGAAGCGATTAATCGTTTTGACAGCAGTAGTAAATATGTACTAGTTAACAAAACTCTTTGCAATTCAGTGTAATTAGAAACAGTACGAGTAGTGCACTGCTAATCCTTCTCTCTTTCTTGATACACTACACTACACTACACTACTTATAGCCTATTTGTTCTGTTTATGCTAGAAAAAAATGTCTGCAATGATTGAAACCCTAATAATCTGCTTTCCTCAATGTAGGATCCTGCTGCTAGCTATGATTTTAACGACAACGATCCTGATCCCTTCCCCAGATACGACTCCACCAATGAAAACAAGTGAGTGAATGAATCTCTATACTCTTTAATGTCTCTAGATGAATGGACAGAAAATCTCAATATATTTTTGAATCATAACTGCTGATCCAAACTTGAAAAACACAAGGACAGTGTTTAGCCTTCCAATTATCTTTAGCACCACATACAGCGATAAGGAAACTGATTAGTGACTGGGAAATGTTTCAAGCCTTGGACTGTCATAGTTATTTTCTGACCTTCTGAAGAGATTTACAGATTTATTTAACATCATACTAAATCTGTTCAGGGAGAATTAGACCAAGCTGGCATTGCGTTCCATCTTTAAGCTGCTATGAAAGAGAACTGACACTGTCAGTAGGTCTGATCTTAGAAGGTCTGTTCTCCATCAGGGAATGAGTGTAATCCATTCCAATGGTACCTAACCCTTACATAACCTTACATAAGAGGATCAGATTCCATGCACATCTATTACATGCATACATGCATAATCAAATATGCATTATATGCATAAAAAATGTATTATTATTATTAATTGTTTAATTAATCACAGTAATGCCATATTACAATACTTCATATCTGTGCCAGAGGAAAGCATAAATAGATTACAAAAATGACAAGGTATTATACTGTTACACACACAACCACGCTCACACACACACACACACACACGTGTTTTTTGCTTTATGTACAAATGCACAAATGCAGATTAGTGTCTCACATCATTAGAGCCTCAGGGAACATGTCAAATTGAAGTGTATTTTACATTTGCATACAGGTCAGAGAGCATATTTAATTGCAGTAATTTTGTGATGTGTTATTTAATAATTAAATCAACATGATAAATTGACAGTCCTAGTCAAAATGTAGCTTTAAAACAGAAAAATAAGTGGTCATGAAAATAGAAACACTCATTATTCTTCATCCATGTGATTGTGTGTCTAGGCCAGTGAATGACTCATACTGTGCAACTAGTTTTTTGTTTTGCTGATGTACACGCACACACACACACACACACACACACACACACATAACACTTATAAAGGCACATGCAAGCTCGTTTAACCTCTCGCCCGCCCATATAAGTATGTTCTTTTGTCAACTGTGCTCAAGGTGCTTTGCTATGATTATTTGTACCGTGTTAAATGCATCAACAGCTCATTAGTGTTTCAGAGGATGACTATTACAAAGGAGGGAAACAAATAATCTTTAACAGTTTTCAAGAGAAAACATTTTCACATTTTCTAAAACTAGCATCATCATTATTATTGGTACCCATAATGTCTCATATGGCTTCTTAAATGAGACATATCATGCAAAATCCCCTTTTTTAGCCCTTAAATGCATTTTGTTGTATATTTGGAGTGTTTATAAGTACAGAAAAGATGAAATTATTCTCTTCAGGTGCTTCGTTTATATCTTTATATTCTGTTTTGGTCATATTTTTCAACCTGTTCGGATTTTCCTGTTGTCTATTACGTTTTTTGAACAATTACGTCACAGTATTTGCAGCGGAACTGACAAATAAGGACATTGACTACCGGTCCAACACTTCGAGCAATCCGCCATTATTATTTCTCGCTCCGATTTTGTAGTCCAAGCTCAATGATGCAGAAGTTACGGGAGGGCTAGTCAAAATGTTCGGTTGTTGGATGTAGTGACCTGAAGCACTTCAAGGATCCCCAATCCAACAACCTCCGCCAGTATACAGAAGGGTTTGCCGATCGACTTCGTCTGAATGAGGGGTAAATTCCTTCTATCATTAGCTGCTGTGTTTTCTGACGCGTTCTAAACGCAAGTTATCATATTATTATCATACAGATTTTTAGTGGTAAGATCAGACCGCAGTCATTTATCTTGTCAGTGTGCTTGTTTTAACAAGAGAAATAGTCGACTTTCACTAATAACACAACATAGTTAACTTTTTTACATACCACTGCATCCATGAAGACGTTGTTCTGCAGGTTTGTCGTCGTCTTTTTCAAATCGCTCGCTCTGGCTCGAATATGTAACGCTTGATGGACAAGTCTTCCGTTGTTGACATTTTGTTAACGTGTGAATAAAAATGTTCTTTGAAACTATAGTAATCGTATATCTCTTATCAAACTACAATAATGGCTGAACGCGGGGAGTTGAACCGACCGTGAACTCAGTGACCTGTGGAGAGCGGGCGGGGAAAGACACAACTCCTTTTTATTTAAAGGGGGCGCTTCGAATCGGGTTGCTCACAGAAGCACATCAGAAAAGGGGTATAAAAGGGGCCTGTTGAGCTATAATGAGGAATTCAGACCCAAGCATTGCAGTTATGCTTTATATAGACCACAAATGTATGATTTATAAGTAAAAATGAATGATTTAAAAGCACGATATGTACCCTTTAAGAAAAAATTGTGTTTATAAGAGACTGGACTTTTGGTTTTCACTAGGAAGACAATTAAATGGTTAGAAACATCTCATAAACTATATCATATGTTTTGGACAAGCAACCCCTTAGCAACCACCCAAAATACCTACCAACCACCAAACACTAGCAACCTCCTAGAACACCTTAGCAACCACCTTGCAACTATCCAAAACACTAGCAACCATCTCTAGAAACCACACAAAACACTCTAGAAACCACAGAGCAACTGTACAAAACATCAAAGCGTGTAGTAATGCCCTAAAAAAGACCTTAGCAACCACACACCAGTATGATGTAACCATGTTTGCAAATCTGTGTTGGTCCACACATTTAGATATAATGGGTTTTGAACATGCCAGCTGTTAAATTTGAAACTGAAACTGAATTTTCGCCCTATTCTCTGTTGTTTCCCCTTAGGCATGGTACCAGATGTGCCGGAGAGATTGCCATGCAAGCAGACAACAAAAAGTGTGGCGTCGGAGTGGCCTTTAACTCGAAAGTGGGAGGTGTGTTGTCAAAAAGTGTTTGTCCACTTTCTGAATCTTTTTTGTATTCAACAACAATGAGATGACAGCATGATTATATAACAGCACTGACCTGTACAACCAATTATACAAATACAACAAAACCCACCTGTCCATATCCACTTGCACATATAAGCGTTAGTGAGTCATAACATTTAATCGTCACAATTCAAACACAATGTACAGTAGATTGTTTTGACCTCTCCATGAAGGTTAATCTTTTGTGCTTTCCATCTGCAGGAATACGAATGCTGGATGGAATCGTAACAGATGCTATCGAAGCCAGTTCGATTGGTTTTAACCCTGACCATGTGGACATCTACAGTGCTAGCTGGGGCCCTAACGATGACGGGAAGACAGTGGAGGGGCCCGGGCGTCTGGCCCAGAAAGCTTTTGAGTATGGTATCCAGAAGGTGAGAAGTGTGGGAATTGGTTTTACTGGACCAAATTTTAAACTACCATCAAGAACACCCTAGCAACCACCCAGCTAATGCATTGTGCTTATGGCATGGATCGCTTAGCACAAACCTGTCATAATCTACTAATCACTAAATAATTGTTTTCACTCCAGGGGCGTGGTGGGAAGGGCTCTATTTTCGTCTGGGCATCTGGTAACGGTGGGCGTCAGGGCGACAACTGCGATTGTGATGGATACACAGACAGTCTCTACACTATCTCCATCAGCAGTGCGTCTCAGCAGGGTTTGTCTCCGTGGTACGCTGAGAAATGCTCCTCTACGCTTGCCACAGCCTACAGCAGCGGAGACTACACAGACCAGAGAATTGTGAGTCTTCGCTTATACCTTTTCTTGCTCTTATGATTTCAATTATTATATTTCTTTTGATTTCCCTTGTATCAAATGACTGGATTTCTCTTTGGGGATCAAAATCAATTAGTGCTGCTTACATAAAGGTTTGTATATATATATTTTAGTATTATGGCTGTCAAACGATTAATCGCGATTAATCGCATCCAAAATAAAAGTTTGTGTTTACATAATATATGTTGGTGCACTGTGTATAATTATATATATATATATATATATATATATATATATATATATATATATATATATATATATATATATATATATATAATACACACACATGCATGTATATTTAAGAAAAACTATTATTTATACATAAAATATTTAAATTTATATATAATATAAATTATATATAAATCTATATACAGTATATTCATGAAAATATTTCTTAAATATATACAAGCATGTGTCATTTTTATATATAAAATAATTATATACAGTGCACCCACATATATTATGTAAACACAAACTTTTATTTTGGATGCGATTAATCGCGATTAATCGTTTGACAGCCCTAATTAGTATTATATAGGCCATGTTACAATCAATTAATCGCCATTAATACATTTTAAGACACCAACAAAAATAGATTGTGTGACAGTTTTGGGTCTTCTTTGGTTGGTGTGTTTGCTTGTTCTCTCTTGGGTTGTGTTATGTTGGCATTTAATCTTTTATCTGGTTGTCTTGCAGACTAGTGCTGATTTGCACAATGAATGCACAGAGACACACACTGGCACGTCTGCCTCTGCCCCATTGGCTGCTGGGATATTTGCACTGGCTCTGGAGCAAAAGTATGTCAAACATCTTGCATTTTTGTATGTTATATTGTTTGTAGGATTTCATTGGATTACATCAGTTTTCAGAGTCAATTAGAGTCGAATAGCATATAAAATTTCCACCCATTTGGATTTCACATTAATAACATTTTTTAAAATAAATTTAATGTCATGCATATTTATCAGTCATGCATGAATAAAAAGTTTAGGTAAACGGATAAGATTTCTGCACTCAGAAAAATCATGTCATCGTTTATTACTCACTATTTGCATATTTTATTTTATCTAAATAATCATAGCAATGAGAATAAGCATAAAATGGATGGAAATTTTATTTGCAATTCAAATAAAAAATTTAATCTTAAATTTAAGAATGTGCATTTCAATAAAATCTCTTGCCCTCCACCCTAGTCCTGATCTGACCTGGAGAGACCTTCAACATTTGGTGGTTTGGACGTCTGAATTTGACCCCCTGGCCAATAACCCAGGCTGGAAAAGGAACGGAGCTGGACTGATGGTTAACAGTCGGTTTGGGTTTGGCCTCCTGAACGCCAAGGCTCTGGTGGACCTGGCCGATCCCAAGGTCTGGAAGCATGTTCCGGAGAAGAAACAGTGCATCGTCAGAGATGAGACGTTCCAACCAAGGTAGAGTTTAATGAGTTTGCTTCCAGATGTTAGGTGCAGAAAATTCGGTATTTTTCAGCAGAGACAAGGCGGTGGTGTTGCACCTCACGTATGGAAGACAAAGCCAGCCTGATCTCCTGCCATCTGCTACTGCGCTCAGCTATGGAATTTCATTAATAGACACATTAATGCAATAGATTCCGTGTGTGTGTGTGTGTGCATTAACGCCCATCTGTTGGTTATTTACAGAAGGATTTAATAGGAAGATATATTTTGGGAACTTAGAACTGGAAT